>VWZW01006289.1:7993368-8441196 GCA_013397115.1 Edolisoma coerulescens
TTCAGTGGTAGCACATTTCCAGAGTGATAAAGCAAAGTATGCAGTCGCCAAAATTCACGGGAAAGGCACCTCAAATAGAGAGGGTGACAGATGAAGTTCAGCACTGCCGAGCATCAGGCGGATTTCTGGAGATGCTGCTGCAGATCTTTCACCTGACAACCCCTCACAGAGAAATCCGTGGGGCTTGGTTTGTTGGGTTTGTTTTTTTTTTTCCACAGAATCATAGAATTGTTAAGGTTGGAAGGGACCTCTGGAGATCATCCATTCCAACCCCCACTGTCAAGGTAGGTTCCCCTGGAGCACAGGAACGCATCCAGGTGGGTTTGGAATGTCTCCAGATCAGGAGACTACATGACCTCCCTGGGCAGCCTGTTCCAGTGCTCTGCCACCTTCAACGTAAAGCAGTTCTTCCTCACGTTTTTTCCCTAAGGTAGAAGTTTCCTTTCCTACGGGAAAAACTTTTCACACGGCTGAGGACACAAGCGGCTCCCCAGGGCGGCTACCGCGCTCCGAGCGGGCGCGGGCGGGCTCGGCCTCCCCCGGGCCCCTCGCCCGCGGNCGCGGCGGGGCGGGGACGGGCGGTGGGAGAGCCCGGCGGTGACGCGCGGGGTGTCCCCGCCCGGTGCCCGCGGCCGCGCCGTGACGCTCTCCCTCTCTCCCGCGCAGGTGGAGACTCCGCAGCTCCCGAGGCGAGTGAGGGGCCCCGGGCGCAGGCGGTGGTACCGGGGCCGGAGGAGAGGGGCTCCGGAGCCGGGCGGCCCGTGAGCGGCTCCAGCGGAGGCTCCTGCGGTGGGAGAGCAGCGCGTGGAGGCTGCGGAAGGACAGGAGCGTGGGAGTGCCGGCTCGCCCTTTTCCTCCGTTCTCCCCTTCCTCCTGCACTGCTCCCGCAGGGCAGTGTTTCGGGGCTGCCAGCAGGAATGGCGAGCTTGCCAGGGAGCTGGGCCAGGTGTTCCTCGGGGGTTTAGAGCGGGGCGCCCGAGTCCAGCTCTGGCAGCAGGAGCTAATGAGGCAGATGCAGGAGCGAGCCTCTTATTAGGTGTGAAATTTATCTCAAGGCGTTTCTTCATCCCAGCCTGAGGTCCTGTGATCTTCTCACACTTAAAATGGGCACAGAGCTTTACAAGGCTTTGGTGTCCCTGATCTAGTAGAAGATTGTGCCTACATGGAGCTCCTTGCAGAATTGTAAGCCTCCGTTGTTAAAGATTTTTAGCAAGGAATTGCATTTTTTCAGGAAAATCTACAATTACATATTGTGTAAACTTGTGCCATGCATAAACTTAGCCTGAACTGTACTCAGCTGACCACATTCTGGTGCTCAGCTTCCTCTCGTGTTCTCCTGTTGTCTTAAACACAAAAACATGTACTTAGGTAATGTTAAAATCGAAACACACCATTTTGAAGTTTGCTTATAAAACATAGTTATTTCATCCTTTTGCCTTTATTTATCTGTAGCTAATGAACGTGGATTAGAAAGAATATGTCCTTACTGCTTCCAGTTCCTGGTTCCTGACAGCTACCGGGTGCGCCTCAAACCAAAGATGAAAGTGACTCCACAGATAGAAAAAGTTCTTAAACGAGAGGCAAAGAACCATAAACTTAACATGAAACAGACGAAGCTTTTGAGAAAGTACAGGGAGTCAAGAAGCATTCTGGTAAGGACATTTGTTTGGAACTGACAAGTACATGATATTTCCGTAAATTTCGTGTCCCTATTTCAGTGGCGTAAAAAAGAAGAAACCTTTCTCTTTGAAGAGGAGCCCACACATTTCTTTTTCATGAGGATAAGACTCTTCATTTCTTTTTGGAATAACTTGTATTCATAAATGACATTTTTAAAATCTACCTTCCACAATAGATAGATCCTGAACACAATGACAAGACCAGTAAGCTTTTCTCTCCAAAAAAACCTCACGACCCCACGTTAGAGAAGCTACACTAACATCTAATTTACTGCCTTTGTTTCAGTTTTATCAGTTGTTGAGCAAATACGTTTTGACACAAGCTTTACTTCATGTATTTCAGTAGACTCTCGTGGCTACATCAGATTATTGTTACTATCTGTATTAATAGAATTTTTTATATTTGTTTGAATATTACTGTTTATAGGAAGTCTTTCAAAACTAAACCACAGAGGTAATTTCAACAAGTTGATGTTTTTCTTGAGGCTTCAGTTATTTTTCCTAAAAGTACTCAGGAATCTGACATTTAATTACTATTGGAATAATAATAGTAGACATTCATCTAGTGTTGCCAAGATATGTACTGTTTTTAAAACAGGTTATGTGAGTGGTTGTTGGAATAAATGAGACAGCACCCTATGGTGCCCAGCAGTTGCTGGCACACTTGGCATTTTCTTGGATGAGACTCTTGAGGTTTCAGGAGTAAATTTTCTGAAACCAAAAATTATTTTAGAGTCAATAAAAAAAACCTTAAACTGAGGAAATATCACCAAGGTTCTTAGCTGTCAGAGCAAAATAAGATGCTTCAAAAAGGCACTTTCCCCAGACTGTAGATCACAGCTGATCTTCAGAAAGGACATCTGAAAAGGTTCTTCACCCAGAGGGTGTTTGGGCACTGGAACAGGCTCCCCAGGGAAGTGATCACAGCACCAACCTGACAGAGTTCAAGAAGCATTGGGACAATACTCTCAGGCACAAGGTGTGATTCTTGGCACGTCCTGTGTAGGGCCAGGAGTTGGAATTTGATGATGCTTGTGGGTCCCTTCCAACTCAAGACGTTCTGTGATTCTGCAAGCTGAAATCTTTGGTTTCTCTTTCTGGGATCACAAATGTTGAGGGTACATTAAGAACTGTCTCTTTAAGCAAGTGATGAACAGAGCAGTGTCCTATGAAATGATGATGGGCCCTTAGACTTATTGTGTAGCTAGAGAGTGTTTGTAGGGACACACTGTGCATTCATATGAGTAGTTTAAAATTCAGTTTAAATAGGCCCAGTTTAAATTCTGGTATGTAATTACCAGAGTTTGCTGTACTTGTGTTCCATTCAGTTTGAATTTGTCCTGTGGATTATGGTTTAAGTGTTTCTTGTCTTAAGTCTTTAAAATGCTGTCAGCAACTGGCAGCTTTCAAAATTAGCAATGTAGATCCTGGTAATCTAATACCTGAGACCTGTGCAATTGAAAATTCCAGTGTGGTTGGAAATTAAAGCAAGCAACAATATGACAGGTTGTACCTCTGAGACTTTTCTTAGCAAGTAGAACTTGATTTTAGATTGCTTCTGCCATTAAAAGGCATATAACATAGGGACTGTTTCAGGGCTTTAAAAATTTTTTGAGTTAACTGCTGATCCATTTCAGGGAATGGAAATTAGCTGTGAAGTGCTATGATTAATCCAGTAATTCCTGGATTGTAAAGTGGTCACCTTCATTTATATTCCACGCAGTGCTAAGTCACCATGAGATGCTGAGTTTCTTTCCCACCTGAATTTCATTTAGAAGAACTAAAAATACATCAATACCTGAGCACTAAAAGCTAATGCTCTTTCTTTTTTTTTAGTTTGTTAGGCTGACAAAATAATGTCTAGAGGAAGTCAAAACACTTAACTAAAAATGTTCCATTTCAGCATCTCTAAATGTAATTTTTACTAAACAATCTGCATTTAGTTAAATTTACACACTTTGAAATGAAGAATGGTTTGGTGTAGATGTTTTCAAAACTGCTTAAACATTTTTGTGACAAGTCTTTTGAGTACGTTTTTTTAACCAGAAGCATCATGTAACTGTTTTTCTGTCAGTCTAATTGGTGCCTCAGAAAGTTGTCTGGCTGTATTACTCTCATATCTCTTAGTATGAGTAGTTGCCATGGCAGTAAGGGATATCAGTAATGTCTGACAGTCTCTGTGACTGTGTGACATCATCTGTTCTGATGTACCTCTCAGCTTACTGTGCTGCTGAAATTCCCTGCAGCCTAGAGGTACACAGAGAGAAGTGCCCTTTGTTTAGAACATTCTCCTTATTGTAGTAAGTACTTTTGCCCTAATACAAAGCCTCGTCTCTGTTCTCTGAGACTTGCTATTTTTAGTTAAATAGATAACTGGGTTTGAGAGTTTGGTAGTTTAAATATTTTATCCCAAGACTCCCCGAAAAGTGTGCGATATAACTTCATTGGGGGTAGAATATGCTAATGACTTTAGATGACACAGGATGTCATGTTTTTTAGCCAAATACCTAATGTATAGGAGTATTCTTGTATACTCGGCAAATCTTGTACACTCAAAAGATGATTTGCCCAGTTCAGGTGCTGTTTCATCTGTCTTGACAGGGTTGTTCTCTGTATTTCACTGTACAATATTACATTCAGAGGTATGGGTCTCCTGAAATTAATTGGTAGGGAACTGGAGTAATTTCTAGATAAACCCAAAGGATGTGTTTGGCTTAAGAAGCCCAAATTAAAATACTAATTATAAAGTGTATGTTACTTTTTAGTATCTCATGTTTTACTTAAGCAAATATTTAATTTGTGTCATGGTATTTGGAGAACAGTTTGGATAATTCTTCTAATGGCTTTATAACAAAGGTGGAAAGACTGAAAGGCAGGTTGATATTTCCTTTCTTCTCTCCATAGCTGGTTACTTGCAAATCCTGCAACAAAACAACAAGACATTATGGTAAAAGCAGAGATTTTCTGGCAACCAAAACACAGAATTGTGGCACTCCAGGTATCAAATCTAGCCTGAAGACACCAAATGTAAAAATTCAGTCTGCAAAGAAAATGACACCTGTAAGCTGCAGTAGGTTGGGATCTAAAGGGAACAGTCCCTCATCACTTTCCAGGTACCTGTTTCTTTCCTGTTTAAGCAGTACTTTGCCAAGTACAATGTATTACATCTTGTTGATTTTAGATCAGTCATTTAGTAAAGTTTAAATTGATAACTAGGTGTATTTCTCAGCTGGTATGGTTGACGAGATCAATTTTAACTTTCCAACCTTTAAAATCAAAGATTCTCATGAAAAGCCACCATGTGCAAAGAATGCCCATTTGTAGCATTAATGCAAAAGGTCTGTCCTAAAATTTGCGTAACAGAGTTATACTTCTGACTGCTCACTTGCATATGAAAATACACTATTTCTCTTGAATATTTTTCACTCAAATGATATATGTGTGCTTTCACAGTTACTTTATGTTAATTCTGATTTCTCCCCTTTAAGACATTTGAGTCTTCTGTTTTTCAGGACACGTGAATCTGGACAGGCAACAACCAACTCTGCTTCCAAGACTCCCCGAAACTCCAAATTTCACTTTTCTAAGCTAAAACGGATGCTCGACCTAGAAGAAAAAGAGAAAAGCCAGAATGCAGACTTCAAAACCTTTTTGACTTCGCTTTAGTTATATATTATTTCAAAGTAATAAAGATTACAGCAATAAACATTGCTCCAGTTTTAGTAAATCAACCAAGTGATTTCTTTAAAACTCAAGCTCACAACCTGTACTTTGTGAAAGCATAGACCATATTTTTTAGAAGGAAGCTCTGTTTCCAAGCAGAGTGATTATCTGCCAGAAGAGACGAAAAGATAGCCAGTTTAATATGCTTGGGAATCTTGAACATATTTTTTGCAGTTTCTGATGCCCCAAGAATTAAAAGCCAGGATTTATCCTTTGAGTAAGCTGATGATGGTCCCACCAGGACCATTTAATTGTCGAGATTAAAGATTTTCAATTTAAGTTTGGCACAGAGATGAGAGAGGACAGTATAAAGCCACCATTCAGGACTGAGGTTATAGCCTGTCCTGCGTACAATCTGCAGTGATAGTTCTGCAAATGGTGCTTCACACTTCCCCTCTGAAAAAGAGATCCAGTTAGTTAAAAGCATTTACATTCTTGGATTTAAAGGTCTGTATTTCCCTTTTTTTTTTCCTAGTTAATGAATAGTTTTAAGTGCCTTCAGACTCAGTGAACACTGCTTAAGAAATAGGACCAGCAAATAACTTGGTGAACTGCGAAGCAGTCCAGCGCAGGGAAGAACAGTTTGTTTTAAACTCTTCTTAGAGTCTCAGAGATTGGCATGTAACCTTTTTATATCTCCTGTACGCTTGCACAACAACTGAAGGGTTCACTGCTCTTTGTCTCTTATGTACGTGTAGGATAAAATGAACTGCCATTCTTTAATCAAAGTACAAACCTTAGTGTTGCTTTTTCCAGTGTAGAACTTGGTATTAATTCACCTGTTGCCGTACTCACAATCCAGTCCTCTAGAAAAATACTTCATTTTGTTGACGGAAAATGTGCATTGCACAAAAGTATTTGAAAAAACAAATTTTGCAATAAATTTTTCTATTAAAAGTACACACATTAGGTACTGCTCTGCTTCCCATGAGGCTTATGTGAAACCAGCACAGGCATCTGCTGTGTATTAAGGTGCCCCAACATTAATGTGTTTTAGATCAAAGCACATTTCCCTGTTGTCCCTGTTTACAGTGCTTCTTACATAACACCTTGTGGTCTCAAGAGTGCATTCCTTTTGGATAAAACTACAGATATGGGATAAAAGACATGAAGGCGGAAGCACAACCAGTGTGCTGGGAAAGCTAATGGGCAATCTATCCACAGGATCACAGGAGAGCTTGTCTAAACTACGCATCTCCAAGAGGGTTTTGTGGGTGGTAGGCACTGAGCTACAGGCATTCTGCACACCAAGTGTGTTACCATTGCAGCACGCTATTTGTTAACAGAGATTGAGCCTTGTCATGCTCCAAACATCATCTTTTTTTTTTCTTTGGACTTGGCAGAGTTGTCAGATATGTCCAGATGTGTTGTTAAACGAGATTGTTATTGTGGGCTATTAGACTTTATTCTGGGAACAAAGGGGAAAAGTCATTCAGTATGTGCCTTTCCTTGTTTTACAAGCTTCAAAATGCTGGGTAGAAATAATCTCCAGTGCTTTTATTTTATTCCTAAGCCTTTAATAGAGTCTTTGTTAACTGGACTTCCACAGAATTGGTGTACTGAAAAACAGACAGACACACATATTTATAAACTTATCTCTATACATTACATATATATATATAGCTATATACATACATACCCACACTTCAGAGGCTTCTATGTAGACATATATTACACACACTTATGCGTGTCACGCACTCTTCCCTTCAGGACACATTACCTTCCTATACTTGATGGAACACTGAAGGCTAACTTGGCTGCGAGAGACTTGCTGAGCTCCCGTCCAAACCACTGCCAGGCCATGTTAGTGGCTTGTGTTTGAAGAGCTGGAAGAACAACGTGAGAGAGGAAAAGCCCTCACTGATTTCAGAGAGGGCAGAACTTCAGCCAGACTTTGTAAAGCAAGAGAAGGTCTCTGTCAAGCATACAGCCCTGCAAAGACGCATTTGATTAAGAGAGTGAGAGTTATTTCCCAGCTAACACAAATTCTACAGGGCAATGGTATGTGTATCACTGGCAGTACTTGTGTCATATCACATTGAAAATGTTAGAAATTGTGTCTTAAAATAACCAGCTTAACTAAATTTACAGTTCTAGAGATAGGACCTCAGACCCTTTAATGCACTGCTTCCTCACCAAAAACTGTCACACAAAATACAGAGAGTAATAAACCTCAAAATTAGTATCAACCATTTCCTCAGCATCATCACTATGAGATCTTGGTTGATTCCTGAGTATAGGGAGCAGTATACATGAAAGCCACATCGCACCATGAGACTGAGTAGGCAAGCAATGAACAATAATTATCAAAGATGTTTTTACAACAATGTTTTATTAAATATGAAAGAGCATACATACAGGTGTTATTCTGAGGACATAAATTACACAAGGATTACAGGTTCTGTCAGAAAAGCACAATAATGAAACATCTTTACATTTCAAACTTTTCTTGTTAGCTTTTAACAAATGAGTCTATTTCTGTTGCAAACAAGTAATGAGTGCTATTGAACTTGCAAATTCCCACGAAAACATCATGCTTAGTAGGATACTTTAACTATTGTAAATATGAAATCAGAATTAGATTCCTAAATAACACGATGGAAGAGATTTACTACTTAATCAAGATAAATGACACACTGAAATAGGAGCCGAGACAAAATTGGTCATTCATTAGAAAAAAATTCCACTTCAGACACTATGTTTGAGTCTCCTTTCTTTACTTGCAGGAATAGTCACTGTGATTATATGTAATGAGCAGAACTGGCCTAAATATTTGTAAATGTAACCATCAAATTTTAGACGTGCTGGTTTTCACTGGTTTTCCCACTGAAAAAACCCCATACCCATAGATCTATTTCCTTACATTTCAAAAGGCTCTTCTGCAGAGGGCCAACCAAACCTGAGAATGATTTCCACATCCTCCATGGTCATCTGCACTGCCAGCTACTGTATCCTACATATGTATTTTGGGTCATCATCAAAGTACCAGACTGAGTTACCACTGACTTGTGAGAGCAGGATTAGTCTGTGCAAGTCCTAACACAATGTCTTTTCAAACTTCAGGTAAACAGGAATGTAATTTCATCATAATGAAAGCTCTCAGTTTGACACTTGGAAGACTACTCGGACAAAATACATAAAAATGTAGTTTGGGTTGTGTTGCTAGGGATTAACAGGGGTGCTTTAATATATTAATACAAACATTAACAGAGTGAATCAGACAAGCCAATATTACTGCAGGCTGCAGTCTAATTTCCGAAAGAAGTAATGAAACATAATTTCTAAGAATGGTAATTTTTGTAACTAAGGACTTCACAGTTATTTTTAAAACCACAGAAGTGGGGTAATATTCCTGATATCTTTCAAAACATTCTGCAAAATACACAGCTTGAGCCTGCAAACACTAGCATATACAAGCAGTCCCAGTGACCTCCAAGGTAAGCATTCTCAAATGGCAAAGTGCTGCAGGAATCTCTTTGCTTTTTTTCAGAGAATGCTCAATAAAAGTGCAATATAGTGAAGCAAATAATCTAATTATTATGCTTTTATTATTAGATGAAAAATGTTCAGATATTTTACAATTGTGCCTTTTGTAGGGTGGGCATTCTGGTTTGCCTAGAGTCAGACCACGTTAGAAGAGGTAGGCAGGGTATACCCACACATTTTCTTTCCCAGGGTGGCAACACCCCAAAGCAGTTCTGTGGGGCAATCCCACCTATAGATAAAACATTGTGCTGCCCAGTCTCACAGTTATTTCTCTTGCTTTACCTTTCCACCCAGGCCTGTTCTCCCTTTCGTCTCCTCGGCACCCTACCCTTCCCCGCCCAGCCTCTTTTCTTCCTGAGATGTCAGAAGTATGTACGTTAAGCTTAGGAACCTGAGAATTTGGAGGTATTTTTTGACACTACAGGGCTGCACTTGTACCGTACCATGCTATCTCCTGCTATACTATTGCAGTTACAATATACATCTAACTACTTGATACCTGATGCCTTTCCCATATAAATAAAAAAACCCCAACGTACCATTCAGCCATTAATATATGACACTTGCTATAAGAGCGACCTTTGCCTTTCACAAGTCCTCTTTTCCAAATATTGTGGGATAATTTCCAAAATCCCAGCTATGAAAAACTCCTTGAAGTAAACCATTTCACAGTAAAATAAAGAAAAATATATCCAGAAAATAACACTCTCTCAAAATTAAAACTTATATACATCAAGAAAAAGTTGAGGTTTCTTCCTCATTCTTTTATCAGTTCTACATTACCTGTAGATAAGCAATGTGACCACTACGAGTTATGAATAGGAAGAACAAATCCAGTGAAACAAGTGTCATATCTTTTTTAAAACCTCTGAGAGATCAAGAAAATTCAGCATTCAACTTTATTATTATAACTATTTTCAATTCAGGCAGCAAAAGACTGTTTAAGCTTAGTTCCCTATGATTCTGAGTATCCAAGACAGATCTTTCAGAGCAGTCTAATAAGCCTTGTCACTGCACTAATAACCACCTCTGGGCACAAATTAAGTTTTCTATGGATGGAATTCAACCGTGAACTCACTATTTATGCTTCTTGTTTTATGATTTGCTTTATAATTTTTAATAGATTAAACTGGTTTAATATTTATCACAAATTTGGTGCTATTCTTTAGCAAAAATTGAGCTTTAACTGCAACTGCAATGCATATATATGTGTGTAAGAATTTATGTGATGAGTTTAACGTACTAGAACAGACATATTTAAAACATTAAAATCGTATCAGAACATTGTCTTATCAAGAATCTACACTGAAAAGATGCCAATAAGTGTTACTTAATTTTGCATATTACACTTAAACTAAAGGAACTAAATCCTCTGGATTCAATATAACCAGCTCTTTTTTTCCTATGGAGTGGAAAATTACCACTCAAAACTCAGAAATCTTTGGACAGCTAGTGAGCTCTGATGAACTATTCTGAGCACTCCTATTTGTCAGTCAGAATTTTTTAGGAAATCAGTATTCTATATTGCATGCTATGGATTGCTATGTCAACAGCTTGTATTTTTATCTTTTCAAGTTTTTTCCCTACTTAACTAAGGTCTAATTCATGGCAACATCCACAAGAAAAGGTAAGTGGACTGAGATGCTTATGTCCAAGTGTATCTATTTTAAAGAGAATGATTATTCTCCATTCACATCCTACAAGTATTCTAGTCCCTACTAGCCCTGTAGAAGCCAATAACAAGTGACAGATAACTATCTTCAACAATTTTACTCCAGGACTATTTTGCATTTTGCGAAGAAAGAACAGCTTTTTGTAAAAAATTTGCATTCATGTGAGGTCTATAAACTTGTAAGCTGTGAACTTAACTGGTACAAAACCATGACTGACAAGTGCAAAACCATGAACAAAATGCAATCATTAAATACTCCTATGATATAGCCAACTCAAAACACTCGCAGCCCAGGTTTTTAAAGTCATCTAAATGCCAAATGTACAGGTAGGCATTTTTAAAATCACTCAACGATTACATGGCTCATTCTGATGGATTGAAAAGCCTAAACTTTCTGGCAATGTGCTGAAAGCCTGTCTGTACCTTTAAGCTTTTAAGTGAACTTAAAAGCTGACACACGGTATGGAAAACAAGGATTCTTCACAAATTCAGCTGTTTCCAGACAAATACCACATTTATGCCATGCAACAGAGTTTTTTAACTGGGCAATAATTTTCTGCTGTTTGACTTATACACAGGTCTGAACTGTCTCCTCTTGTTGTGTGAGAAAAAGACAATCAAGATCTAGAAATATTTGCTGAAACAGATGAAGGTGGGGAGGTGGTAGCCCATGCTGGCCTCCAGGGTTTCTCAGTGGAAGAGGATGTTCAGTACAGCTGTATCATCATCTTGCTGCATGTATGGATGGTACATGGTCAAATTTTAATAATGGGTACTTAGCAATTAAGACAGTTTAGAGAATGACCTTTCAATTTAATTAAAATTGTAAAATGGTTTCACATTTCTGGGATTAACCTTTTTAGATGGAAACAGATGTTCCAGAAAGGGATTAGATTATAAATGAATGGTCCCCTCCATTTAGAAACTAAGCAGCTGTAAAAAGCTACAATTTCAAAACATAATTAAACTGGTCAATTGTACAGTTTCTACATGCTGACTTCTAAATTGTACAAAAATATTGCAGTATTTTGAGTCATTTGAAGGTCTGCTCAGTGTAACATGATTTATATTTTCCAATAGAACACTGGTTATGAGCATTTACTTAAAAAAAACCCATGTTGTTTTGGGAGTGGGTAATTTAAATGTCGTGGACAGTAAGATCACTTTTAACTTTGCGTTAAATTGCATCGACCCTCTTGCAAACATAAGCCTGTGATTTCCACATTTCACTCCCTCACTAGCAACGGAAATATCACAAGTTAGAATTATGTTTTGATTATATGTTGATCTACATTAAATACAGGGTACATAAGAAAAATCTTAGCATGTTTTTTTACAGGGCACCCAACTAAAATCTTTACAAAAGATAATTATTCATTCTTCAATGTAACAGACACAGATGCTACTTTTATAAATGTACCCTTATGTTCACTCGCCAATAAAATAGTAAACAAATCAACTTTTTAAACCATTTTTTATAAATTATTAAAGTATTTTTACTGACACTCTGCAACAATATACAAAAATAATACTACAAGAGTACTGATCAGTCTGGCCTACCCCTCATTTCACAGAAAAGCAGAGGTTATGGGGGATGTTCTGCTAATCAATCATCACTGTAGATGTCTCCTGCAAACGGTAGGTGTACGTGGCTGCCCGTGACATTGGGAAGTCGAGAGAGATCAGGCAGGTTCTGGATCCGTGACCTGAGTTCTTTCCGTACTTGGGACACTCTGGCTAACTTGCGTTTGTACTCCTGTAATGCAGAAGAATTCAATATGAGGTTCTTTTGCTACTACCATCCCGATACTCACTGCACTTGACATGTTCCAAATGAAGTATTCCTTCTGCAAGTTAGATAAACAGCCTTTAACAGGTGAGAACCCAGAGACCTGGGTATTTGGAGGCAGAGGTATCAGCTCTAGCATTTTCCCAGCAACGGCATTCAAAAGCATAGCCATGGAAATATTTTGCTTTGAATTCTAAGAACATAAATGCTAAACAAGGAAGACACTCCCAGTTAACACAACCATGGGCTTTTCTCCATGTAACTAGTAGAATGGGATTATTCTTAAAACTTAATTAAGGATAGTTGATACACATATTCTACTATCAATAACAGAGGCTGGGAGGGTAAACTTACTGATGTCAAAGAAGTTACTTTCATCTCATACTGCTGAAATAATAAAAACCAACCAAATACCCCATAATCAGGCCGAATTGGCCCCACCAAGCTGACCAATGATAAGTATTTTGTATTAACTTTTATAATAAAAAATGTATTTCCTCGGTACGTTTATGGATTTAACCCTGGGTTTTCAGAATCTTTTTGAATTGGGAAATTAGGATTTCATATTGTGTCGGAATACAGGTCAAACCACTCACAATTTCATATTTAATGATTATGAGGCACTTTTCACTTGAAACAACATTATATAAATAAAAGTTTAACATTGTAAATCAGTGCACTAGAATATAGTTAGTGGTCACCTATTAAGAACACAAGACATAATGGAGAAGAATACCAGCTTCTATAAAATGAAAACGGTTATTCCAAAATATAGTAAGATTATGGTATTTAAATTTCAAATACTTGGAAACTGTGGAAAGCAGAAGAAACTAAGCACTAGCAGGCAAAGCAGTGCTTCATGAAAAAATACCACAATTCACAACACATCAAATGCAGATGCTTTCTAGTGTGGCTGCAGGTTTTGCTGCAGCCCGGGAATGGCTGGAAGTAACAACACATAGGTAATCTACACCTTGGATAATCAGCCCATGGATAACTAAGATCTCATTACTATAACCACTTTTAAATAACAGTGGGGGAAAATTCTACATCATCGTGCAACAGTGACAAATGTAAACACTTTTCTATTTGTTCTAGCAAGTATGAAAACACTGTGCAAAGCACTGTGTGGCTATAAATGTAACAATCATTATGTTTATTTATGAGCTCTAAACATAACTTTAATCATGTTACTTTATTGTTAATAATATGGAGTAATAAGGAAGAACAATGAAAAGACCTTTTGGTAGTAGAACCCAATACAGCAGAAAAATATAGTAAACAATATTACATAATTAGGACATGATCAAGATTATTGGACAAGGTCCAACACACATTTTAAAAACGTTTGCAACTACTAAGACAGCAGCATGACCTTCTTACCAAGGGCAGAAAGAGTACCATGAGATACCTTAAATTCTTAATGAAAAGGTAATGGATAGCTAAAAAAAAATTATCAAATCTTTACATAGAAGAAAGAAACAAAGTGTCCCTGAATTAGGATCATCAATTCCTTGGTATCACTTATATTTCAAAATCAAATATTACATGCAGTTTCTTATGAGATACTAAGCACAGTGAAAATACTACAGATGCCAGTCAGTGGAACTGTAAACACTTGGTAACAGTACACAGGGTAAAGCAGCATTCATTTTATAGGATACAGATGGCCAAAGAAGTACAACTGTGAGTCCCTTGGTCCTATGAAAACCGTCACTTGCTCACACTTGTCCAAAATGTTCTCTTGCAAGTGACTTCAGGACATGGGTGTGGAAATGGAAGGTCTGTATCCTGACATTGTGTCCTTACATTAATGCCCGAAGGCCACAAATACTGTAGTTTCATATCTGATTTTACAGCAGCATCCAGAGGCCTCACTGAGCAGACTCTGTGCAAGACTCGTAAAAGTTTGCCAGGACGTAAAATGCCAATCACAGGCATTCTCACTATGCATTTTAGTCCAGGTTGCAGAGACTCCTGACTATTATTTTAGGGAACAGATTTTAATGCCAGAGGAAAAGATCAGCTTTAGGTTTCATTGTTTACTAAAACAACCAATTTGGTGCTATACAGAATACTAGTCAACCAGAATCCCTATTTTCAGGAGCAGGATGCCTGGAGATTGATCACTGGGCAACGAGGATTTTGAGGAAGATAGGAGATCTGGCCTCCACTGTGAAAGATGTACTGCTGTAGAGAAGAGGATGAGCAGAACTGTAAGCAGAATAAATACACTCAAGAGGCCTAAAAATCACAGAAGATATTAACTATAAAATCCCTCCTGCAGTTAATTCTTGTAAAGAGCTGAATCCTGTCCAAATTTATTCTCTATCAATGAGGAATGTAAAGCAACAAATCAGTATCCCTTCATAAGCTCGAAGCCTGAAGCTAGGCAAACACACACAGTCACTTAGCGACAGACTCAGCAGCTATATTCTCGCTAGACTTTATTCTAAAACCTGAAATGCGCCTTATATTAGATTGTCAGTTGCTTGGCTCCCTTAAAGTTCCCTTTAGCTGATAATAAATCATTTCCATAACAACATCTCATTTCTGACATCCAGCATTTTCCATGTAAATTGTGCCTGGGACTTGTTGCCTAGTGACTATCAGCTTGATCAATACTACTAACAGTAGGTTCCTTTTCCTCACTAAAGAAAATGTTCTCATAAATTCTGTCTCCCACATAAAACAGTCATCTTCCTCTCACCAACATCTCTGCCATAATGCACTCTTGGGAGTACATTTTTTCCTTAAGCCTTCTCAGAAACAGGAAACTCTTGAGAAAATTTGCTCAAAGTTTTTACTGCAAAAGGAGAGTAAATAAAAAAGAAGTAAGGTTTTATAGTTGATTATTTTATTGATGCAGTATAAGGAACAGAATGCAGTTTTAATCCAGTTTTGGTAATCCAAAGCATACGTGAGATCTGAAACTGCAGGTTACATGTTCACAGGAATCCTCCCCCACACGCAGAAAAATTATTCACCTATCCAGAGCACCTCATTTCCCATGACACGACTGAAACTGTTCTAGAAATCACCGGAGATGTCCAGTGTTCATGACTGGTGAGCAAGCTTAAAAGAGGGCAGATTTTCAAGCACAGTGACTCAGCAGTTTTGAGGTATTTTCAAGGCAGCTGCTGTTGAGAGTTTGATTCCGTTTAAAACCACTAGTCTCTTCTGAAAAGGTTTGCTTGTGTATTTTTGAGGCTGTTATTTTAGTCCTGGCATTACCTAAGTAGTCCTGGACTGCTGGAATACAAGTATTAATACTCATTATCAACAACACTCACTGCATGTGCAGCCTTTACTATTTTATCATAATAGCATGCACATGTACTTACAACCTTTTTCCTCAGTGTGTATGTTGAGAGTGTGACTTAATGAAAGCAGAACAGCAGGAACTGGGATATCTAGGTGTTATTTCTAATATCGTTGCTTCATTAGAAATGCTGCATGTTATAAAACCAAGTAACAATTTAATGCTATTTTTGGCTCTTATAACTGTGGAAATCCTCATGGAGACTTTCCATTTCATTTTCACTATGCTGATTTTAAGATAAACTTCTAATTACCCCTGTATAAATGAGGCAAGATTTGAGCTATTTATTTCAAAGAGTCAAGGACAGGCAGAAGTATGCTGCTTTCTTTTGTTACTCTGAATTCAATTTGCATTTCTTCCTACCTATGGAGAACCTTATTTGGATATATGGGCAACCTGATGTATGGAATTAAAGTCTCTTCAATTTCTCCAGTGGCTTAAGCTAACACTACTTCCAGGCAATATTTTTTTGTATTTCCAGTCATAAAAGCAGGTTTATGAGGTAATTAGAACTTATTTCGCTCATTAGACTCCCAACGATTACTACAATTTCCATTATTCAACAGTGTAGATGGATATTTTGTGAAAGCAATGCTAACAACATACAGATTCAGCATCTAGATTAATAGTGATTCTCTATCAAATCAGCACCAGGCAAAAAACCCAAATAATTTTTGATTAGACACTACAGACATCATAAATAATAAAAATGTGGGCAGGTCAAACAGGCTGTGCACTGCGGAGAATATATTCCCTTCCAACTAAAATAGATCTTTATAGAGATGTTCTGCAATAGGAAAGTGGTACAGATAAAAATCTTGAAACTTCATGGATGTGCTTTCCCTTTATAACATTGATATGACTTTCAACCTTCATCTGATCACTGAGGCTACGGAATGCACCAAAATACCATGTGGTAGAAAATGTATAGCAAAGCAAGAATAAAAGGTTTGCAGGAAAGTCCAGTATTTAATCTGCATCCTTGTTAGCTACAGAAAGGTAAGGTTGAAATCAATACCTCAATACAGAAAAACAAAACCCAAAAGGCTTAAAAGGCTTTTAAGGTTCTTAGGGCATGTGTGTACATCAGCATCCATGGCCTGTATGTACAGAGTATTTAAAACTGAGATCTCTGACCTTCCAGGTCCATTCCAACCTTCAGTTTCAGGTGCAGATGTCAGAGCTGCATCATAGAGCAAAGGCTTCTCCTGTACTGTGTCCAACAGTGCAGAAACTACTAGAAATCTTCAAAGGGTAAGATGAAAGCAAATGTCATGTGGTAGCTTGACATCTAGATTCTGAAGTTCAGAATCACAGTATTTGTTTATAGACTCTACCTTGCTAAAATCACATGCCTCACACAGTCTGGGTATTTTTCTGTAAGCAAGACTGACAACTAGACTTACAGGACTCAGATAAGCCTCACTATCACCTTGGAAAACAGATGAGCGGGGTTAAATTTTGTGCTGCCTTTAAAAATTTGGCATGGCTCACATTCGTCAGCAGTACGTTTAAAAGCTCAAGCTATTTACCAGTGTTCAGGATAAAAAAAATCCTGAAATAAGTTTAAGAGACTGAATCAACATCCATAAGCTTCACACACAAGGTAGAAGAACGAAGGACACTTATGACAAGCTTAGGAAAGGACTGACTTGGCTAACTTCCCATTGCATATTACCTACTATCTAGAAAACAGGTTTCTGGAAGAAACCTTCAACTTTTTAGGTATGTTAATATCTAACTGTTTTGGATTTGGTCTTGCCACGTTTTGAACTAAGTAAATAGCACTGAAGCAATCAGCAACTACCTGCTGACTGCTTTGTTTATTCCTTTTTGTTCTATGCACTGCCCCACGCATTACTGTACACATTATTCTGTACATAGATTTACTAATATTGTCAGAGGTTTTCTAATGGCAAGCTTCACCATCACAAAACACAATTTTTTCTTTAGAAACCTCCTTTGAGCTGACAGATGAAAATGAAATGCATCCTCTAATTCTGGGTATCCTGTTTTTCTTAGTAGTTAGTTTCCAAGAACACTGCAAAGAAAATTTTCTAAATTAAGTTAAAGTATTAGAGATTCCTCAGCTTGTCTGCAAATGAAGTGATAGGAAGCAGTGAACTCAAAAGTTTGAAACCCACAAACTAAATTAGTGACCATCTGGGGAAAGCTTGATTATGTCACTTTGTCTATCATCAACTGTTATGCTGTGGTACAGACTGGAATACACTGCAGACCTTCAAATCACAAATGCCTGACTGGAACAGTAGCAGATAGAAACAAAGTATTTTATCAGGACATTTCCCATCTGAAGAGTGATTATCAGAAATGCAAAATCCTTCACCGTGGCCACAAATTATTCTTCACATTTCTTGAAAATGCAATTTTTGTCCAGCTCCTTCCAGCCTAAAACAGTATCTCAGATCTCATTCATTGCAGCCTTGATTCCTGGTCTCCATCTCCATTCCTGGAACATTGTTCCTAGAACCAACCTTTGTCCAGCAAGATGTTCAATGCCTCTCAGACTCCTATCACAGCTGTATTCAGATACAATACAAACACTCACGACTTGTTTTTGCCTGCCTCTTCCCCTTTCTAGCTTTTCTGATTATGTATCTAAATTTCTCCCTCTCCAATCCTGGTCTCCATTTACCATTCCATCTATAGTTCTGGTTCTGGTTACACCTGATTCACCTCAGTCCTATACTTGGCCTGTCCCTATTCTCTACCTATATAATATCTTCATCAGATCATACCAGTTTTTGCTTCCATTCTCTTAGTCCAAATGAATTCCAGTTCATTTCAGTCCTACATGATACTACACCCTTCTGGCTGGTCACTCCCTTATAAGCCAGATGATCTCCTATTCCATTCTTTACTGTAATGTCTAGTCCTGGATCCCTTCTCAATCTCCACAGCCTCTGCTACAAGTTCCATATGAACTTGTCCAAGTTTTGCATTCAAACCCATCAGCTCCCATCTCCCCATTACTTAAGACTCATGGGAGCCATAGACAACCCACCCATGGAAGAAGTTCTTTGCTCTCACATCACAGAGAGCAAGTGGCCAAGCAGCTTATGATCAGCCTAGAGAACAACTCCACATGGTTAAAATTGCCGAAGTCTACTTTAGCACAGGCTGGGATCTAGCAGGGATCTTCACAGAAGTTAGCAACGTTTTAAGTAATCACTGATGAGCATATTAAAAGTAAGATTTTTCCAAAGGCTTGTAATTTCATTAAATTCAGGTTGATTTTCATCAGTATATCAAAATGCATGTCCCCTCAGAAAAAAAGGATTTCCCCATTTCATAATAATTTGAGAAAGAACATAAATTACTTAATCTCAAAGATAATTTTAAAAGATTTTTTTTATTATAAACTTGTCCTTAGCCTTTCTGTTGAAGATTGTGTTGCCAAAAAGTTGCTCAATGTTTGGAAAAGTAGAAGAAAAGAAAACAGGACTTGCAAGCCTTCAGGGAGGTGGTGGAGTCTCCATCCCTGGAGGCATTCAAGAGGCACCTGGATCTGGTAGTGGGTGACGTGGCTTAGGGGTTACAGTGGTAGTGCTGGGTGGATGGTTGGGCTGGGTGGTCTTGAAGGTCTCTTCCAATCCTGATGATTCTACAAGTGAGTTTAATAAGCATGGATATTACTAGGCTGACTTAGTTTATATTTATCTCCCCTCAATCATAAAAGGTCCAGGGTGATGAATATTAATTTATAAAACAAATTACTACATAAAGACACTGATTTAATTAGACAATCTCTATGGGACTATGATTTAATTTAAAGCATTCCAGGATGGCAGATATGAGCAGCAGCTGAAATGAAAGATGCCTGCCTGAGGTTAAGCTTGGTCTACTTGTGTTTTATTATCTGATACAACATTTATTTAGCCATTATAATAAACTCAAAGCTACACACTTCCAAGAGATGCTTAAATTATACTGAATTCTTAAGTTTCAAACACTGGCTGACAGAATGAAGCTTTCGATAACTTTTGATGATAAGTAATCAAGTACTTCAGAACAATTCTGAGCAATTTTTCTCGTATGATGAAGTTGCTACTCTATACAGACACACAAGGAATAAAGCAGAACAGTTTTGAAAATAAGAAAATAAAAAAAATTAAATGGCTGGAAGCTTATAGATAGCTTCTTGAAGTTTCACCTATTCATGAATGATCTATAGGAAATCCAGATTAAAGGGTATCAGCATTTAATTTTAGAAGAATTTAAAATGAATGAAAAATTTTGATGGTCTATTAAAAAAGCATGATTTTAGCAATGCATTTAAGAACAGTTATGTAAAGTCTTCAGGTTCAAATATTTACTGTACCTAACAGATGAACTGCAAAAATTGTGTGTCAGACACACATTCCTCATTTCATGCATCCCTTGCCTGTAGGTCATTACAACAGTCTCAGTTCAAACGTCAGATTTCACATGTGCAACTCATCTTTCTCAGCCTAATGCTGTTAAGTGTTGAACCACAAAAACATAGACTGCAAAATTCATTGTTTAGCAGACACAAATGGACATCTTAAAGTATGAAACTGCTGTAAAGCCAAGACTACATGTACTTATTATTTTGAATATGAAAGTGAATCTGAGAATGAAAGTTAACACTGCAGGTCAGTAGCTAGAGAGTTATCTATTGCTAGCCGGGTTACAACTGTCTCAGATCCTCTTCCTTTGTCAAAGACAGGTCTACATAATGTAGAAGCATAAAACCTAGTTTTATTGTAGCAAGGCCAAGCACTAGTAGCAGCCTAATCCAAGCAGCAGAGAACTTAAACCAGGGTTACATATACAGCTGTTGGCAACTGTAGTATAGAACCACTCCATGTTAACCTGTGGGCAAGAAAGAAAATAAGAACTGTTTTATTCAAAGCATTCTAGTGACCTGCATTTGCTTTATTTAGGGTGAAATAAAAAAAGGCAATGCAGATATAGGACCCCAAATTTCTGCTACAGGTGAGCCCACACTGGTGACCTTGTTCATTTAAATAATCTATCAGTGTAGGGTCTATCTGCACAAAACTGGTCTTGGCCATTTTGAAGAAGCTCTTCCAACTACTCTATTTTTTAATGATTCATGTCTGTCTTTTCCAAGTTCATAAACTATTCCTATGCAGCCCAAAGAAAGAGCTGTGAAAGACTGCCACCTTACAATTTCAGAACAGTCTTACTTGAAGAGAATGTGGTTTTTAAAGATTTTTAAAGAATAGTTCTCAAAAGAGGTCAAGAAATGCTGTGGGCCATCCAATATGTGTACATGCTAATGAATTTTATCAGCTAGACAGTTTCATATTACACTTGTCAACTCATTCTCACAGTTTCATTAAGTAGGTTGAACCACCCATTTTAGATACACGGATCCTCAAGAGGAGCATCAAGTTACAGCTCAAAGACAAGCATTCACAAGCCTGATTTGCTTAATGGTAGTTGAATACGCTCAGTGTCAACTGAGAATTGAAACTACAGCTTACATGACTAATGACAATAATTCTGTAAGACAAATTGTTGATATGCTGCATGGTGATTTTTGTGGTTCTTTTCTCTCATTTCATGTGAAATAGATACTTCAAATGCAGTGTTCAGGAATAGGGATGGGAATATAAGAAAGGTAAAATTGGAAAGGAGAACTACACAGCAGCAGTAGATATTCTGATTTACTTCCCCCTCATATGCCCTGTGCGAATATCTTCAGTGAAAACTCTACTATGCATGAAGCAAGCATACAATTGCACGTCTTCCACGACCAACAAGAAAGAATCATAATCTAAATTTTCCATAAACGCACATGGATACAAATTCTGTAATTTAAAAAATTATAGAAAAAAAAGTGCTTACCCTCAAGCTTTAGTGTTAAAATAGTATGACTAGAAAAACCTGCCTTAGCAAAGTGGTACCAACAGAGAGCACAGAACAATTCCAAGAAAAATTAATAATGAAAAAGTCCCTTATCAATCAACCAATTGCAGGCAACAAATTTGGCACACCCACATGGTTTTTACATTATCTACCCAATTCCAAATTGCTCAAATAGCTGGTTTTATAATAAAAAAGGTGTAAAAAGAAGTTGTCAGGGAAGAAATTATGAGCAACCAGAGAAAAAAAAAGTCTAGAGAGAAAGCAGAACATAGAACAAGTAAACAACATTAAAAAGAACAAGGAAAGACATTTACAGTGTTTTTCTCAACTTTTCTTTCCCATTATGAACTATTTTGCTCCCAAAAGCCTACAGATTGCAATAGCCCTACTAATGCACATCTTTCTGTGATCTACTGATAAAACATGTATCAGGGGTTAGCAATCACAGAATTACAGAATATGCTGAGTTGGAAGGGACCCACAGGGATCACGGAGTCCAACTCCTGCCCCTGCATAGGACCATCCCCATGAATCACACCATGTTCCTGAGAGTATTATCCAAACACTTCTTGTACTCATTAGGCTTGGTGCTGTGACATCATTTCAATCTAAAATGTCATAGCTTTTTAAAGCATCTTTCATCCATTCAAGCCATCTATAGTTCACTAAAATGGTTTTTAAAATCATTATCCTGACTTATATAGAACTCTGGGAGTATCTGCAGGGTTTTCAATTTTGTATGTCTATATTCCTATCCAGTTGTGGATGAAATGACCTTGGAAGATCAGGTCATGAGGCAAACACAGTAAGTTAAATGTTGTTACAGTAATTTAGTACTAAGATATTTACAAACAAAATCACAAGTAATTCAGTAGACTTGTTACTGAGGGAAAAAAAACAAATAATGCAAAAAACTCCTTCATTTTTCATGTTTACGCAGTGTCAAAAGAAATAGAATTATTCAAAGTAGTAAATCACTTGAATTCCCTTTTTTGCCATGTGCTTCTTGCATGTCAGAATGCAAGTCACTTAGGTATATTTTCACCAAATTTATTACCCTGGGTTTCTTGTATGACAGACACTCCAATCTTCTCATTCACACTAAATCCACTCTCACAAACTTGATACTGCTTTAAATTTGTACCAAGGGTTCAAGAGAAAACCTCAGGCTCTACTTCCATTTGTACAGCCTAAAATAAGAACCTGTACAACCTCTCATTTAAAAAGTTAGTTTTCCTTAAAATGTCTTAGAAAAGCAGGGTTTTAGCAGATTTGATGTCCAAATTGCAAAGTAATGACGTCAGTTTCATATCACTGGTGAGCTGCTTCAAATTCCCTCAGAAAACAAGACCTGAAGTAGCAATGGGAACAGCACTCTTGCTGCAGAAAAGGGCTTACCATGGTGGCAAACTGAATTGAATACAAATGCAGTATACAAGGCCAGTACAGCAATTTAAGAACTTTTTTATTAATTGTCTATCCCTACTTGCACAACAAACCTTTAAGGCTGGTCCCTCCATAGACTCATGCTTCTAGATCTCTTGTAAACGTGAAGTTTGAAAGAAAAATAAAAATAAAGTACACCCAGCATTTAATGACATGGGAAACAAAACCAGTAGGTCTGAACCTGCAGCTGATGTTCAGGCAAGAACTGGACTGACTGGCTGGCACAGCAAAACCCGCCTGCCAGGATTTTTTCTAAAACTTCTGGTGTGCAGGATATGATCTGTGGCAGGCTAGAGTCTGTGTTTATGAAGAACCACACAAATGCCCTCTGGGTATATGTTTCCAGCCTGCCATGAGGTAGACGGATCGAGTATAAGACCTGGGTGTGCCACTTTTCTGTCACTCTGCAGTGCAATGTCCTGTAAAGCAGCAACACTTCCCCATGTAGGGCAGGAAACACAACAACGAACAGCACTAAATCCAAGGTATACACACGGCAAATTTTGATTTGGACATGACTTACAATAAAATATAAAGACTTGCACCCAAACTTAAGATACCATCTTAAAGAGTAACTGTACAAGTCACCATGCATTCCGTATTTTTACAATTTTACGGGCTTGCCTTGTAAAGTAAAAGGTAGTTTCTCAACTGACACCCCTCAAACCGAAGCTAGCTAGGCACCACAAGTTGAAGGGCTCAACAGCCCAAATGAGTCCCTCAGTGACTCTCAGCTGTCTCTAGCAGGTCTTTGATGGTGCAATAGCATAGCAAGAGGAGCCCCTGCTGAGAGAGCAAGTACCTGCTGATGGTGCAGAGAGGACACATCTGTTCCCCACTTTCACAGCTAAAAGGAACAAAATCATGTTTTTGTCACTGTTCAGGGAAAGTGACCTGCTCATAGCTACGTTATCAAGAAGAGTCAAGACCACAGGACCAAATAAAACCAGCAAAAAAACCCTCCTCACAGTCATTCATGTGTAGGTAGAAAGCTGCAACTGTGTAAAGCATATTTCATTATGTTTCCAAGTGAACTGAAATTAGGAGGAGAAAGTTCATTGTGCAACATGGCAAAAGCTGTGTGACATTACATAAAAGCTGGGTAGGTACCCCAATGTTGGAAGAAAAACCACTGTTAATCACACATGCGCCATGAAAAAAGGAGCAACATGTTTTAACAAGTACGTCTGTATGCAGCAGCATAAGAAAAAGCTTGTCTGCCATTAAACATTTTGAGGGACATGAAGAACATGTCTCCTGAGGAAATTATTTCAGTGAGACTCTGGACCTCACAGCATTCTCAGAATTGCAGAGTATCCCCTTCCTCCCACTGCAGCACTAAGAGCTTGCCTGCTGACCCTCAAAGCAGTTTGTATGCGTATGTTTTTCACGAGTAGCTTTGTTTTTACTGGAGCTCTAATGAAATTCAGTATTTTCCAGCAATCTCCTCCTACTGAAACTCGGGCACTGGCTCACATTGAGAAAATAAATATGCTCTAAATCTTGAATCACATAATACAATAATGATTTCTTAAATTAGAAAATATATATTTAAATGGTAAGCCTCTATCAATTACATTGAAAGATACAAATCTGGAGTTTGTGCTCACCATTTTGTAACTGAAGATTGTAAAACCTACGTTATGAACATCAGTCTTTATTACTCTTGGTATTTTTAAGAGTAGCTTCTGTAAACTCTCGTGCTCTTTTAGTTATATACCTAACTGGATGTTAGCTATTCAGACTCCAGAAGACAATGAATATTTTCAGGCAAATCCAAACCTGAAGCTGAAATGACCAAGATTATTCTACAGCCCATGTATGGATTTTCGCTCAGAAGCCTAAGAATTATTACCTACTATTTCACAGAAACACAAGGCTGAAACCTACAGCTGCCATTGAGCACATACAATTTTTCTGATCATGTTGCATGAGAAGAACGTTAATTTTCCACTGACTATAGCAGCTGTTATTCAGCATGGCTTCAACAATTTGGGGCTAGGATATCTGCCGAGTTGTACACGCACACACAGAGTGCAGAGGACACGAATGGAATAAGTGAGATGCTCCTAGTCAGCAGTGACAGTAATCTTCTCTATCTTGACTGTTAGATTTGAAAAAAAATTATGCAAATAATAATTTTGTGGTTTACATATGGATCAACACAATCATTTTCAACTGGCTTAAAAGCATTTGCATGATCCAATATTAGTAACACTGATTAGCCAAATAATAAAGCAGCATCCTTCTAGGGCTCAAGGACTAAGCACAAAGCATAACAACCCTACTGGAGTGTGGGTTGGGAAAAAAGGGATATCTTGGTGTTCCAGAAAACTGGCTTGGATTCTTCTCTTTGCATAAAGCAGAAGACACTAATCAGCCAAAAGATAAAGAAGTTTCAAGGTGCTCCTTTCTAGAAATGGTGAGAGAATGAGTACAAAGCAGCTGCAGAAGGCTTTTGAAAAGACAAAAGACATTTTCAATGACATTTGGATGAGTTCCACCTACATGCACTGCAGCAAGGGAATGCATTAACAATCCATATAAATTACAGGTGAGAAGCTAGCCAGGAAACCAAAGGAGTAGTGTTTTAAAGACTACTGTCTGGAGGATAGCCTAGCCATGTTACATTTCTTGCTGCTGTGCTCTAAGACAGCACTATTGTACAAGAAGAAATCCAGAAAAGCAGGAATTGCTGGTTCTTAAGAAGAATGTGTTGTCTGAAAAAGTTCAGGCAGGTTCTCAAAAGCAAACCTGTGTGTAGTGACTGTACTTTCTGCTTTGGGTTTGCACCTGCATCACTACTTTATTCCACAATCTTTCAGCCTGAGGATAAAAAGTCTTTGAGATAACACTGATTGAGCAAGAATGCTTGATTTCTTCCACAGGTAAGAATATTATAAATAGGGACTTCCCATTCCTACATCTTCAGATAAGCTAAGCACAGTAGTTGTGTTATCACCAAGAGAGCAAACACACAGACAGAATTTAATTCTCTCTCCAGAGGTTGCATCTGATATCATCCTATGCCAAATGATGCGTTTCTCTACTGGAAATGGCACTCTATTCACTACATGACCTGTGACAGCAAATACAAGAAATGCCTGGCTTTCAAGATGGGATGCTAAATTGTTTTGTCAGTGTATACTAATTACAGTGGTACAGCACCTAGATTTAAATCATCTAAAACTAAAGACTGTTTAATGTACCACCATTTTAAAAAACAACAGCAACAAAAATTGTCACAACAGAAGTTGTGTCAGCACAAGACAGAAAATGAGGAAAAAGGAAACCATGATCTACTGGCACTCATCCAGCACCTCTCACACTGGTTATTATGGAATCACAGATGAGTAAGACTAAACAGGTATGTATGGAAGCTGTGTGCTGAGTACCACTTTAACAAACCCCCTGATTTCCCCTGGATGACAAATACTCCAAAATAATGTTGATCATGGCACACCTTGCCAAATTTAGCTATCAAATATGCTGGGCTTACGAGTTACCACCTTTTGCCTATGGTTCACTACACCTGAAGGATGTTGATTACCTGCATCAGAAAACAGGTAACTTAAGATGGAAAATTTTATGTTTCTAGAATGTATCTAGAATGTAAACTTGGCTTCACCTCAAGTCCCTGCAATCCTGGCCGATGAAAAGCACCGGCTTTCACTGTTGAGTCTGGATGTGTAGGACACAGCAAAGACAAGGTGGAGGGATGCAAAGAAAAAGGAGATTCTCTATGAATGCAATGTTCTCAGTGGTCTCTTAGTGACCATGGTTTGAGGAGAATGCAGAATAAATGATAGTGCACAAAAGAAGAAATAAAGTGATGGGTCATCACATATAGCAAATAGGGATGTGATGCAGAAAATTACTGATTTCATATCTACTGCCTTTGCAGAATCATTCCTCCTACTCTGGTAGCTACTAGCAACCTAGAAATAAATGACATCAAAACTTTTGTGTGTTTGAAACATTGCCAAGTGTAACACTCGGGGGAGTTACACCGTCTGCTGTCTCCTGCCTTCTACCTTCTTCAGGATTAAAGGGCTCACATTTACTGAGAACACGACAGTTCTGAGGTTTGGCTTTAAGGAAGTTATAAGGAACTCAGTGTTCCACATAAAATGTGAGAACTGTTTAAAGGCATAAATAACTGTGGTAAAAACAAACAATGACATCCCTCTACCTCCTTTGCTGTCCAATGAAGTATTTGGGCTGGAGTAAAATGAACCTTTGATACTGACTGAAGAGAAACAAAGGAAGAAATACATAATTAGGAATGGAAAGCAGTCATGAGAACCTCACAGTTGTGGAAATGGAGCCCAATAAGCATTTACTTAACCTGTAGGACCACAGTCAGGTGTAAATCTTGATTCTCCAGCCCACTTCATGTTATTTTATTGCTATTTTTGACATGTTGTTAAAGTTCTATTTTCAGAACTGACCTTAAAATAAAGGTCTTTTGAAGGGCAGAACTCAAAGCTCAATGCTTATCTCCAACTTTCAATTTTGTCTTTCAAAACAGACTCTCTGTCTTTCAGTGTAATAACTAACTAAGCAGCCACTACACATTTTATAACCCAAATTCTGCTTGCAGCCAAGCTTTAAAACTGTTGCATGTGCTGACTACAAAACCAATTCTCCACACCTTTACTGGGCAACATAAAAAATCTGGTTTGAATGCATGGGGAGGAAGGAAAAAAAATTCTACCAAAATACAGAGAGAAATATCTTAACTTCTGGGAAGATCAAAAGCTTAATTTTACAGTGATTTCTATCTATTTGTTAACACCAGCCTACACTTAAATCAAGAGATTCACAGAATAGTTTTAAATACTTCAGGATTTGTGCTAAATCACAAAATACTGATTAATATCCCAGCCCTCTGGTGCACAGCTACAGTAACGTCTACAATTATTTTAGAAAGCACGTGGCATTTCTCCTACTTCTCAGCTTCCTCTCTCACCTCCATTTAAAAATTATGTGTATACTATGGAAAACAAACCATTGAGAAATAAGCACGACTCAGGGAGAGAAGGCCTTAAACTACTTAACAGTACTTTATCTCATCAGAGTCCTTATTTCCTCCACTAACCAAAATGTAACATACCTGTCTCTGCCTAAAACTTCGCAATACATTCCTGTCCTACCTATGCCCTTCAAAAATACCATCCTCATTGCACTGACTTAAGGTGCATCCCTTTCAGTTTGGTAGTGTAGAAATGCAGAAAAAGAAGTAACCACAATTCGTTTTTGACATCAACAAAATGTTTCAAATGTTTCCACTGAAATATGTACCATCTCATTTCAAATTCTGAACATCTTCAATTTCAAAAAGCTGTAACAGCAGATTTTTCTTCTTCTTGTGATGCAGGGATGTACTCTTATTAAAGATAACAGGGTTATCATACTGGTGTGCATAAGATTAGGGGGTTTTATAATCAATTTGAATTCATAATATATTTCTAAATTAACACCCACTCAGAATATAAGAACCTGCTGTGATGTCACTTTCACAGACGATGAAAATTAAACAAAGATGCTTTTGTGAAAAAACTGAAGAATTTAATAATGAATCAGGCAAGAAAATAAAACAGCTAGTGGTAATGGAGAGAACACCTCAAACACTGTCTCCTTAGATTCCTTACTTTCAGAAAAACACTGTTTCAATGCTATTATTACAGACAACTATTTTACACCCACAGCAGTACCATTTATTTAAGATGGGGCAGCATGGTGGTACAAGACCACTGAGTGACGCTATCTGATAGCTCTAAACAAACACCCAAATGTCCTAATTCCATCCCAGTTAGTCCAATTCTCTATTCCACAGTAGCTCCCAGCCAGTGTGCGCCCTCCAACTCTCCCCTTTCCCCACTGTTCTTTGATGTCTTCTATGACACCTGACTATTGTTGTGGCAAAGGGCAGTGGAAGTAATGGCTAGCTCCATGCTCCATAGGCTGACTAAGACAGGCTGAGGGGAGAAGAGCTACTGAAACGTTCCTCTGGGCCTCTCTTCTCTTTATGTATTCACAGAAGTAATTTTATCAAACGTTCAAGAGCTAAATAATTAGGACTGCTTCCCTGCCAAAGGAAAGAACTGATATGACTGGCAACATAACCGCAACAGTCAAGTCTCCCAGGAAATCAGACAATACCTGCAAGCCTTATGTAACAGCAATTCACTCCCTCCTCTTCTGCCAATCACTGCCAGCAATAACTGAGAAATATTAGAAAAATGTTTTGCCCTCTCTAATAAAGTCAACTTAATGCACTTTTTATGTCAAAGATACATCTTCATACTATATAAATAAAATGAAATTCCAAGACAATGTAAGCGTTCATTTACAGGATTTATACATCATCCTGAATTGTTTCCCTGCATTCTGCTTCTCCTTATTTCCATCCATTTTAGTCCACAGCATTCCAAACTTTGGCAGTGGAAAAACTTTACCAACTCCAAACTAGACCAATACAGTATTTTTTACTTTTGGCAGAACTGAAAAAACATCACAACTGCTTCAGTCAAATGCAAAAGTAAATGTTCTCTGGATAATCCTTTGGTTTAAAATAAAGTTTTAAGGCAAGTGTAAGGACCACTTTACACACTTATCAGGTGGTGGTGAGCACTCCTGTGACTTCCATTTCTTCCTGGCTACGAAACAAATTCTCAGGAAGCACTACAGCTGTGGAATACATTATTTCCTCATTGCTGCTAAAACAGCATCCAACTGCTCTTACATCACACCCCCCAGAATAACTACTGATACAGCTTCAATGGAAAAGTCAAAGAGAGTTGGTATTTCAACATTGTCCTCAACCTCAACTCACACTTTCCAAGTTGTTCTCCCCACTCTGAAGACACATGTACCATACACCAATCAATGAGAGAAATCCAGGTATGAAGAAAATAACCCAGCTTCTTAACACATTTTGAAATAAGGTGACAGGGAAAAAAAAGAAAAAAAAAAAAGGAAAAAAACAAACAACAACAAAAACACCAAACAAAAAACCACCCCAAACAAAAACAAAAAAAACCAACCAAACCCAACAACAAAAAAACCAGGGGGCATGTGTCTACATCATAAAATCTCAGCTTCCAACCAATGCAAGAATAAACACTTCTGCCAGGTAGCTGTACCATTGTGTGAAAATCCTGGAGTTCCCCTCCTCCCATTCCACCCTCTTTCGATTCACACCTCATCACGTGTTTCAGTATGGAGGCAAGCCTTCCAGACTGGATTCTCTGGGAAAAAAGGCTATCATTAATCTTGGAGATTAGTTTTCAGAATCAGGCCAGTATTAACTAACTCCAGTTGCTACTAGCTGAAAGGAAACATTACTCGAAGTTTTGTATTTCATCAATGAGCTTTAACAGAAAGATAAAGAGTTTTTAAGAACTGGATTTTTCAGTGCAGTCCAGCTAAGAATTATGTCCCCTAGCAGTTTTCATCTTTTCTCAGCTGGGGCTCTTGACCTACAGCACCATGAAGTAGCCTACTATTCTCTAAGCTTTTTAGGAATGAGGATTAGCCGATTTTATTTTAAAATTCTGGGTATTTTGAAGTAAATTCCCCAGCTTTACTTTACTAAGACATCAGTGTAACTGTGGTGGTTTGGTGGTTTTGATTTGTAAAATTCAGTTTCACTATGAGTCCTACTGAAGAGTATTCCTGCCCTCGACATTTAGCCCTAGCTGAAGAGATGGAAATTGTCTGCAACAGTCACAAAAAACCCCGTGACTAGTTTAGTAGGACCATTACAGAAGATCATAATGAATTTAAACTAGGAAAACAGAATAGCTTTGGTTCCTGATTAAAGCAGTCCAATTATGAACTCCTTCGTTTTGACTCAAGAGCCCAATTTTGACAAAAAAATTATTAAAACTAAAAATGATTCTGATCTGTCATACAATATTCATATGTATTCTTGAAAGTTCTTATTTCCAGTGATGTTTTACCCATACGTGACGGGCTTAGGAGTAGACAAATTTCAATCAAAGCTCTGGATTTAAAGGAAAAAAAAAAAAAAGAAACAAACCCTACATTGAAAGTGCTGTTCTTACACAGTACAAAATGTCAATTCCAACACAGGAATATTTCACTCCTAATATTTTTTTTTAAATGCAAACAGGTTTTTGTCATAACGATGGCACCTACACTTATTCATTAGTTTGTGCAAATTAACCTTTCTTACTTGCCCCTATGCTGACGTTAAAATACAACATAACAAAAGGTCATACATTGTTTCATTAACAGGCTCTGAAAATATCTGCTGCCTCAGACCACTACATAAGGTGAGGAATTATTTTCCTATGCAGATGTGAGAACAGGGGTAAATATGAGCACTCTGCCCAAGATCTACAGTAACTGGATGCACACTATCTTTAAATGCCATCTCACAGCAAGCTGGTGTCCACCTGAAGACTCTTTCCTTGCTGCGTACATTCAAATTCTCCAAAAAGGTATCAGCTCTGTCCACAACAGCATGAATGCCACTACGTCCTACATCAGATTTTACACAATTTGCTTCTTCTGTAAACACTGGAGTGGTTTTGAGTGAAAACATCAGAAGTCTGCCATAGAATAAAATCTGTTTTGTGTTGTTTCAGCAAGGCTGAGAGTAAAAGCAAGCTGAAGTTCTAGCCACTTCTTTTCTTTCTTCTATCAGAGATTTCTAGAAGCAATTCTCATCAGCCCTTACAATGAATCAGGCAAACCATTATCAGAAATGCAGCAAAAAAATGTAACAACTGTTATAGGTCATAGTAAAGTGTAACTTGAGTGTGGTGGTTCCTTTTAATTTCATATAGAAGCTTGTTAGACAAAAGCCCTTATTTATAATAAAGTTTCTAGATCTTAGTGGCAGCAGAAAAAATAAAATAAATAAAATTTAAAACTGTAAAAATTGTAAAACAACTTTTGAGTATCAGCCTAACAACACAGGCTTTAATTTGGACACTATTTAAAGAGAACTCTTAAAGAGCACAGCTTTTGAGATAACTACAATTATCTTCAAATACACATGGGCTTATTTTCCTATTAAATGAACCTACCAGAAGGCATTAGCTAAAGCAACATATTTTGATTCAGCCTTTTTATACAAGTCATCTCAAATTCTGGAACAGAGCTTTCCAACACGCTCCCTTCCCTCTCCCTTTCCCTACATAATATTAAGGGTTTTTTGAAACTAGACTACAAATGTTTCCTTAGTAACGCCCAGAGAGAAAGACCGATGTCCGGTCTGCCTAGAATGACTACCTGTCACTCAGTGTGGTCTTATGTTCCTATTTAGAGTTTACAGCTGCTTCAACAAATAATTTCAAAAGCAAGTTTCTAATTGTGGGAGGGATACAAGAAGGGTCTGCAGTTCTGCTTACTTTGTATTCAAAATACAGATTAAAAAAAAATCTTTAAATTTATTAAGTCTAGCAACACAAACACCAGATTTTTTAAAAAAAACTTAAACAATAACAGTATTACTGTTGGAAATTAAGGACTGCAGAAAAGGTAGTTTGAACTTGAAAAATCTCACTGCTACTACTGATGTAAACAGGCACTACAGTATCAGTATTTCCTACATCAATTTCTTATATCCAGGTTTTCTTTTTATTCCAGCAAACTCCTGATCAAAGCAAAGGAAGTATCCACTGCAAGAATGCACTACAGAAAAGTCACTTGCCAGTATATAGCTGTCCTTTAAAACACGTAAATTCAGGTTAGAGCACTGATGATTCCCTTTACAATTTCCCATCATCTCAGATGTTTGCACAAGGTTTTACATACCTGCAAAACTTGTTCTTCTGAGGATGACACAGATCCATTCATTTTGGTTAACAGTATGAAGTTTTTGGCTGGCAATAGCCAGGAACATTCTGGCTGAAAGTCTCACAACCAACAGCAAGTCCTACCCAGGCAAGACCAGTACCTTCTCCCAATGTTTTTATAGTGAGGAACTCAAAACGCACCTCAAGAGTATTAAAGTACCTGGTATCTTGTGGCATCTCGTACATATATGCCTTTTGTCCCCTTTCAAATAAAAACTAATAGGTAAGTTGCAGAGTGAAAGCTAAAAAAACTCACCCTTCACAAATAATAAGGGTGAAATGGATAAAAAAATATAAATATAAAAGCTGTAACGTTTTTATTACCTTGTTTCAAAACCAAAGTATCTTGAATGACAATGCTTTAAAATGTGATGAATTGAAGCAAAAGGTTATCTTTATTTTACAAGGATGAGCAAAGTACAACCTACAACCTGTTCAATCTGTTAGAAAAGCCAGGATTTATATTCAAATATCTGATAAGTCAGTTTAAAAGGTGGAAGCCTTCAGTGTTCTGCTGCTCTGAATGACAACATTGAGCTGTGAAGTCTTTCAGGTACAAACTGAGTAACTCTATACTATGGTATCTGAGGCTGCAGTCAATAAGTCACTATATGAAAGAGGCATATTTATTGCTCAAGTACAGAGAAGCTGTAAGTTTGTTATGAAAATGGGTCAAGTAAGCATTAATTCTGATAGAACGGCTACAACACAGGAACAAAATGCATTGACCATTTGACTTTAATTTGTTGTGTTTGACGTAAGGGCTGCTGTTCTCCACTCTAGTCTTGCAAATTACTTCTATGAAACTCTACAACTTTATCTCCTGTCACTGAAAAAAGTGCTTATGGAAACTAAGCAACCACATCTAAAAGACAGGTAAGCAACCTGTAAAAACACTTAGCAAGCCTACTTCTACTGCAGATAAGGGATGCAACCTACGTCTTATTTTTAACATCCCCTCACCTTAACTTCTAACTAAATGAACTTTAAGGAGGAATTACTATATCAGTGGTCACTTAATTCTCCCCAGTCACCTTTGGGTAGATAATCCAAACTACTGATCTGACTGAAATTTAGTTTTGGTTTTTAAAGAAACACAACTCCAGCGCTGATATTCGCTAAAAGACTTGCATTGTGCAACTCAAAGCATTTACACTACACAAAGCCTCTCAAATGGCCATTCAAATAACCAACCTATAAGCAAGGGATTTCAATCAATCTACACAAATACCTAAGCATAGTGGCCTGCTCCTGAATCACATTCCATTTCATACAGGGCGTGATGGGGAGAGCTAGAACATAAACAATATACCCATTAGAGATCTTTAGCCTACATTTCCTTCCTGATGGTTAAGAGCTACATATATTTCTCTGAAAAACAGCACAAGTTACTTGAAACTGGGACACTAGAGAAAAAAAGCAGTTTTGGTGAAGGCTCTCCCCCCTTTATTATAAAAAAAAGATCCAGTCATGTTCCCCTCAGCCCAAGAATATCTGCCTTGACTCAAAAGACCTCTTTCAGTAGAAGTCATATATTCCCTGAACTGGAAGCAATGCCAAGTCAGCTTCAATTTTTGAAGCAGCAATCTTGAACAAAAATGAATACAATGGTTCATCATGTCAAGAGGTCACATAACAGGGTCTGTTTGTACCATTATTAGGTAGCACTGTTTCTGTTACCAAGCATGTATCAGAAGATCTTAAATACTCAAAACAGTCCTAGTGAGTTTGGATGAACCTTACTGATCCCCTCCTGATACCTCCCAGCTACCAGTTCTGTAATCACTGCACTGTGAGCTGCTCAGCTCCAACTCCAGATTAACCTGAGTTACTGTGCTGCTGCTGCATTTATGGAGTTGTAGATCACCTACAATGCTGCAAACTCCACCCCATAACAAAAGACAATGTAGGACTCATCCTAAAAATCAAACTTCAACCAAAGCTCAGTAAAATAATTAAGGTGCTCAGCTGCAAGGTTATGATGAAATGAATCCCAATTAGCTGAAGTGGACTTGAAAAGTACAAAGCACAATGGAATATCTTACCCTAAGTAATCTGTCACTAAACAAAAAAAGCTGACATACAAACATACTAGGGAAGAATAAGGGGTATAAAGAAAAAAAAAGCCAGCAAGAAAATACACTACAGTCTGTGATAACATGAAGGCCATGGTGAAGGGCAACAGTAGACAATAGTACCAATTCAGTCTGGTATTGCAAAACAAAACTTAAGGATAAGAGGCCTGTTATACCACTGCCACCCCTAAACTGTTTGCTTAACATTTTTGTCTGCATTTGAAACTATTAAGTGTGAACTGAGCAGGAGAAAAAAAAGTCTTTCAAATCCAGAGCTAAACTCAAGGCTGACTAACTGCTTGCTGTTTATCTGTAAAATCCCAAGGCAAAATTAAAACCTCTAAGAAGACAAGTCAAGCTACATGGAGCCATAAAAGCTCGATCATGAAATAAAAGTGCATTGAACATATAGTATTCTCTCAACACGCTAAGAAACCATAATTAAAACCAAATGTGTGAGCATAAGAATACGAATACTGCTTCTAGAGATGTAGAAAATCAGAAACACAAGATAGCAACATTACGTGTTTTAATTAAACACAAGCTGCTAAATCAGAGCAGGCTTCCCAAAGTAGCATTTCCTTCATAAAATTTTGGATCTAGAGACAAGATATTCCCCAAATTTAAAGTGGTAAGTTGATAGAAAGAGTGTGTAAGAAACTGTATATCCACTATATGCTAAGTGTAGCAATCCTACATCTTTCCAGAAGGTCAAAATGAAGGTGAGAGGGTGTCTTGTGATCCCCTACTCACACCTACTGTTCACGTGTCACGTAAGACTTCCTATGAAACTATCAAAACCCTTTATTTAAAATTTAGTAAGAGACTATTTACTCTATAATCCAGGAGTCTGTGGGAGGGAGAGGCAAAAAGCAAAGAAACACAAGAGAACAGTAAATCAAGTACTTCTCTTGTTCATGTCCTTTTTAAGGCCCTATTAATTCTAGAATAACAGGACAGTCTTATCAAAAGGACATGAACCATGAACCATGTATCAATTTATGTACATCCAAGTCCTTGTTCCTGTATAACACAAAAATCTCTTTTTATCCTCCAGTGTGACCAAGAGACCAACCAATATTTCTGTTCAAAAACTAGGGGATAGGCAGGGAGATACAACACGGAAGCAGAGGGGACAAGTCAACCAAAGTAGCAGAAAATAGGAATGGTATTAGTCCTTGAGGGCTTCAGAGAAAAAGTGTTCCACAAAAATATTTCTGCAAAAGTTTCCATTTTCTCTAATACACAGAATCCTATCTAGCTAGAAATCCTAGCTGGAGCCACAGTACACTGAATCTTAAATATTTATACTACTTCAAAACTACCGAAAGTGAAGGGAAAATATTCCTTGTAGCATGATCCTAAATTTGAGGGGGATTCTAAAGGGGCCTAAGTGCAATTATAAAACACACCTTCTCTATTACCTAATAAAGTGAAAGTTTTTTCATTGTGCATGTGAAGGACAAGTCCTACATTCATCATTTCTCATTTCTGATCATGTAAACCCAACTGTGTAATTTAAAAAGCAAAAGTCTGAAAAAGTCTTGTTTTCACAGCTTTCTCCTTTTGGAAATGGCAGCTTCAATGCAAGCAACTCTCAAACTTCTGCATTGGGAATTTTGAATTATTTCACTGAAAGAATGTGGGAGTTTTACGAACAACCATGTGAAAATTTTAGTCTTCAAGAAAAAGGAATGATACTGGATAAATACTTATCCATCTCAGGCATAAACTCAGTAACGTTTGTGAGAATACAGATGAAAATAGCAGAGGTTTGGTATGAGTAGTTACAGAATTCCTCCTCTTCAAGTTTTCAAAAACAACAGACAATACAAGATTTTGATTCTTAAATTTATTTTTAGCAGGATGTGTGTACTAATGGATGGTGACATCATTAGAAGATAGGTCCATGTCCACCACCTGCAACAGAAGCTAGACAGACGTTAAAGAAAACAATTGTAGAGTTAAAGACGACACTACTTACCCCAAACATACTTAGGAAAGTCACCTACTAAGTGGTACAGTTAGCTTTTGATGCAGACATGACATTATTTATCTGTTATCAAAATTTCCTGTCAAGATTTAACACATACATTACCTTGCTTTTGATGGGAATCATGCACTTCTGTTTCAGAAATAACTATTAGAGAGACTCTTATTCTTAAGAAATTTACTCATGGAAAGATTGGTTATTCAAAATTACTTACCTGTAAATTATCTTTAGAAGATAAAAGATCTGCAAATTTAGGTCTAAAGGTTCTATCTAGAGCTGAAAGCTACTGACAATTCTTTAGGAATTCCAATTCTAATTATTAAACCAGGTTAACAGCAAGTAACATTTCTAGATTCAACTAAGAATACATCCACTTGTTCCTTACTATACCTGTTTGGTCCAGTAAGGAATCAGTAAGCTAGGACCTCAGCATTATACTCACAGATTGGTAACACTAATTCAGTACGAAATAAAGACTTTCTGTTACAACTGAGAGACCACGTTATACTCAGGAAAGTGTCAATAGCCAGAAGTCTAACACAAGAAACAAGCTTGTCTAGAACAAATTAATTTCAGCAGAAATGAAACTTGAGCAGCAAAACCTAGGGACAGACAGTTCAGGGAAATACATTCTCAAAGAACTAGGTGACAGGACCTCTCCCAGTGCTATTTCAAATGAGAAGCCAAGAAGCAAGGTTCAATTTGAGCCATGGAATTTCCCAAGTCGGTAAAAACAGTCTCTGCTTCATTTCCATTTCTTAATCACCAAAAAAAATCCTGCATATGCTAAGTCAGCAAGCCCTACAGACAATATCACTAAGACATCCTAATCTTACATTTCAAAACTTCAGAATGTTTATCAGCCTCCACTTCACTGTTGGTAGTGAGCATAAAGTCACTTTACTCAACAGTAGTTTAGGAACTGCATTTTAAGGTTCTTGTTTTTTAAAATCTCTTGGGTCACAGGCCTTTATTAATAACTGTGTTGACATCATCCTGGCTCGTAGTTCTTTATTAGGAAATCATATTTATGCCACACTAATCAGCCAAAAAACATTCTTACAGTGTACTCCAACATCCTAGGATTTCACCTGTTTAAAACAGACTGCTACAGATACTGAAGACTGTCTCCTAGTTTTTAAAGAAAGACCTCAAACTAGTCCAAAAATGGAACTGTACTGTATTAGATTTAAATTCTTTAGCAGTTTAAATAATTCAGCCAAGAAACCATCTGAAGTACCATAACAGCCCAGTAACGAGCAATTGCTTTCTCTCAGAATTATGCATTTTCTAATCTAGTAATACTGGGAAAATACATTGGTTTATATTTGTTGAAAACAACCAAGAAGGGTGGAATCTGCTCACAGCTGCGCTACCATTTTTAATTTCTTTTAAATTGAGCTCTCTTGTTTTACAGAAGTCTAAATCTGTCTGAAGGACTAAGTCACTGCCTTTTGAGCAACTCACCATCCCAGTAGTCTACTATAACTAAACAGGGTATTACTGCTAGTAAAGAGCTACGAAAACCAAGTCAGTGTCTCTAGACAACCAGCCCTTCACTGAAACTGTGGGAACTTGTCCTTCAAACCCATTACACACACAGAGGGAAGGCAGGGCATGTGATGAAAAGCTTAAGGCTTCCTGTTCTTTAATCTTCCAGGTTCCATTATGCAGTTGGATCAGTTGCTATTGCAATCAGCACTACCATGCATACCATCTATCTTACATGAAGTTGGTTGATACTCTTCCCACAGGATAAACACAGTAAGGTTGATAGGAAGAAACTTCATCAATTGCTTTTCTGTGAGGCATAGAGGAAAGGAAGTAAGTCAGGAAATAGGAGTAGGCTAGGAATGATATAACTGATCTGAATGATGACTTTAGATATCTTATGAACAGCATTTTCCTGAACAAAGGCACCACAAAATCTGAACTCAAGTTATGAAGTTATAGAAAGGTAAAAAAACCACTAGGGAAAGAAAATGTTCTTGAAAGGCGTATATGATTAAACCTGAAGAGTAATTAATTTTGGGACCATATATGCACATGCTGCAGTTACAGGGCACCATGATTGTTCAGATATTCCCCCCTTGCAAAATGATGCAGCTTCAATTCCATTACTGTAATACCCAAGTTAGCACTGGGAAGAAATTGACATGAAATTATGCACATATTCTAAATATGTGGAATGTTCAATAGGAGGCTCTACAGTAGTACATGGCAGGAAAGGAAAAAAGATGTCTGGTAACAGCAAAGAACAGAATAACTTAAGGGATCATTTGCTCATAATGACCTGCTCACTCTGCATTCTTCTTTTATGATCTGTTCGGTCCTGCTGGTGCTAGTGCTAATAACCAGCTGTGTGAGAGGCTGTAGAAGCTACAACTACATTTTACTGGGTTTAATGGATGCTTGAGTCGGGTTAAAAAGTGTGCTGAAACCAGGAATTAAATTCTTATCCTTTAGCAAATACATAACTAATACAACAATGAATGAAAAGAGCATGGAAAGAAAATTACACAATGAAGAATTATGTTTCTAAGACTAAGAATAAGACTTTCTACCTGCACTACTAAAACTAAGTCTGTACATATAACAAAGATTGAAGAGCTAAGAAAACAGAAAGAGCTGGTTTAGTAGGTTTAGAACAGTAGAATCAAACAATGTGTTAATAATGTGCTGGAAGGAAAGACATAACAGTGGCAATTAAATATTTATCTTTGGAGAGAAAAGTTGTTTAGGCTAACCAAAAACATTTGCAAGAACAAGCTTTAGCGAAGAAGGGACTAAAACAAAACATTACGCACTTCCAGCTTATGTTCTTTCTCTGCAAGGAACTCTTTTTGACATCGGAGAAAGTCTGATAACATTCGAGTTAGCTGTTTTCTATCATCTATTTCAGCTGCCAACCTGCCATTGTAATCCGCCAGCAACATACATGCATCATCTACCATTTTGGAAAGCTGCTCTCCAGATTCCTTATCTAGAAAGCAAGCAGAGAAAAACAAGTAAAGTGTGATTTCATTACGTACCATCATGTTCTTAGAACAGCATTTCGATTATGAGACCCCCAACCCTCACCTGTTATTCTGTCTAACAAGGACACATCCTGGACCTCTATAGGCAAGGAAGCTATTCTCTGGTGAACTGCTGCATCCCCAGAGGCAGCGTTTTCTAGTTCTTGTAATGCTCTAATGAGATCTGTGGTCTGAAAAAAGCATGCAAGATTGAGAACTAGTTTAAATAAACAGATCCTAGAACAAAACAAAAGTATTTTACAACAAGCTTATAGAATTGATTTGATTGCAATTTTAACAGCATTTACAGTATGAGCTTTTAGAGTCAAAACAAAACAAAACCTTTAATTCTCAGCACAACACTGCAGTGTTTCTAATTTTAAAGGTCACCTTTCTACAGCAGCTTTTTCATTTAAATTCTTGGTATAGGAACACTTATAAATATTTTCTTCTTGACAGTAGTGATTATTTTACAGTACCTTTCATTTTATTATACATTTTTAAAAATTATTTTTCTTGTCGTTTTGCTTCATTATTGCAAAAGACTGTATCAGTGCACTTCTTCTGAAAGTAGGGCTGATGTTCACAGAAGCCCAGATATCTGCTACAGAGAAACATACTAAATTGTGATGACTGGAGAACAGTCGTTCTTTGCTATAACAAAAATCCTTTTGAGAGAGGGCAATATCATAACAAAAATCCACAAGAATTAGAAAAGCCATAACAGTGCAAGGTAGACAAGAATTTTTCACAGCCATCATGACTGCAATACTGAGAAATATTTTACTGATAAATCCATAACAACCTTATTCTAGTACATGTGTTACTCACTACTACCCTGGAAACTGAATGAAAATTCAATACATTGTAGAAACTACTGCTGAAATCCTGACATGAACAAAGCTGGACATACAGTTCATATATTTGGGTTTAGTGTTGAATACCTAAAGTTACAGCATACCCCACTGAAGAACTATGAAAAGCTTCAGGTGTAGCCACCCTTGCCCAGAAACAGTACCTCACTAAAAAGAAAAACAGAGACCATTCAAAAATGAGAGTAACTGAAAAATTCTATATGGAACCATATGTAAATACAGAATTTTATAAACATGCTTTTACCTGAGGAGGATCAGTGGGAGAACTTCGAGGTGAACAGTTATTTTCATCAACTTTTATCTGTTCATATGTGCGCTTCCTCACCTTTCTGTCTCCATCTAAATGAAAACAAACACAGCAGTCAGGGAAATACTATTTCAAACAAGAGCCTGAACCCTCATACACTCACAAAATACTTACACAAAGCTTGCCTAAGTTGTTCTAATACATCATTTTCATAAACAGACCTTTCTTCCCAGATAGACAGCACTCGGCCAAGGTGTTTCTTACAGCTCTCATCAGACTCACTGTTACAAGGAAAAGAAGCAAATATCAGCACTAGGTAGAAGCATAGCACTGCTGTATGATATTTTTCACAGAAGGACCTTCACAGACCTTACCAATATCTAAGCATCAGAAGTCAAATAATCTCAGAAAATAACAAATTCACATTTTAAGGAAAGCAAAGACCAGTTCAAGGTGTCCTAGCAAGCAGATGAGAAAAAAAAGAGCCAACACTCAACTCTGTTTTCTTCTCATAAATCTACAAACACTACAAGTAGGTTTATGTTGCTTCAACAGCTGTGTATCATTGTGAAAATAATCCTGTATCAAGACTCTAGTTTCCTCATGCAATGAGATTAATGGCTGCTGGGGAAAAACAAATCACGCAACACCCAGTAATGAAAAATGTCAAACTGGTGTAGCACACAAGCACAGACAGTAAGCAAGTCTTAGTTTCAGGAATAGCTAACAGCTTTCCAAGGCAAAAAGGGACTGAATGCTGATGAATTTACTATCAAACTTCATCCAATAATATTAAGACTATCCAAGATCAAAAGAACACTGAATAAATTAAACTAACAAGACTTCAAGTACAGAAATAGCACAAGAAGACTAGCTGGGCCAGAAGAGATCAACTGATGACTTCTCTAAGCATCGCTCAAATACAGTGTGATGAAGGACACCGCATGTACAAGTTTACTGTACCTTGAGACATGCTTAAAAGCCTCCACTATTACTGGAGCAAAGTCTTTTGTAAATTCTGGTCCTTTCCTTTTGCTGTTCTGTATGACATCATTGGCCAAGTATAGGAATGTCAGCTTCCTATTTGGTTTTGCTAATAAAAAAAAAAAAAAAAGAATAATTAGAAATTTAATTTCCTTCAACTAATACCTATGTATCCAGCTTTATACTGAATACAAACACCCACTCCCTATGCCTCCCCCACCCTGAAATCAAGCGGTTTTTTCCCATTTTCATTACTGCTTGCACCATTTCACATTTTCAGTATTTTCATGTGAAAAGACTTTGGTCACCCACTGGCTTTTCTCTCCCTTCTGCTCTTTGTTCAAGTTCTTCTTCCTCCATAGTATGACACAACTTCCATTTAGCGCTATCTCAAAAAACACACAGTAAAAACCCCTAGATATTCCAAAGTGTTCTTCATCCCCAAATTATTTCCAGGGGTTTTCCTGAGCCTTATATGATTCCTCTTTGGTGGCCTTCGTGGATTTCTTCCAAGTACTTCAGCTTTCCTTTAAGCCTGCACAAATTTCTTACACTCATGAAGTCTTCTGACAAGGCACTTCACAGATCCACAATCACTCATGTGAAGAACCTCCTCCTTTCCAGTCTGAATTTCACTCAGTCTTACCTAACCACTCCTCATTCTCACATTTAAGCAAACTGAGCAGCCAGTCCCTAGTCAGTCTCCCTGTATCACTGTGATACGCCCCTTCCTCATCTCCGAATTGTTAAAACACTCATGTGCCAGTAGCTGTAATATCACAAAAACATTTTCAAAAACCACTTTCAAGCTCATGTGGTGTATCTCTTCTCCAAGCATCTTAAACATCTTATCCCACCTCTCTTAATGTGCAATAGATTACAAACTTCCAATTTACAAGTTGCTTCTCAAAATCTATTCCATGTTTTCTAAGTGCTCCTACCTGGCTCTTTTCATTTACAATCCTACTTCATCAGTCTACAAGTTTCTTGGAGCTGAAACTCTTATTGTAACACTTCTACCCTTGGTTAACACCAGAATATCATTATCACCACATAATCTCAGTATGTACACTCTAATTTTAAAAAGAGGCTTCTCTGGAAAGACAAGTTTTTCTGCTCTCTCGAAGAAAGAAGCACTGGCATAAAGACAATCTAGAATTTCTTGTAATTTGTGCAAGCAAATATGATTTGATTTTGTTACTTTCTATTCCATCCTCTCAAAAATGCAGAACCACCACCTCACATATAAAGGGAAAATTAAATGTTAATATGCTTTCTCTAGGGAAATGCTTTTGAGAATAAATTTTGCACTACAGAAAGACTCCCCTGAAGGATTTCTCGTTGAATTACTGAATTCTTTCCATCCTCTTGAACAGACACATCTAACAAGTTGGGAGTTCTGGACTGACTGGGGAAAAAACCCTCTGTTAAATGTACAAATGCACTTCTCTTACAATCAAGGCAAACTAAAGACTAGCAAAAAAAACCCACCTAGCTTGGAAGTGCTGGACACAAGGTGGACTCTACTAAGAGCCTGCTCCAAACAGTGAAGCCACTACATGCAAGCACCCAGAAATTACTCTATTTGGGTCAAAATCTGGCTAATCTAAAATGTAGGTTTTATAAACTTGTGCTGCTCAAATTCTATATTAAAAACTGACTGAAGATAAAACAGCACATCTCCTACCTATGTTTCACGTAAATCAGAGTCCTGACACCTAGCAAGTTTTGAATTATTCAAAGAGAGAATCTCAGAAAACATATGTTGCCTCATAGGCATATCAAAAAGTAACTAGCGTTTACTGAAGATGGCCCTGGCCCCTCTCCCATTTTTTAAATAAGCCCAGAATTAGGACTCAAAATCTAATGAAGCAGGCTGTTCTCCATCCCATATCCTCTGGAACTGCATGCAGGATAGGCCCTTGTCCACCCATCTCACAAGAAAAAAAAAATCTCATGTTTTAATACTCAGTGATGTAACTCATTTGTGAGAGACCTCAACTTCCTTCTTTCCAATAAGCAGCCAAATCAATTGGGCTGGCAAAGACAGAAGGTGGATACAGAGTGCCATGAAGTGAGGTGATGCTGATTCTCACAAAGCCTAGACTTTATCTATTCACTACAGCAAAAGATTGATGTACTGTATTTGGTAAAAGCATCCTAAACCCCAGAAAGTCACTTTCAGGCTTATTTCCCCTAGTATTACTTTTCAGCTTCCTTCTACAATTCAACACAAACAAAGATGCACAGAACGAACAAAAATCCTAAACCCACTATTAAGTTATCTGTGGCTTTGGTTGAAAATTCAACTAATATTCTACCCTTACGTTCACAAGGAAAATTGTGAACTAAAATTTAATTCGTCTTGCTGGAAAAATGCGCTGCATAAAATTCCAAAGGTAAAAACTATGTCTAGTCTTGAGAAGTGTTCCCCTTCCCTTCACAAATCTTCAAGACATGAGACTGAAGTGCAACGTAACCTCTGGCAACTGAGGCTGACACCTGAACTGAAAACATTCTGTTGCTAGCATGAATATAAATTAACCAGTGATGTCTGAAACAGAAAATTTAATTCAGGACCAAATAGATCTGTTCTGGAAAAAAACCTATGTTTAAAGCATCTCTCTTCAGTAGCAGTAACACTAACCTTCCAGCCCTGGGCATTGATAAACCTCAGAATATCAAAATGGATCAAACAGGTGATTTTTGAAGGTCCTCAACACACGGCAAGGCTATTAGCAAAAGCATTCTTACTGTCAGAAAAGAATGAAGGGAAAAAACCTGCAAGAACTTAGGCTGAAGAAGGATCTGAAAGGCACACACTGCCAGAATGTACAGTGTTAGAAGTAGCCAACCCACAGCATCTCTGGTACACCAACAGTACCGTCTGCAAACACAAAACTGCCAAGAAATCATCCGTGTTGGATCAAGCCATCTTTTCAGAAACTCTGTGCAGTGTTCACATAAGTCCTCTGCTTGTTGCAGCTAGATTCACCATTTAGCCACCAAAGCAGCTCCTTGAAGCATTGGATTCTGAAATATTTTAACATGTCAACAGTGCTGGTTGGTATAAGAACCATATAAAGCAGATTACTCTTAAAGCATCCACAACGAGACTACGTGGGATTGGCACCTTGCAAATGAAACTATGTCTCTCCCAAAAATGTATCTGACGTGCTTAAATGCCAATGAATATCCTTCAGATAATAACGATAATTCACCAACAATTAGTGTACTGAGACATCTGCAGTGGAGATTATATTATCAACTCTCAGTTTTTGGCCATCCATCCTTCCCAGGAATGCATACTTGTTAGCCCTGCCTGGGTATGCCTGGTTCTCTAACAGTTCAGTCCAGATGCCCTGACATTATATGCTTTAGTCCATAATACTTAAGAGAACTCTTAACACTGATAAGCTTCCACTTTAGGGCAAGAAACCAGTATTTTACCCTGAAAGGCAATAAACCAGTTATTTTCACCGAGGTTAGCCCTGGCAATCAAAGTCAGAAATAATCACTTGTATTTGTCTTCTCCAGGTTTACCTCCTGCATTTGAAATTGAACTCCCATGAAGATTGCTAGAAACATGCCCATTAGTTTCATGCTGTTTTACACCTCTTCCCTAGAGCCAAGAGATATTTGCTGTCTTAGACATACTGGAAGAAACTACAGAAAAACACACAAGCATAAGAGATTTCACTTACATCCCACTGCAAGTGTGCAGACTGACTGAGCCATCTGAAAACGTTACATCTGGCTGTAACCTTCTACAGGCCAGCTCTGCTGTGTCAACTGACCTTGAAAGAAAATACCACCTAACAAAAGAGTTTGAGACAATAAGCATCAGTATGTTAAAATCCCGCAACAGTTACCAGTACTAAACATTTCATTAGCATACTGAAGTTCTCTAGTATCGATTCAAATAAAGATTTGGCTCAGTTGCAATTGAATTACTTTAGTCTGCATATATGCAGGAGAGTATGTATGTGGCAGCACTTCTCCCAAAATCTCTGGGACACTTTCTGTCTCACAGCATGCTTCACACTTTTGCAAGAGGAGCTCATGACATCTCTGTAAATATCTGACAAGCTTTCAAGCTTTTTATTACAAGACCAAACATTGTTAAGTCAAGCAGCACTGAAACTTGAGTGCAAGATCACTGATCCTTCATATTGCAGAGTTAACATGGGTTTTTATGCAAGCTGATTAAGCAGAGCATCTTTGGTAATATTATTCTAAAAAGCCACTTGAGAGGCTGCCACCAGAACGGACAATTCAAAGATAACATAATCCATAAAAGGCATGTTGTACAACAAGCACTTAACCTTGAAATTCATTAACGATCTTCTAAGACAAGGTTAAACTAAGTGTTCAGCCTTGCACAGTCACCTGGTGAATTTTACCAAGGTTTGATAATTGCTGTGTTTTCTTTCAAAAGCAGGGATTGGGACTGCCCACTGAATGTGCTCAAGGTCTGAGGGTCCAAGTATTTTGACTCTGAGTTTGGAGACTGGTAACAAAGGGAACACAGCACACAGCCACTGCTGGGAAAAAGGCCATCAGCATCAAATTACCACAGGAATGCCAGAAAGCTGGTCACAGACCAAGGAAACCATTCCAACATAATTATTCTGCAGAAGCTTCCCACTGCACTTAGTGCATCTTGAATTACCTGAACATATGAAACAAACCAATTCCTTTCATTGCCTCACCTGGCTGGTAAAATGCCAAGATAGATATGAATAGACAGCAACAAAATTTCAGGATAAGAAAAAGACTGTACACTTAAGTACTCAGAACCATAACAGCGAAAGACAGGCAGGTACAGATGACATGCATGTTTGGACGACACAATCCAAATGTAACTATTTTAAATGAAAGGCTCTCATATCACCACTCTGTTGCTCCTAACTGAAGATCATTTTGTAAATCACGAACATAGCAAATAAGTTTCCCTAACTTGACTCAACGCCCATTCACCCGAAGTTTTGCCTGTTTGTTGCTCTCCAAACCTTTTGGCATAGATGAGAAGATTCATGCAGGCATAACCAGTGAAATTAGAAAGCCACATTTTTGCTTCTTTTAAACAAAAGAAATCAAAAGCTATCTATTCTCTCACACTGGCCAATGACACTATATTACCATTACGTAAAATAATCTCACAACCACCAGAAGAGAAAGATTCCTTCTCCTGGCAGAAAAAACTACACGACATGGTACAGAAAATAATTGCTTTAAACCAGGAACTTGTTTCCTGTGATCCACTTCCCATCTACAAGGCAATATATTGCAACCACTTTTGGGTGTAGTTGTGCTCCAAAGCAGCTGACTAACTATTAGGGTAATTCAGATGTAGTACAACTTTCAAATCTGCTTTCAGTCTTCCTAGGCCTTCTCAATTTACTTACTAAAATCCTCTATCTTCCAAATTTCAACAGCTGCCACAACAGCCAGTAGCTTCAGAAAACCATATTGCATCAATGACAACAGCTATACTGGATGAAGACCCAAGCACCAGCATATGTCCCAGTAACAGAAGCTGTAGACAATCCATAAATAAGCAAAAAAAAGGAGCTTCTTATACCACTGAATGACTTCAACACCACAAAACAAAACAAGCATAATAAACTGGAACAGCAGGTGAACTGGCAGAGTCAAGCACTACAAATACCTCCCCCTGTAGCAGCCCAGATGTATCTTCACAACTGTGGCTATTTTAAAGGCAACACAAAATGGCTCTACTGACCTAGATAAGCTGTGCAGGGAAGACAATGATCAGTGTGACATGGGTGGGGTGACAGATGACAGCCAAAACAAGAAGTCAAGTGATTAAGGGGCATGAGAGATGATCACCATCAGTTTCTGTTACTGACTTATCAATGAGATGCCACATCAGCCTCTGAGGAAACAGATACTTGTATCTGAAATAAGGTTTAAAGATACAACACGACAATGTCCTGTGCAGAGCCAAGACGTGGACACGATGATCCTTGTGAGTCCCTTCCAACTCAGAATATTCTGTGCTTCTGTGGTTACTAAAGTATCACTAGAAAATAAATACTCAACAAGTGACAGAGCTGGGCCAGGAAAAGCTAACAGAAAATGAGATGACAGGAAAAGATTATTACTGACAACTAACTGGAACTCAAAATAACAAGTCCTATATTACAAACTTTTAGCAATTTGAGTTTTTTTCCTTTGAAAAACAACATATTTTAACCAAGTACAGCAAACTGCACATTAAGCCTACTGAACAAGCAGTTACTGTTCACCCTTGAAGACAGATGCTTTAAATTACAGAACTGAAACTTTTCATTTCAAAACAGAACAAACAAGTAGCCAAACTCTACAGTTGCAGAGCATCCTGAAACCAGGGAGCAAGAGATGTATGCAAGAGAACATACCTGACTCGCAAATAACAAAAAGTAATTCTCAACAGACTCCATCTCAAAGGAGCCTATTCAAACGTGTTTCCTATGGGGTTTCCCAGCAGCCATTCAGTGACTGCAGGCTTACACAACAAATTTGTATCTGTTATGCCACTACTCAGTTTAAAAAGCAACCCTGTAGTCATTCCCTTTATGGATACACAAAATTACATAGTTTAAATGGGCCCACAGTTGCCTTTCTAAAATGACTGATGTAATCACATCACAAGTTAATTAATTAGTACTACTTAACTACTTACATACTGAATAAGCTTATGACTACCAAGTAATTAACTATTTCAGTTCAAGCATTACATTTCAAACATGTGAAATCTAGCCGATGCAGGATCATTTTCCTCAGTACACACTTTTCAAGAAAACCTGGACATGAAGGTGTATTGAACTGATAATCTGTAGAGATGCCAGAATATGGGACCTGACCACTGCCAATTAACCCAAGTAAACAGAAAGGCACTAACATTTTATGCTGCGTAAATTATACGCAGATTTGAAAAGCTGTCTTTTCATCTCTACTCCAATGTGGTATAAAGAAAAAGACTATCTTAAAAATAAAAGAATCAGAACCAAACATTTAAGAAAAAAAGAGCTCTGATCTTAGCACTTGTCTTTACAAATAACTAGAGACATGTTCCGAAAGGCCCATGCAAGCTCATCTGAAGCAAGCGATCTTTTACCAAAACTGAAAGCATCCAGAAGAAAACATAGTATCATTGTACTGCATTCAACCCAACTATACAATGTTCCTGAAAGGCAGTAGGCTGGAAGGAAGGTCTGGAGACAGGGCTTACAATAAAAAAGGGGATACAATGAAAGGAAATAAAATCTAGAAAGGGAAGGTTCAATTTTCAGTTCCAGGATACTACCGGCCAGCAATAGCAGCTGACAATGCCAACAATTTTTGTATCCATATTCCCCAAATAGAGGTAATTTTCCTCTCAGGTAGGAGAGAAATCATGTTTCTATGGCTTGGATGACAAGCAACTCAGGAGCCTTAAATTTAATCTAGTTACAGCCTCATTGCCAATATTCTACTTTGTGGTGTTTTATGCACTCACTTAACCACAGGACACCAGTTTTCCTCTCATCTTTCCCATGCTGTCTGCTTAGATCACTACATCCATCTTCGGGCATTAGGCACCATCTTACAATTCTGTGCTGCAATAAGCCAGAAGTTACTATCAGGTAAATGCAAGCTGACATTTACGAAGCTCGGGTATTATAAGAGATGGAAAATTAAAATACATCCTGTGTATATTAACTATGCCAGCTTCAGTTGAAGCTTCTTATTTTCCAATATGAAACACTTCACACAGGCCTAAAAGCCCAGAAGAAAAGGGTCAAGTCCTTGAAAGCAACTAAGCTACTCCTACCATGGGTAGAGTTCCACATGCTTTCCACAGACCCTTGAAGGTTGGCATCCAAAGAGAGGTGACAGAAAAATCTTACTTTGAAGCAGCGACAGCTGGACAACAACTTGAACAAACAAAACAAACCCAATTATGGCAGCTATTCTCACCAAAAGCTCAAAAGAAGGTTGTTATCCTTGCCTCTCAATGCCACTTTCAGACACGTAGCCCAGGTTTCGAAGATCTCATTTCTCCAGTTAGTCAACCAGCACAACAGGAAAATTAAAGTTAAGGACTGACCATTTCATAGATTACTACAAACTAGTATTGTGCATATTAACTAAGATGAGCAACTAAAACTCTGTCTCTATTTCAATTAGTTTAAGACACCCTTCTGGTATCGTTCAAAACCCCAAAAATTCACGTTCTTTGATCAGAAGGCCCAGAAATATGAAATGTTTCAGACAGATGGGAGATCCATTCATTTGCTCCTGGAACAAAAAAGCAAGCTTGCAACTAGCATAGAGTGAAAATGTGTTTATTTCCTAAGATGGAATATGCCTCCAAGTCAGGCTTTCTTCAGTCAATACAGAAAAAAAATTCAACTCATGGCTTAAAGTTCAAAAGATAACATTTCCCCCAAAAAGAATATTTTAAACAAAACCACAGAAGTCATATTACACGAAACTCAGTGGTTCCTTCCTCTCTCATAAGTCCTCTAATGGCTTAGTGATGTTTTTCCTCTCAATCTGAAAGACTGACTCTTCTATTTTTCCCATTAAAGATCCACATATTAGTGAGGCTCCAAAGGAAGCTACTGGAAAACAGCATCATTTCCTAGAGCAAAGCAGAGTTCTAACAAGTGAGTTTTCTTTTTCTTAAATGAACCAACTTAAGATCAAGTTATTTTCCAGCCAGGTCAAATAATCCTTTATATGCCATTTCCCACTTTCACTCCCTGAACCACTGCCTACAGCTGCAAGTTCTTTCCTGTTAAATGGAAAGCCACATTAGCATTTAAGTCGGCACATTGAACATAGCTAAAGAAACTCACGTTTTTATTATGCTAACATTGGTATTAACCATCTGGCAAAACCAGGAAGTAAAAACCACTTTGGACACACTATATTGCTCTTCCCTCAGTGTATTCCCATCCTTATCTGCCCTTCAGGAACAGTTTCTGGCAAGAAAACCTGACTGGACAAGGAATTCAAATAGTATTACAGCTAACCATCACTACAGACGATAAAAAATAATAACTAAAAAGGTTCCGTCTTGAAAGAGCTGTAATTAATACTAACAACAAAAAGCCTTAAACCCCTGGCTCGCCGGATTCCTTCCCGTTTCCCACTTTCCTTTCTCCTTCACAAAAAAAGGCAGATAAAACACAAGGGGCAGCCTCCTCAGAGGCATCTCGTCAAGGGGAGAAGGGAGAATGGGAGGGAAGACAGAGGAGCGAGGGGACTGGAAGAAAAAGGAGGAGAAGCATCTGCCAGCCCACGGTCATCAAGAAACGGAGACCCGACGTTTAACGCTGGCCCCAACAGTTCCGCTCTCCCCAGGCGCTGAGGCCTATCCTCCCTCTCTCCCCTCCGCCTGCCCGGCTCCGCAGGCCGAGCAGCCCCGCCGCCATCCTCCCTCCCCTGGGCAGCCGCACTCCGGAGCGGCGACGGCCGCCTCCGCCTCCTCCCCGGACCCGCCGCCCCGGGGCCCCTCCGGCGGGCCCTGCCCAGCCCCGGCCTCACCTTTGCGCAGCTCCCGCTCCCACACGCTGACGATGAGCGCCGAGTGCTTGCGGTGATGGATGAGCCACAGGCTTAGGGTCTGCACGCTCTGCTGCGAGTTGCTCAGCTCCGACAGCTTCCGCTCCAGCGCCGCCTCCGAGAATGCCGACATCGCTGCGCCGCGTTGGGCCCCGCCGCTCCGTCCCGTCCCGGCCCGGCCCGACCGCGCTCAGCCACCGCCTCTCGGCCCCGACGAAGGAGGAGCCAACGAGCAGTTCCCGGCCCTTCCCGCCCCGCCGGCAGCGCCCGGCGCCAACAAAATGGCGGCGGCCGAGGCCCGTAGGGAGCCGCGCGGCCCCGCCCCCCCCTCCGCCTGCCCTCACTTCCGGCCGAGCGCGAGTCGCGGGGCGGCCGNGGGGCGGCCGCTGGGGCGGGACCGCTCGGGAGTGGGATCCCGAAGGGGTGGGGTTCCTCAGGGCCGGGATTCCTCAGGGCTGGGATTCCTCGGGGGTGGGCTCAGTCAGCCGTGGGTCCATCAATATTGTGCCCTGAGAAATAACATAAAAACGCAAATGCAAATAAGACCCCACCCTAAGGTAACCCAGGCCTAGCGGTTTCTTTCACCCAGCAGGTTAAGAATAACACAATCGTTAGGGTTGGAAGGGACCTCGAGATCATCCAGTCCAACCCCCTGCCAAGGCAGGGTCAGCTGGAGCAGCTTACACAGGAATATGTCCAGGTGGGTTTGGAATGTCTCCAGAGAGGGAGACTCCATAATCTCCCTGGGCAGCCTGTTCCAGTGCTCTGCCACCCTCGACATAAAGAAGTTCTTCCTCTGGTTGAGGTGACACTTCTTGTGTTTTAGTTTATGGCCATTGCTCCTTGTCCTGTCACTGGGTGCCACTGAAAAGAGCCAGCCAATGTCCTCTTCGCACCTGCTTTTGAGATATTCATGTGTATTGATGAGATCCCCCTCTCAGTCTTCTCTTGTTGAGACTAAACCGGCCCAGCTCCTGCAGTCTCTCCTCATTAGAGAGACACTCCAGACTCCAAATCATCTTTGTGGCCTCCACTGGACCCTCTCCAGTAGCTCCTCATCTTTCTTGTGCTGAGGAGCCCAGAACTGCACACAGCACTCCAGATGTGGCCTCACTAGGGCCGAGTAGAGGGGCAGGATCACCTCCCTCTACCTGCTGGCCACACTGTTCCCAATGCACCCTAGGACACCATTGGCCCTCTGGGCCACCAGGGCACAGTGCCGGCTTATGGTCAACGTTTCACCCACCAAGACTCCCAGGTCCTTCCCCAGAGCTGCTCTCCGATGCTGGTGGTTGGGGTTTTTCCTCCTCAGGCACTTACTGTGACATTGGGGTATGGTATTTCATATTTGCAGGTAGACACATACTCCACAAAAGTGTCTGGCCTCATTTCTAAAAGCTGTCTCTTTTATTTTTAATTTAATTTTCCACTGTTCACTGACAAGATTATGTGCAAAAATACTTCATCTTCGTTGTTTCAAACCTGTTCCCTTAAAGCTTTATTGCATTCTTGCTAGTTCTGCTAATTTGGAAATAGTGAGTAAAAATTATTCTCTGCTCACCTTTATATTCTTTCCTAGATTTTCTATTGTGTCATCTTCAGTCATTTTTCAAGGATTCTCCAAACAGGGAAGGTACTCTGTGCTAAGTAACATGAGTAGCAGTCCTAATCTTGACGTGAGCATTTCTAGCCTTCCCTGCTGTCCTTCTGAAAAACACCTGATGTCATTTCGTACTTTAAACGTTACCAACTGACTGACATTTTCAGAGAGCTATCTGCCTTAACTCCTACAGGTTTATCCTGAATCCTATTTCTGTAGCTAATAATTATGACTGCAGTTGTCAGTATTTTTAATTTTTCTATAAAATTGCATGTGTATTAATTAGAAAAATATGCATATACCTTACTCTTGGGATATCTTGACAGGGGCTAACTATCCACCCTTAAAACAGAGCATTCCTATAATCTTTTACACACCCAGTTTGTCCTCATCAAAGAGCAGAACACTAGTTATGAACAAAAATAATTTGTTGAGTATTTTACAGAATCACAGAATGGGTCAGGTTGAAGGGCCTGCAGTGGGTCATCTGTCCAGCCTCCCTCCTCAAGCAGGGTCATCCCAGAAACATGGCACAGGATTGTGTCCAGACAGTTCTTGAGTATCTCCGGTGAGGGAGACTCCACAACCTCCCTGGGCAAGCTGTTCCAGTGCTCAGTCACCTGCACAGTAGAGAAGTTCTTCCTCATATTCTGGTGGAACTTCCTGTGCATCAGTTTCTCACTGTTACCTCTTGTTCTATTGCTCAGCACCACTGAGCAGAGCCTGGATCCACCCTCTTGACACCCTCCCTTCAGATACTTACAGATATTGGTGAGGTCCCCTCTCAGTTGTCTCTTCTCAGAGCTGGACAGGCCAAGTTCCCTCAGCCTTTCCTCATAAGAGAGATGTTCCAGTCCCTTAATCACCTTTGTTGTCCTCCACTGAACCTGCTCCAGGAGGTGTGTATCTCTTGTACAGAGGAGCCCAGAACTGGACACAGCACTCCAGATGTGGCCTCACCAGGACTGAGTAGAGGTGCAGGATCACCTCCCTCAACCTGCTGGCAATGCTCTTGCTAATGCATCTCCGGACACCATCGGCCTTCTTGGACCCCAGGGCACACTGCTGGCTCATGGCCAGCTTGTCCACCAGGACCCCCAGGTCCTTCTCCGCAGAGCTGCTTTCCAGCAGGTCGGCTCCCAGCCTCTACTGTTGCCCAGGGTTATTCTTCCCCAGGTGCAGGACCGTGCACATGCCTTTGTTAAATTTCAGAATGTTCCTCTCTGCCCCTCTCTCCAACATGTCAAGGTCCTTCTGAAGGGCTGCACAGCACTCTGGGGTATTGGCCACTCCTCACAGCTTTTATTTTTTAAAACTTCATAAAGGCTTATCCCTATTTCATACCTGACATTCAGAGGTGTCCCAGAGGATTGGTTTTGGGCAATTTTCCCAATATTTGTTATTAGTGAAATCTTCCTTTTAAACATAAAACTTTGGTAAGGGCGAGGTGGGAGTGTTAGGAGGTTTTAATGTGACTTCTGTTTACAAAATCATCTGTAGCATGAGTGATTTGGGGGGAACTAGAAAGGATTTTGCAAAAATGCTTTTGACAGAGAAATTTAAATAAGAAGTTACACAGATCCCTACAGAGTTACTTATTCACTGCCTTTTGATCACCATGAATGAAAGAACCTTTCACATACTGCTATTTTTCCTATGTACAGCAGAGGACACTCTGGCATTAAATAGAACTGACCAGTGAAGTAAAATTAAGACAGAGCTAGCAAACATGGATGCACCCATTAGAAAAATGAAATATGAATGGTAATCTAGTAGCCAACACCCAAACAGCATTTCTTGGAGTAATATATATTCTAATGTTAGCAGAACATTATGTTTGGAGAAACTTTTGAGTAACTATGGAAAAAGAACTATTTCTCTCAGACCCAAGACTAGACTATAAAATATGCAGCAACAAACAGTAAAATTTACATGGTAAATCCAATTAATAAAAGGAAGAAAAGAAGGAAATTGGTAGAGAATTTTAGTAATGTTTGTTAAAATGTTCATTACTCCTTCCTCTGCATCTTCCACCCCAGATTATCAGAACATTTTACAAAAAAAAGAATAAATCCTCTGAGATTGGTTTTTTTTTTGCAAATAAAGGTATTTGAATACCAAGAGATTTCTTTTCTGTTATGTACTGTATAATAGACTACACAGCAAAACAGAGATTTCACTTTTCCCATAAATCTTTATAACACATTTTAAATTTGTAATAAGTGTTAATATCAGTCGTCTAATTTAAAAGCTATGCTTTATCCAGTCAGTGAATAGAAATTTGCCACAAGACTCCATCAAAGCAAAGTGACTCTCAGACAGGAAGCATGCACAATGGAGGGTTCATTTGTTGAAGAGCTTGGAAAACCTCAGCTTTCATACAGAAACAAGTCCTACATTATTCACCTGCCTTTAAAAAATTCACCCACACCCACAGGGGTGGAGCTGTCAACCAATGGCGAGTTTTCTTCTGCCCATTCTTGTGTTCAAACCGTAATAGCGTCTTCCCTCTGAATTCCTAAGAACAAAGTTCTGTACTGCTTCCCTTCTGTCTGGGTAGTCTGCTGTGTTCTCCCACTCCAGGAGAAAGGAGCCACTTGCAAGTGTAAGACAATGACTGTGAATAAATTACTCGTTTGATGTTTTTGTAGAACATGGGACTGGGATGCTCTAGGTAGTTCAAAGATGTAATTACAGTTACCGGCTGGCTGTACAGCATTCTTACTTTATGTGCAGGTTGCAAGTTTTTTGTTTCTTATCCTTAGTAATATTCTATGCTTCACTGGAATTTTCGAGTTTTCAGTTTCACTGGAATTTTCTTATTTTACACTACTACATAGAGCAGTAAAATAGTCTGTGTATATACTGGTTTACTAAACATTGCACATCAGCTATGTGGGATTTGAGATTGTGTTATTGCACCAGAACAGATCAGATCTTTCTCTGTATGAGTCTGGCCTTTTCTCATTTTAAGCTTTGTTTTGTATCTCTTTCTCAAATAGTCTCACCCAGGACATGCAATAATATTAAAGGAAAAATGAGATTTCTCTAGTCGTGTTTCCTGTCTGAGAATTTGTGCTAGTCAGCACACCAGTCACTACCTGGATCTCAAAAATACAACGCTGGCAGAGCAGTTCTTTTTTGTTCTTCCAAGTATCTGGTTCATCAAATGTAACAGTTTCTGAAGTTTCATACTTAAAAATATTTTTCCTTCTTTCATGATATGTTTGTGCATCTTGCAACCCAATTCTATGTAAATGATGCTACTTCCTTACCCCAGTAAGAACATGAAAAATGGAGATGCGCAGAAACAAGACCCTGAAGTATAGATGTAAAGCTCTTCTTGACTGAGCAATGGTAATTAATCTGGGTAGTTTATTCAGAAACACTAAACCCCATTTTTTATCTGAATAGCAAGAGGGGATATCCCAGACAGAAATTATGAATAAATAAATCCATTTATTAAAAAAAAAAAAAAGAAAAAAAAAGACAACCACCCAAAAACGAACATTGTGAAGTCCTGCAGGAGGAGAACAAAAGAAAGCTTAAATGGAAGGAAGAAGCCCTCTGAAGTAACTTAAAGGAGCTGACTACTGGAGCCAAAAACCTCAGGGTGATTGATCATGCTTTTACATGAGTTCCTGCCACTAAGCACTTCACCTTTTAATGTAATTCATTAAAGACAGAAATTATTTGCTACTTCGGAGATTAACAAAAACCACTCTCTGAGATATGTATATATGATCCAGCAAAGCATTCCCATATATTGTGGGGAAAGATAGATTGAACAATCTAAAAAAATATGTCCAGTATTTCTGTGATTTCTTTGGCCCTCTGTGGACATGTAAAAATGTTTGTGGAAAGCCTTCCTTTTTCCCTAAGTCAGGCATTCAGCCAGACAGTTATGTACATCTGGCTTCTTCATCATTACGCTATTAAGTGAAGTCATACTATGTAAACATCCACTGTGATTAATATATGGATGCAATCAAGTCCCAGTTTTTTGTAGTAGCGAGTGCTGTAACTAAGCAGGAAAGCACTCCAGGGTATGTATAAACTCAGGTGTGCAGAAAGGCACAAAACACTAGGCTGAGTAATTTTAAACATCTGAGCAATATATTAATGGATCGTTAATATGTGCCCTAGAGTGCATACAGCTCTTAGCCACAACATAAAAGTAAAAAAGCACATTCTTGACAATAAATAATGCTATCTTTCAATGAAAAGTAAAATACTGCAATATGTTGACGTAGTGTGTGAAGAACCAACTTGAAAGTACAAAAAATGCAAATTTAAATTTGACTTTAAATCAGAGACAATGGGCTGATTCACCTTTGTGATCCAGTAGAGGACACAATGTTCCAGAAGGCAATTAACTGTAGGAAGCAGACACTGTATTTTTGTTACTGTGTATTCAGCTCATGGTTGTGGAGGTGGTTGATAGCAGCATACTGTGCTGTACTACCACAAGCACAGCCAGAGGGCTGAGGAAAGCACATATTCACCTTTACTCCATACTCATTCAACCACATCTGGAATAGTGCATTCCGTTTTGGCCTTCCCTAGTGCTGGAAAAATATTTATAAGCTTGAGTAAGTCCAGCCGAAGGCCACCAAGATGGTCAGATGGTTGGAACACAGAACCAGATGGGGAGGTGGTGGAAACTGGACTTGTTTTACCCTGGAGAAGTGAAGGCTTTGGTGCAACCTAATGGCAGCTTTCCAGTACCTACAAGGAGGTAAACTGAGAAAATGGAGTGATTCATGGACATGCATGATGAGAGGCTGACAAACAATGGTGAGAAACTGAAATGGAAGTTACAGCTAGATAGAACGGAAAAGTTCTTTCACTACAGGGACAACCAGACAGTGGAACAGGTTGCCTAGAAAAGTTTTGCATCCTTGAGTATTTTCAAGACTAGACTGGATAAAATTCTTACCACTGTGGTCTGATCACGTGGTGGTACCTGCTTTGAGCAGGAGGATGGTGGAGTAATGCTCCAGACTTTGTCTCTGTACCCCACTATTCACATTTGTGACACACCTGTACAGCTTGGTTTGTACTTGTACAAATTCAAGTTCAAGCTTGCTCCGCTTCCATCAGTTGGATCCTCATAGCGCAATAGGCTGTGCAGCTGCACAGCATTACTGTCCCATCATGCAGAGCCTAACCACAGGTTAAGGTGAATGTCAGTGTGATCCTTCAGTACAGAGGGTACTTCTTGTCTTCTGGAATGTGCTTACCCTCAAACTCCTACTGCTCAGTGAGCAGGCAGAGTAGGATGGAAAGGTCTGCTATTAGAGTTGTTACTACACAGCCATCAGCCATATCTTCTGCATGCTAGCCATCAGTTATGTTGTCAAAAACATCAAGTACTTTAGTAGACATAGTTTTCTCAAATGCATGGTGATCCATAAATAAAATCCATGTATTTTTTCATGCATACTTGCTCTTTTTCCTTCCTTTAACTGAAAAGACACCTGAACATTGCCAGAATGCTAGTGGCTGTTCCCAATGGATGTTTATTTTTTCACCCTAAAACTGTATTTTTGAGCCCAGTTCTTGAGGAAAGAACAATAAATGAAGAGAGTTTATGAAGAAAGATTGTGCAGGCAGTTGGAGCTCTTAGTTTGCTCTTGCAACACCTTCAGGAGCATGACTCAAGCACAGTAATTTTGCCAGTCATTGTTAATGACATGGTACTTAGTCTCTGTGCCATTGTCTTGCCACATCTGACTCAAAACCAAGTCAGAGCTGGTGATGGATAAGCAGCTGTGTGCAGGAGTCAGCTGTCCATGATTCTTCAGACATCTGCGGTTTATAAAGTGGTCACCAGACGCGCTGTCATTGTCTGGTAGTGGTCCAAGGCCACCATATGCTTTTTTGCTAGGTGACTCTCCTATCCTGTCACATCTGGCACTGCTGCTTAATTAGAGCAAAAGCCCCTCATTTCTGTGGAAGTGGGATTCTTATTTCTCTTGGCAAATGGGGAGCAGGGGACAGGAAAGTTTGGAAAGTGGATAAGGATGCTGTAGCTGAGAGTACTGTAGCAATGCTGGGAATATGTGGCTGCTCACAGTCATTGTCTGATGTTTCCCCTCTTCTGGCTGTCACAACCTGTGAGCTGTGTCACATACCTACAACTTTATGTCCCCAAGAAATATAATTTTCAAATGAACATGTTTTTCCAAAAAGGAAAATCTGATCTTTTCTTGTGCAGTCCTCCAGCACTCAGAGTAGCCATTTTCTTTGCTTTTGTTTTAACTTGAACTGGGGACAGTGCGAGTGAAAGGAGGCTCATGGCCTTCCAGACATGGTACTCCAGTGTCTTCAGAGTACAGGTCACACCAGACCTGACTCAACTGCATCTCTACTGCCTGTGAGAATAGGACTTGCATGTGAGTAAGCTGCTTCCACAAGTCTCAGGTTTCCCACCTGAGGAGCCAGATGGTATCACCCCAGAGCTTTTCAAGTGCGCATCAGTATTTACATTTTGTGGGCAATCAGGGAGTCAGTCCTCAATGAAAAGCCAATGATTCAGCCAGACAGCACAGACACAGGCATGGCAAAATGTCAGATATGTTATAGCATCAGTGCCTTTCACTGAGAGGCTGCACCTGCAAGCTCTGTGTCCCTTATTGAAGCACAGATTTAATGCATGTATTTTTTCTGTCAAAGTCTATTTGTTTGGGGTTATACTATGCAGAACTTCGGAATTACCAAGCCCTACAGTGTTGTAAATGCAATCTGATGCATTTTTCCCAGTTTCAGTGTTAATGTAGCTACTGGTATTTTTCTTGGAAACTAGGTGTCACTAGTGGTTCAGAAATAGCAGATACAGTTTCATTCCTATGTGCTTATTTTTCCTGCAACTCATTTATAACCTCTCAGCCTCTCCCTGTGCACCTCCAAAAGAGCATGGAGTTGCCTTCTCTGTAACTGAAGACTGAAATTAGATTCTTCTGTAGCCATCATCAAGCCAAAGAAAGAGAGGTCCTTTGTCTCTGTGTCTCATTTTAATCATCCTGGTGTACCTTTGTGAAACTCCCCCAGTTTTTTCCTTTTCTCTTTCTACTGTGGGAGCCAGAGCCAGATAGTTGTCCAGGCATGGTCTCACAAGTGCCAAGCAGAGGGCACTTCCCTTGGCCTTGCCATTGTGCATTAATACTGCCCAGTATGGGATGATCTTCCATCCTCACTATTTATGCCTGTTCCTCTGTCTGCCTCTAGGACTTGAAAGTCCTTTCCTGCAGAGCTTCTCCTCAGCTAGTGCTCCGCCGCCCCAGCAGTCCACAGCACCTGCATTACAGAGTCCCAGGACTCTGCACTTTTCTCTCTAGAGCTGTGTGACATTTCTGGCATCCAAATGGCTGCCCTACCCACCAGTGCATGGAGTGCTTTCCCCCACCTCTCCATCCAGCCACCTGTGTGCTGTTAACTGCAAACTTGCTGGGAGTGTGTGCTGTCTCCTTGCCCAGGTCATTCACAGGCGTTAACCATATTGACCTCAGGTACCTCCAGTGGGGCACAGCCAGTGACTGAACATCAGTTGAATTTTGTACCATTGATCACAAACCTTGGAGCCTGGTGATCCAGCCATTTTACCACCCAGTAGCCAGATTCTCTAATCCTATATCTCACTGACTCCCTAGAAAGATACTGTGGGATACTGTGCGCTAGATCTTCATGTTCCTGGATGCATTTTCCAGGAGAATTTGCTCCATAAAATTCCTGGAGACTGAGGTTAGGCTGACTAGCAGAGAGCCCATGGTTTCCCCCTTCTGACCAATCTTGAAGGGGTCCTAATCCCTATCCTCTTGTGGTAATCACAGCTAAGATTGTCGTCAAGTATCACCTGTTGAACCACTATTTCCTTATCCATGAGTAAGGAATCCAGCAGAGGCACCTCCAGTGCTTGATACATCCAGAAGCTATATTAAAGAATTGCATCTAAATTCCATAAATTTCCTGAATTCTTGCACCCTATTGTGTTGACCTTGCAGTGGATACCCAACAATAACAGTACTATACGGTGCTGAAAATAAAACATGTCATGTAATATATTCTTGTTTTCAAGGTGGGTTATCAAAGATTGCTTGAAAATTAGAGTGGAAGAAATCCAAGACCTGCACAGTCCTTTTAAGTAAGGAAGTTGTTAGGTAACCTTTATGTACTAGAATTCCTTCACTAAGTTTCATAGTATAGGTAGAAATTCATTTTTTTAACACTCCTCAAAGAAGATGTGCAGATTCAATAAAGTGTTCATAACAATGCTGTGGTCTGGAGAATTCTTCTGTAAGATCACGGGCTGGGTGCACATGCATGATTCACACTATTCAGATACATACAAGCTGGTTTTCTTTGCAGAGAGGAACTCCACTGCTCTGAAATGCCTGAAGTAAACTTCTGTACCTCGCAACAACTTCTGCTATCACCCAGCTATGGTAATACACTGCAGCTCAGACAGAAAATGGCAGAAAGATATCCCCCAAGGGAAACTCTATATCAGTTATGTAAATTCAGCAGTTCCTGACATTTTTAACTTGCATACAATGATGGTACTGATCATCAACAATTCAGAACTAATCGTCCTCCCATGTCTGTTTGGGGCTGAGATAAAAAAAAAAAAAAAAAAGAAGAATAAAAAAAGCATATATAAATAATGTAGAAGCAATTCCTCATTGTATAGTTCTTGGATACTGCCTGATATGTTCAATCAGGCCTATTTAGTTGTGATCAAAGTCATTCTTGTTTCATGCATAAATGAATGAAATAACCTAGCTGTCTGACCTAGGAATTGCTCAAATTTTGAGAAAGAAGGATGATCAATTGTATCTCTGAACACAGTCTTCGTGGCACAGGTAGATGAGATTTCCTGCAAATAAATACATGTCCTAATAACATGAAACACAACTTTAGAGTGATATTGTGATTCTGTATTTTTGTGAAAACACAAAAATTAATCACATAAACCAAGTAGTTTCTCCACGTTGTTACAGATATTGTTTTTCTTGTACTCAACAGAGTGCCTTTTCAGCATCCCTTTCCACCCTGTATATTCCAAAATACTCAAGAAAGTCATCTGGGCATCATGAATATGAAAAGGAGTCAGAAGAACTTGGCAGTACAGGGAGGTACTGGTTGCCAGAACTGCCTGTAGCGCTGCTTTTATAAAGAAGGAGCTGGAGTTCTGTCAGTTCCATTGGTCTTGTACGGTACCAGGACTATGCCAACAGAGTTCATATGATATCACCAAGAAATTTTGCTCACCCCAAGCAGTCAGTGCTTGCTTCCAATTAGTATATTATTTGTACTGAAAATTGCCCAAAATCCCACCCTCCCAATGACTGCAAACTTGTGTTTTGTTTGGTTCTAATCTGAAGTTTGCTGTGTGCACTGAGGCTAACCACACACCATAGACAACTGTCTTGAGTTAACCTCTGCTATACCTGTATGGCAAGAACATCATTTCACCGCAGGCATTCCTCCCAGGATTCAATGCATGGCTGCCAAATGTGCTTATTTTGATGTGTCTGTCTTTGCTTCAGCCATCATGGCATTTACTGCTTGCCATTCTCTTCTTGTCTTTAAGTCTCAAGACTTAAAAGGGCCAGCTAAAAATTCCTAAGGGTCATCTCCCATTCAGCATGAAAAATAGCAGAAAATCAATCCTGCCCTCTCTATCCTCAAACTTTGACCTTATACAGCAGAAAGTATACCGGCCAAGGACCAATCTGCTGCTTGAACCGGGAATCACTCAAGTACTGAAACATGACTTGAAGGTCTATTTTCATCCTAACACATAGGAATTAGATAAAAGTCGAAAAAGGTTGGAAACTTTGTAGGTCTGTGTGTTGTTCAGATGCATAGCCAAATGATTTCAGTCTTCATATTCTTTGAAGGTTGGTAAAAAAATGAAAAGGGTATTTTGCCACCAACAGCTTGCATCAGAATGTGGAAAGCCCACACTGTAATTGAAATTTTGATCCATTTCTAGCATAGCAAGGCCAGACTGAGGTCTCCAGTCCTTTTTCCTCCCTTTTTTTAACTTGTAAATTCATGATCTGAGTTTCTTGTCTGAAGCAAAGATGATTCTCATCTTTTTTACACTGGTACCAGTATACCATCAGTGAGGTCAGCAGAATGCCATCGGTGTAAGGCAGTCCTATAGCCATGTTTGGAGTTCACCTCCAGTTTGCATGGCCCAGGCCTCTCTCCCTGATATCAGTGTGCAGTCACTGGCAAGCTTAAATGCCCGTCCTCATCCACAAGATATAAGGTAAAATGGAATTCAGCCAAGGTTGCTGGAGCTTTCCCTACACTCAAGGTTATTATTCTGGAGATGGATAGACACATGATGCTGTGAACACTGTAGTGCAATAAACTGCACATTCAGGCACTCTGGGTCCTGCTTTGGCTGTTTTTATGGCAGTACTTGCCAAGGGAATAGGACCCATCTTTTCAAATAGGCCCTTATTGGTTTGAGTGGCTGTATTTTCTATTTTGCAATTGCATCATCTATAATCCCCATCTTTTCAAATAGGCCCTTATTGGTTTGAGTGGCTGTATTTTCTATTTTGCAATTGCATCATCTATAATCTAAGAAATACTTTCCAGAGGTTCAAATTACAAACAACTAACATCCACTGATTTTTTACATTTACCTTTGGACTTGATCACAAACAAGTCTGTTTGTGATGGCCACAACTGTAGCCGTAATATTACAGTATATATATAGTGACAGTAACATTGCTAGCAATGTTTTTCTTCCAATCTGCTGTACAAAGGTCCACTTGGTTCCATATTTTCTATTTGGACTCTAAAATTTATCTGATAGAGTACAAAAAACCAGAAGAAGCAACAATCAACAAGCCACTAACTGTATCAGTGCCACAGAACAGATTTTAAATGTCAACTTTGAAATTAAAAGTGACATAAAGGTAGCTGCCAGTGAAAGAATTTCTGGGGAAAAAAATAGAATGTGAAACAAATGAAAAAAGTTGCACAGAAGTCAGAGCTGGTATCATCTTAAAAATGAAAAGAAAGAGAGCAAAATGCAAGCCAGACAAAACAAGATTATTATTTTGCAATTGTTTTCCCAGCTGATAAGAATAAAATCTGCTTTCCTGTTAGGCTTTCAACAGTCTCCAGAATAAATCTTCCTATTTCTACTCTTATAATTTTAACAAATGTTTTTTACTCTATGTGTGTGTGTGTGTGTGTGTAGGTGTGGTAAATGAGATGTTCTGATGATACATCTCAGCTAAATGCTTTGTGTGCCACCAAGTGTTACCCAGATAGAACTTCTGATTGCAGCTCCCATTTATCACTTGATAAGTTAGATGTAGCCACTGGATTTTATTTTGATTAAGGAGTGCTGGATGGAAAGTTGATGGCTATAGCAGGACTGCTTGGTGTTTCACTTCGTTCTGCAAATACTGGTTTATACATTGTAATTTTTGCTTGCAATTAGCCTCCAAGAGCTAGGCCGGTGAAAGGAAAAGTGGCTTCTAATTTGAGGGCTGCGTGATAAGGCTATCAGTTTATTCTTCCGAAAGGAAGCACCCAGATACCATAAAACTGCAGTGACATAGCTGTGTTAGCTAAGATCATGACCAGTAATTAGCAAAGTTCTTTTTCTGCCATGAACGCCACTTGTCCGCAGACTTTGTGACAAGTGATGGCCAAAAGGACAGCAAAAGTGATTTTTTTTTTAACATTTCTGTTTTGGGCTACGTGTAAATATAAAGCTAAACCTTTTTTATTCTTTCCACCAACCATGGGACGACAAACCAGACCTTCCTTCTGCCTAGCAGTGCAGCATGTTGTGGTTCGGGATCAAAGGGGCACGTCTACAGGCTGGGCATCAGGAGAGCACCTCAGGTCCTGCCCTGCCACTTCCAGCCTTACCCTTCACACTTGCCTCAGGAGACAACTTTGTTCTTGCCAGAGGCAAATTCTCCTGGCAGGAAGATGGCCTCCTTAGACAGAGCATGTGTGAAGTTCACTTTTCTTTCACTTCTCTACCCAAGTGATTCACGTGGTGCAGTTGGCTACAGCATGGTATTTGCTCTTTGTTACAGAGAGACCCTTCTCCTCCACCACTTCTCCAGCCATTTTGTTCAAGGCTATTTCTTTCTTTCCCCAGCACAAGCTTCACTGCATAGTTCACTCTGGTCTGGATAAAAGGTTTACCAGGAATTTTAATACAAAATGATTTTCAGAAGAAGAGCCATGTGCTGCATGCCAAGAGAACAATTAAGGAGTCACTGTTAGACTGTAGCCGAGTTTGATGCCGTGAACACAGCGTTTGCTTTTGTATGTCTGCAGAACATCATTAATCATGGTGTTTCTGGCTCCCACAGCCCTGTTCTTGTCCTGTTCCTCCTCTGCCTCTTCTGAGCAATCTGTTTACTAATGAGGGCTTCAGGGCGAGAGGTTTAAAGGCTGAGAGGCTGAGATCAGGACCCTGACAAGCCTCAGGCTTTTATCATCTTCTCTGGGCATTCTTTTTTGACAGTGTCTGTCTCTCCTCTCCTCTGTCAACAACAGACTGAGCTATAATTTGGGCACCTCTCTTCCAGCTGAAGTTGGGAATGGTGCTCTAGGGTTTTCCCCTGACATCAGTTCTAAAAAAAGAACCAACCCTCCCCTGATTCCTTGGTTGTGGTAGCTCTTAGCCGGTTGGAATTTTTTAGAAAAAAAACCCAAATTGCCAAAAAGACACCTTTAAAAACTTTAAACCAAACCAAAACTAAGAAAGCAGGGAATAAAAAGGAAAAAAACCCAGGGTGCAGAAATATTTTTCTCTTTGCATTCAGTAGCAAAAATGAAAAAACAGAAGAAAGGAAAAAAAGCTGTCCCCAAAATGCAATTTTAAGAAATATTTTCTCTTAGATATTGAAAAATAGTTATCTATATAAATGTGTGATACAAAAATAGCTGTATCTGGTGTGACACAATTTTAGGAACAGCTATAATCTTGTAACACATAGAAAATATATTTTCTTTGTTAGAAGACTATATGCAAATACCATTTCATTAACAAAATATTTCTTGTCTGAAGTTATATCATTGTGTTCGATGGATTTTCTCCTTGAATTTTTCTAATTCCCTTCTAAATCCAATTTTACTTTGATGCCCACAATTATCCTGTAACAATGAATTCCAGAGTTTAATTTTACTCTGTTGACACTTACTTCCTTTTTGAGTTGCTGATAACTTTAGTTAATCCCTCCTATTTTTTGTATTACAATGAACCATAATTAAAGACTTCCTACTCATTCTGTCTCTTTCTCCTGCAACTCACTGAATTCTGCTATCACCACTCTGTCATCACTTTTCAAGGCTTGCAAATCCTGGCCTAAATGCATCTGGAACAGCAGTTTTTGTCATAAAAACTAAAACGATACTAAACCTCTGTAACATAAATAACTGACTTTGCACAAACCACCTGGAAGACTAATTCCCACTCATTTACACTTCAGACGCTAAGTAATTTTAAATAAGTCACTCCCTTGACAACTGCAGTTATTTAACCCCTCAGAATATGACCTCTTCTGTTAAAAAAATTAACTATGCCAACATTACCAAGGCCTGTAGTTCATTTCTGAATAAATAACATCATTTTAGATGCTCATACTTGCTCCTCTATTGCTACTAGAAGTACTCAGGATGGGTGTGATGTACACTCCAAGAAATATCTGTCAGCTTGAAATGAGAAGGGATAGATTGTACACTACTGCTATTCCAGAGTTGTCAATTTGAGAGATATATCCTGTCCTTTACCCTAAGACTTTACACACCTGAATGGATCAAAGTGTGACACAAAGACCTTTTGCAGGAGTACCTTCTTATTCTTGGTAAACAAATTCTGCATTATCTCCCAGCCGAAAATCTGTAATTGGGTAATGATGTTGAGTAATCATTCTTGTAAATATCCTTAGCTGCTTTTTTGTCTAGAAAATCAGCAAGGAGAAATGTCAAGGGGAAAAAAACACAAAATTTTAATATACTTTAAAAATTGTAGCTGTTTTAAATTACTGTATTTTGACTGTGAGAGTTAATCCTCTTTCTCTCTCAATCACAAGATATTCCTCCTTGTGATGATGGTGTAGTCAAAATTCTCTATAATTTGCTTATGTGCAATCTTCATTCATTTCACTGAGACTACATGGAAGTGAAAAAGAGCCACCTTTAATGGAGGAACGTTTCTATTATATGCTCTAGTTTCAGGGAATACATCCCATCTTTGTCAAAGGCAGACATGTGCACGGGGTAGTTACAGAATGTATTTTGCTGAACCAGATTACTCACATATGAATTCGGTTTTACATGCATAAAAGACTGAGTGCCCGATCCTGCTAAGGTTGCTTATGTGAATTGTCTTATTTATTTCATGCCTTACTGTACAAGGAAAGCTGGATTTAGCCTATTGTGGTTTTAGTACACAAAGGAATACTTATTTCTCCACTTCCTACTTGTTTCATTTCAATGTATGAAACCACAACCAAAAAGGAATTAATTTCCATGAGTGTGAAAGAGCAGAGAGCTTTTAGAGCCATGTCCTGCAGATAGTGTTTCTTTGATGATAGGAAGAAAAGAAAATTCTGCACTACCTGATTCTCCCAGCACATTTAGCAGTGCTGTCAGGTTGGGTCTCCCCAGGTGGTAACTATGCTTCCCTGTGTTGTGACCCACCCTTGAGGCGGGGTAACTGAGATTCTTGTTAATCCCTTGGGACTGATTAGAGTTACACTACACTGAATGACCAGTGTTTGTCTTATATTTTTTTATATATATATATATGGCAGATTTATTTTAGAAGAATTTGGTTACAATGGAAAGGAGGTATGTAGCACTTTTGGGTATTATCTACAGAAATATAACTATTTAAAGTATAAGAATATCACTTAAGAAAATACATAAGGAAAAGAAAGAGGAAGAAAGGGTAAGAGTAGATAGTGGAGAAGAAAGATATCACTATGCATGTATCCAGCAACAAGATTTGATTGCTGCAATTTCAGTGTCTGATGGTTGAATTGAGGTCGCAGATCCATTGGGAGTAGGGGAAAGTCCATGAAACACGAAGTTCAGTGGGTTAATCAATGCTCAGGTTCAAATGGGAATACCCAGGTACCTCCACTAGAGGGGGAATTTAACACTGTCTTATGCAACACTGTGGATCATGCACAGTCCTCTGGTGGAAGGGCCCAGAAATTAGTCTGGTGACACTTTGGGGGTAAATGACACATTTTAATGGCATAACAGCTGCCTGTCATGCCAGTGCAGTGTAGCCAGTCATGCCCCATCAGAAGGGCTGAACACCTTCTGACCTACGGGTGAATGTCCCTACACCTACCCCAGGAGGAAGTTTTACACCTGAGCCTTATCAGGATGGAGGACATTGGCATGATAAAATGCATTGTCCCACTTTGAAGGATCTGCCTTTTCCTTTCTCTGGCTCAAAAACTAACTTGTTGGTAACAAAAGTCAGTATGTTGTTGTCATCCTCCGGTGGAGGGTGCACATTCCCTCTGCACCTGGGTTTTCCTGATGCAGATCAGAGGTTTTGCCACCACACACACAAAAACTCTCCACCTCCCCTTCGGTTTGGAGGTGCAAACCTGCCTCAGGAAAGCACCCTCTGCTTTTGCAAATGGCCGGTTGTTTGAGTCATTAACCTTTGGCATTTCAGTCTCTCACATCTTGTTTTTCCTGTGCAAACCAGAATTGTCTAATGGGTTAGAGTTGGGATGGGGCAGTGACAGAACTCCACTCTGTCAGTCAGGGTTCTGTCACGTGCTGCTTACAACAGCTGCAGTTCTGCATGGTGGTACTATGGGTTGTTAGCTATTACACTAAGCTAGGTAAATAGGATGAATCATTGTGTTCCCAAAAAATGCTATGGCACAAGGTGTCTTGTCACAAAATGTTGTTAAATGGACACTCAGACAGTTTGAAGCTGTCTGCAAGGTTCACTGGCTCTGACTGATTTCAAAACACTACGTTGATTAGCATTTACAAAGCAATTTGCAGAAAGCATTACTCAAAATAAACAGGAATGTGTCAAAGTCACTGATACAAGTAATGTTTTTTATATAGTATACCATTTAAAAATAAACATGATTTCAGCTTATCTGTCTTCCAATAGCTCCAAAGTATTATAATTATTTTTGGATGGTTGGCCTTTAAACCAAGATAGGATATTTTAAACAACTGTTCTCTTTAAAAGAATCACATTATTTTCATGCCTTGGCATGATTTCTCACATAGTGACAGAGCCAGGTATTTCCAGTGTAAAGGTCCAATCGATGATCTGATAGAATATTATCATGTCTTATTGGAGTCACACATGGCTTGCTGTTATAGCTCTGTGTCAACAGGAATCCAAATCCTGCAAGTGATAGAAATACGTTTATTATTTACAAGACAGAAAGAAGATTTCAGACAAAGTTATTTGCACCAAAAGCCAGACTTGGCTTGTTTTGATTTCGAAACTGTTTTGTTCACATTTTTTCCATGGATTTTTTTTGTGTTATACATTGGAATCAAAATATTTTTTGTTGTGAATTTCTAACAGAAATAATGATAGGTAACTGCTAATGTATTATTATAATTTATTTATATGAGTTTTGAGTTTGTCCTATTTGTTCCATCCTTATGGAATGCTGCTACCTGGTGACCCTTCTGAAATGGCAGAACTCCAAAATCCTTTTGGCAATGAAAATGCATGATTTGAGGCATCCCTGCCATTGCATATACTTGTAGCTTTCTGAAATTTAGCTTGATTTAATCCTGGTGTTCATTCATCTAGAAAAGCCTGGGTGTAACAACTGTAGCTTACACACATACTCTTTGGATTTTAGTGACAAAGTTAATAGGACTTTTCATGCTCTGACTGTGGACAAATTCACAGTCATGCCCAGTTATATTTTTGCATAACTTTAATATAATGAAGCTCTCTGATTCCAAGTGCATCTTGGAGTGAAATCCTTTCTCCTCTCAAGCACATTATAAAACTTCCACTGATTCCTGTAAGTTTCATAGACTTCACCTGTGTTTATTTTATTAGGATTGAACTGTGCAATTCATATCTGGTTCTGGATCTCAAACTGCAAAATTTGAGAAAATCTAAATCCCAGATTTAACAATTGCCCATCTTTCATGAACCTGTACTCATTAGAAAAAAAAAGACATTTGGGGACTGAATACAAACAGTACTAATTTTTCATTAGTGTTTGTTTGGGCAGGGTTTTTTATTTTATAGGGACTACCCAGATAACTGCTGTACCTCTGTGATTTAAATAAAGTAAGAATGTTTTAACACATCGCCCAAACTCTAACATCCTGATACAAAAGATACTGTACCAGTTCCCTGACAGTTGCCCCACCATCCTATTAACTTCTCTACACATAATGAGGTATAAATCATAGTATGATTCATACAAGTTCTCTAACCATTAAACATTGCTCCAGTGGTTGACATGAGTTTTGTCCAGAATCGAACATTTAGTCCTGACCTGGTTCAAATAATGGAAAAATAATTTTGTGAAATGTATTGTCATTCTGAAGTTTCTTTGATTCTGAAGGCTTAAAAGTAGAGATATTTTTTTTTCCACCCACATGTTTGTGACCTTTCAGAAGAGACTATTCAAATAGTTATTTTTTCCTGTTCCTAATTTTTTCCTTTGAGTATAAAAAATGAACAAAGTTCAAGGTTTATTTTGGGTTGCTTTTTTTTTCCCTGACTACTTTTCTTCTTTGCTATTCCACAACTATTCAAAATTGCTCCAATTCTGAAGCAGTTATCAGATCTACACTCACATATTTTTTTCAAAGGTATGGAACTGCTGAAAAATTCCTGGCACAAAGAAGAGTATAAAGGAATAGAGGAAAGATGGTAGATAACAATTTCTTATATGAGCAAAAAGAGGGAAGAAATGAGGGGAAGAGAAATACAAATCAAGTTTAGTTCTCTGAAAATTAAGAGAAAATGGAAAAAAATATGAAGCCAATTTTTGATTAAAAAGAAGATTTTATAATGAAAGGTTTGATAGCCTTGTTCTTGGTTCTGCTGATGATGACTCAGTCTCACTAGAGAGAGCTACCAGAACCTAAACCAAAGCTGTACGTCAGCTAACTATCTTAGCTAATTTACGTGAACTAAAACAAATTGTAAGAGTTTAATTTTGGGATAAGGTATTTTCCACTATAACAAGGCAAAATTTGACACCTACTGAAAGGTAAAACATCCAGAAATTATTTTCCTGTTAAGAATCAGAAGACTTCTAACCACACCATCTCTCCAGGATTCCTTGTTGTTTGGAAGAGAGCCAGGTGCTCCTCTAGGCACACATTATTCATCTTTGATCCCCACTTGGGAATACAGAGGATCTGTTTCAATATTTAGCGATTGTACTGGGAATCAGGAAAACTAACTTCACTTTTGGGTACAAGTTGACCTCTCTGTATATTGGATTCACTCATCGTAAGACAAGTTCAATAGCACATACCTGTGGTTACACCCATTACTGTGCTAAAACAAATCTGTAAAGTTCAAAACTACATTCTTTCTGTTTTGCCTGCATAATGTGTATGTCATTAATAATAACAATTTTCAAGGCATTATAGTTCAAATACTTTATGCATTCTTATCAGATTGCATTAGAAGGATTAGGCAATGTAATAGTTACATTAGTCATTCCTCACTCCTCTCTGTAGAACCTCCTTCCAGGTGTGCCTTGCTGTAACTTTTGCCAGATACACCTGGAATGTAATGAGGAATTACAGCTTCTCACTCCTGCTTCAGAACATTGTCTTGGAGATGAGATGGAGATTGTTTATCATTTAGACAGTGGTAGAGATGAATGATTTATGACAGTCACTCAGCGTCAGTGAAGTTAGTACAGAGTAATGCACAGGCTGTCGTAGCCACTGAGCAAACCTATTAACTCTGCAGGATAATTGCGTAATACTCCAGTCACTGAATTACTTCACATTACAGTCATAACAGAAGCTGTCCCAGATGTCTGCGTTTTAAAAGTTATGCTCAAATATCAGATTTAGGAGGGTTTATATTTTTATGCAAGAATAAGAGGAAGGAACAGATTAATGTAGTGACTTAAAGTATTAATTTAGCAAGATACCCAGGCATGTGTACAGCATTAGTATAAATAGCTCTGTCCGAATCTTTGGAACTTAAGGATCATTGAAGAATTGCTCTTATTCTGGAAAAGCATGAATGCATCTTGCAGCAATGTCATCAGAATTCAGAAAGGAGGAGGGATGGAACAAAGAGTATCGAAGCATAAGCCTGCTGTACCAGTACTCATTACTTGGGAGGAAGGATTATCAATTAATAAGTAATCAGTACTGCTTAGTAAACAGCAAGTAAGCTGTTTGCAAGCACATACAAGTCCAAATAAGATGATTTATTGTCTCAGATGCCCTCCAGAATGTGAGGTGTTAATTTGTTTTACAGTAATGATAGGCTTGCAATACATACATGAATGCTATGTGACAGAATATTGATGTGTCATGCTGTTTCAGAGCCCATAAAAGAAAGAACAGAATTAGAAATTACTAAGGTTGTTGATGAAGTTCCTCTATGCCCATCCTTCAAAATTAGGCTTCTTGGAATTTTCTTTAAATCAGAAAGTAAACTCTTCCCCCAAGTTTTGAAACAAGACTGTGCAGGGATCATCTTGCTTCCCAAAAATTAGCTGCAAAATTCTCTCTTAATTATAGTCTGAACAAGAGCAGGTCCAAAAATGGCTGTTCCTGAAGTTTCTAACCAAAGAGTTCAGCTATTTTTTCAGAGAGGGGCTTGTGACACAGCATTCAGATTCTTTTCAGCTGCCCCCAGTAGCTGGCACTGCATGTGAAACTGCTGTTGCAAAGCCACAATACCAGCAAAAAAGGGTGTTAAAAGGGCTTTCAAAAGAAGCCAGGAGAGGAGGAAAAGGTAAAATCAGATATCAGTCCTGGAGAAATAAAACTCACAATAATATCTGGATTCTACATCTGCCTAGCATATGTAATTTCTGGCAATGAGTAACTACTGTTGGAGAAGTAAATAAAGAAGGATGACAAAAGAATCAAGCTCAACGCTACGGCTGTAAAGATCAGACAGGGCCAAGTTAATAATGAAATAACATCGATGGTCAAAGACTGGTACAGCTTTTCTGACTCCTTCTGTTGTTTAGAAAAAGACTCAGTCCTGCACATGCTGCAGACAGGAAAATGGTGATAGCAAAATTGTATTTTGGGCTACCAGAGCCAACATAGCCCAGACATAGATATGTCAAAATAACACAGGTAACATTCTCTTTTACTGTGCTCTTCAAGTTGACATTTTAGGTTGTTCTTTTCATTCTGCAAAAGAAAAATACGCTCTATAGACCAAAAGGTGTATGGAAGCCAGAGAGTGCCAAAAAATGTTTGTATGTAGCATGGAAATGCAGTTCTTTGTCTTGGGTGGATCATAAACATTCAGTTTAAATAGAAATGTAGTAGAGAAATGCTGTCCTTGTGATTTATCTTTTTATAAAGTTCTTCTAAGGATCAACTCAAAGATACTCACCAATATTATTTTGAGGCCCAGAAGGAGCACTGTAGGGTACTACAGAACATTCCCATCATATTCTTCTAAAGACAGAGGGTAATTTTGGCCATTTAGTACAAAGTCTAGTGTTGGGAGAAGGAAGAATTGCTTCATACCAGTGAAACAGTGTCTCTTATTGGGCCCAATCCTAACTGAAAGTGTAAAAAGAGTGCTCCAGTGTTTTCCAGGACACTCCCCAAGTGTCCCAAGTGAAGTCAAATGACTAGAGTGAGAATGTCTTTTTCTTTTTTATGGGAATAAACTGCAGAAAGTAGCTTCAGCATGCACTTTCTGCTCTATGTCACAAGACAAATGGCTTTATAATTCCAGGGGAACACAACTACCTTGGAAACTGGTAGTTGTACTAAGGGAGATAACACCTGCAGCATCTGCAGCTCAATTGATAGAAAGTTTTATGTGTTTAGGACAGACATCTTAAATGTCTGGGGGCTTCATGTAGGAGAAAGCAGTAATACAAAATTTTCCAAGCAATCTCTCCTGCTACCAAGTTGGCTGCCATATCTCATATAGCATATGGGTCTTCCTGAGCTTCTATGGCTTCATGTAACCATGAATCATTATGGCTAGTTCTGACCCCAGTAGGAGATGATGCAATGTCTGGCTCTTTTGTAAATTATCACTATTATTTTTGCCTCTCCACAAGACATGTTCTCATATGATAGTTAAAGGAGTCCAGCAGGTCAAATGTCTGTACAATGACTTTATCTAAGGACCAGAGCTGGATATAGATGAGATTTTACGTGAGACAAGTCCCTCTTTTGATCAGCATCATCCATTAGATGTTGCATGTCCTTAGCCATAGAGGAAACCAGAATGCAATGATGGTCATATTTGAAATAAAAATAGATGTGATCTATTTTTGTAATCTCTTATAATAGTAATCTTGCCAACATTGGACCTGCTCTGTTCCTCCTGCTTGGCTGCTGTGGATCTGCACCTGTGTGGGTACAGTCACTGCCTTGATGTGAGACTTGGCTCCCAGCTCATCTTCTCTCATCTCACAGAGTAGGCCTGCAGTGATGATCAGCGTCAGCTAACAGTCCAAATTGCCAAGAAAGTCCACAGGGATGGGACAGCTTCAAGGTCAAGCCAGAAAATCAAGCCTGTGGGTAAGGATCAAGGCCAAAATCAGAGAAGAACAAGGGTGGGCACTGGTGAACCAGCAATGTAGCTCAGGCAAAGAGCAAGAGCCTGAGCCATTTTACAAGTACAAGGTGAAGGAGGGGCAGGCCCCCACTAGAGCTTCTCACAGCACTGGTTTAAGGCTGAACACGTCTGTTATCAAAATTGGCCCTGAGCCCAGGGTGCCAAACCCCCAGGAGGAAGGAGATGTGGTCAGGTCCATGACAGTAAAACTACTGAGAGTTTGAAAGTACCAGTCGTTGAAAAGAAAGATGAAAAAAAGAGGATGCTAACTTTCTTAAAAGAACCCATTTTTACTTACTTTCATATCATTTTAGACTGTCTTTCTAAATCTTGGGAATGACTAGTAGACATCTGTTGCAAGATTGGAGAGAATGGGCTGTTTTCTTCCAATTCAGTCTCACCCTAAAAAGCATTCTCATGGTAAAGGTTTATGAGACCCATATCCTGGGGGGTCTGAGCATTTCACTGCCAAATGTCTGACTGCTTTTCAACTCTACACACAAGCTGCTACCAACTTGCCTTGATACTTATCAGAGAGGCTGAGTTCTCAAATACACTGAGTAATGAGGAGATTAGTCTCTAAAATCTAGGGATGAAGTTCACTTACACTTGCAGGTGTTCTTGTCTACCAGGGTCTTCTCTGAGGCTCTACCCATGTATGCTCTGTACCAGATTGCTGGAGATCAGCCAGGGAATTTGGGTGAAGCATCCAACAGTTTCATCTTCGCAAATGAGACACACAGTACCCAAAAGGGTGCCAAATGATCATCTACGCTCTTCAACTCTCTCTAGGTTGTCTTAGAGAACATTCTTTGATGCCTAAATGACATAACAAGAGGTGACAGTAATGTTATTAGTCCTTATTCATCTCACCAGGCAGGGAACACTGAAAAAAAATCAACCTTCAGATAGCTTTGCTATCAAATTCCATCAGCAGCCCTTTGGTTTTGAAATTTGTTATTCCCTCTATGCACCATCTTTTTCAAGACCAACAGATAGTGATCATAAAAAGTCTGATGTTGTCCTAAGCATGTAACAGCTTTCAGAAATTCCAATTTATATTTTGACATATGAAACATGTAGAATGTGTTTCTAGCCAGCATTTAGTCCACAGCATCCTAGAAACCCCTTTTCTTTCTCTCACTATATACCTATCCATCAGCCTGTGCTTGCTGGGTCTTTCTGAATCCCAACACCCCAGACACCTGAGAGTACAGCCAGCATAGAACATGATTGGGAATTTGCCACCTGTCCAACTGAGAAAGGCTCATTAAGTGCTTGGAAACTAAGAAGGCAGATAAAAGGATAATGTGATGTTTTGGAATTTTTTTTAAATCTTTTGATTTTAAACTAATCTGATGGAGTTTTTGAGAGATCTGGAAGAGACAGAGATGTTAACTATGCATTTGGGGCTAAAAAAGCAGGGTGCAGCACTTACTAGTCTAAACAAAATGAACACTAAAGCAAAGCAAAAACTGTTAAGCAGGCAGAAAATGCAGAACAAAGTTTGAAAATTATGCTTTAATTCCAACTCTTGTATTTATGCATTTAAGTAGAGCTATGCATTACATGTTTTAAAATGATTTATCAAATAATAAGCCTCACAGTTTACTGCAACCTGGAATTGTTTATAGAATCTCACAAACAGCAGTTCTGTGGGCAACAGCTGTGCTCAGCTGTGAGCACAGAAGAAGTGACATTTTGAGAAATCTCTGCATTTTCCACCCCAAGGCCTGCAAAAGAAGGTGTTAAGTCAGGACAGTCTGATGGAAGAGAAAATTTATATGCTTTCCTTAAAAAAAGAAAAAAAATGGTTTCCCTTGAGAAATTGAGGGGTGGGGAAGGAAGAAGGTGTTAAGTGTGTGGAAATGTTTATGAAACTGCATATTCATTTCACTCTCTGTTGGAATTTCTTTCAGTCTTCATTGCACAGAGCAGCAGGAGAAGAGCAGCAAGTCCAAACTCAAAAGAAGAAGTCAAATCATCTATGATCCGTCTGTAGTGAGCAGAGAAAGGTGAAAGGTCTTTCAGAGAAAGGCGGCAGAGGAGAAGCTCGTTTTGTGCCCTCTGGGAACCTCTCTTTCCTCATTGTCTGTAGACACCTAGGAAGTCCTAAGGCTACTAATTTTGGAATCTAAGATCCCTGAAGCAGGGAGGTGTGATTATAGCCAAGAATGATTTATCCCTTGGAGACTGGGGAACATTAATAGGACTGGGTCTGTTTGTCGTGCCCCAGGTGGCCTCTTCCTTGCTGTGTTTCTAAGAACTGCTTTTTGTCATCTGGAAGACAGCATTAATTTTTTTCCTTTTTTTTTAATTGATTGGTTGACACAGTCTGAATGGGTGCCAGAGGATGAACCCTGCTGTCTGGCACCAGTAACTGGCTCCAAGAAGAAGTCTCTCCCCATTTCCCTTCTAAGTTGGAGAACAAGAAGGAGCTTTACCCCGCTGAACTAAGCTCTTATCCTAACTCTTGTCTACAAGACCTCAAACAGCAAGAAAGCAGGAGCTTAAGGTGTTTTACAGTTTCACATTGCAGCTGGAATTTGGGAATCACTTTTCATCTCATTCTCATTTCATTCTACCGAGGGCTTCTGACAACTTTGGACTTTTCCATTGTCCATGTAGTCTTCTTACAGCTTTGTAGGGGCGAAAAAATCACTTTTCATTTTGGAGAGTCTCGTTCCAATTTATTGTGGAAAATGAGAAATGCTGGGAAAGGCTCAGCAGTACATTTGCAGCCTTTGTTGTTTCCTTAAAAAGCCTTGCAGCAAACTTAAAGGGACAGCGAGAAATCCAGTGCTTTCTTCCTGCTAATATCTCCTGACCAAAATGCCTAAGGTCACTGTGCAGGAGTTTTCTGTGCTGCAGTCCCTCTCTGGGAAAGTCTCTCAAGCCCTTAAAGGCTGCTTTAGCAGGTTGAACTCTAGCGTGCGTTCTGTGCTGTGCTGATCACCTTCCAAACACTGAGGTACTGTAACAATGCCAGTCAGCTGTCAGGCTTTGGGGCTTACGATGATTAGGGCCAACAGTTCTCTATGGAATTCAACCACAGAAAGCTGCAAAAGAACAGGCACAGGTGCTAAAAATATCTTGTGTGTTCAATATTTTCATGGCATTTTTGTTGTTGTTGGAGAGAGCTTGCACTGATACGCTGCATGCTCTGCCATCCTGGCAAACAAGCCAATATGGACGTGAGACTGAAGGTAAATCATTCCTGATTTTTATGTCTGCCCCCTTCTTAGTTTGAAAACTTGCTTCTTGGGAGTATTTTTCCTCCAGATAAAAGCCTCATCTGAGATTCAGACGTATTTGGGTTTGAATTCCAGACATTGACTTGGAAAATCTTGCATTGCACATGGAAAAAGTGATACCTGATTCTAATGGCTCGCTGTAGCTCTATCATGCTCTCATCTAGTGGCAATGCTTTCTTAGTGTTCTGTGCTTAACAAAGTTCTCTTTAATGAGGTCCTGCAAATGATTTGCAAGCCCTGTGAGAAGTCTGAAGTTTGCTTTGCACAGTTGCTCTCAGACCTGAATGCCAATGTGCTGCACTATGAAAACCTATTTTTGTCCATACGTAGAGGGGTGTCCCTGTGAGTATGAAGGCATCTCCTCCGATACTCTGTGGGTGTTTCCAGGTGAGGCTGCCTTTAATCCAGACTGCACTTTGTACAAGTGTAACCTTACCACCTCCGTGCCCTTTATTGCTCATTGACCCCTCTCCTGCTTCTTGCCGGTTGTCCTCCAGTCTGGTTTTGATCAAGCTTGCATCCAGTCAGCCAACTTCAGTGGGGACAAAAAACCTTGGAAACTGATGCATTTGCAGAAAATCAGTTAGCAAACTTAGTTTCATTGCCCTGTGTGGCTTTCTTTTTTCCTTACCCTAACCAGTTAAACGAAAAGGATTGTAAAATATTCCTAGAAATTACTTAAATATATAAGGAACAGAGGTCATTTAAAATGGCATCTGGACAACAGGAGAAATCATTAAATGAATCCAAGCCTAAATTTTCGGTTACTGAGGCCTTTTCTTCTGCAGTGCAATTTTTGGCAAATCAAATTTCTACTGACAAATGTAAACAAATATTGTCAGGATTTCACTCTTTGAATGCTGCTTTACAGGAGCAAAACAGGTTTTGCCAACATCTCTCTCACATTATTATGGAGATTTGAAACAACATGTTCAGTTTGGAGTATTGTGCTTTTTGTTTCCAGTGACTATTTCAATAGATCAAAGGGAAAATCTCCCCACAGTGCTTGGTTTGGTCCTGCTTAAAAGGAAAAATCTGTAAACTTTGTTTGCAATTTGTCATCTCAATCAATCTCTTCTGACAGAAAAGAATAGCTGTTGGCTGAGGTGCCTAATGCTGAGGCCAAATAAGATTAGGGAAAGTAATATTAGCTTGCATATCCCAGAACAGTTCATGGTTTATGATAACCATTGAATAACCAGCGTCAAATCAGTGTTTTCCTACTAGTAATTTGCTACCAAGCTCCCACAAAAAACCTGTTTCATTGAGGCTGTGATAAGCCATGGGTATCAGGAGACAGCATTACTGATGAGAGGAACTAGACAAACCCATCTGTGCCTGAGTTTATACATCAGCTGAATGGAAATAATACTGGTTATTTATTTCTTTTACAAGTCTTTTGCAAATTTAAGTAGTAGATGTCCCTACATGGTTAAATAACAAGAACTGTACAGTCTTTCTATTATTGTGGCACATCTGATAATTTTCTTGGCTTTAATGATGGTTTTTCTCCCTGTCAGCTGTCATTTTGCTGTAGATATTCTGAAAAGTTGTATATGGTAAATCCAGATGTATGTAATTTTAGCATCCATTTGAGTTTGATGTTATTTGTTTATGGAACCAAGTGCAACCTCAAATTGAACGAAAACATATATCTATTCTCACTTTTGAGAGAATGCTGGCTTCTTTACTGTCCTATGTTCAGAATGTCAGATGATAGCTGTGGCTCACCTGTTTACAATGAAGTTCCTTCAAGGCTGTATTTCCTATTTCTGACTCTGTCTGATCTCTTCAATATGGCCTGAACATTTCTTTGAACTTCAGTTCTTCATTACATTTCATTTCTAATCTGATGGTACTGAGTCATTGATTTCTTTTCATGGATTTGAACTATGTTACAGCTCAATACATGATTGGAATTTCTTTCTCACACCTACTAAATATTGCTTGCTTACAGATAACTCCTAGGCATGAGTTATTAATCTGGGCGTGCAAATCCACTAAATGGGGCAATTATTCTTCTTTTCACCATCCTTATGTAAACCCTTATCTGATGTTTGCAGGCAGCCAAGAATGTCTGCAGCACATTTAGAAAACCTTACAAAAACTGCACTTTGATCCTTACTCCCGTTGCTGTTCACGTGTATGCCCAGTTCACTTTGCTCTTTAAATGTCTTCATAGGACCCTGCAGACAGCATAGCCATTGTTTCTTACCATTTTGATGTCCTTTCAGTCAGAAAATTTTGGATCCTGTATTTAAGTCAAGACCCCAAAAAATCAAGATTTAAGTCTGGAAGGGAAAATAACAGCTCAATTATTGCTGAGGCAGGACTTTACTTGAGATATTTCATCACTGGCTATTAACCTTGTCATCCTTTGCTTCTGTTATTATTGTGCTAAAGCACCCAATATGGGGATTACAGAGGGACCAAGCACTTGTGCATTTATCAACAAGGAATAATTGAGGAATAGTTTATAACAAATGTATCTGATCAGCATAACATAATTTTATTTTTTGCTGCAGCACATTATATATCTGTTCAGTCCAGTATTTGTCAGCTCACCTCCTCTTCTCATCAGAAATGTAATTTAGTGCTTTGTAAAAATAATGAAGAAATGAAAGAACTCTGTGAGGTAGGAAGACGATCCCTTGGAGCTATTTGCGGATATCAAATACAAGCAAAATTGCAAATCATATTTTCCAAGATAATGAGGTGCTTAAAGATTCAGAAAGACACTTTGCAGAATTGTCAGATGCACATAGGCACTTGGCTTCCCAAGATGCACAGAGTACAGAGATTCAAGCCCAGAAAGAACACGGGGGCTATGGCATGTGATGCAGGAGTATCCTCAAGCAGAACCCGTAGCTCAAGCTAGATGCTGGGACTCTTCACATGCTGCACAGAGCTGGGAGCTTCAGGTGAAGAAAATAATGGAACTGATTAAAAGGCAGTCAGGCAGCAGCAAGACTTAAGTCCTTCCTTTGATGGGCTGATCTTTTCAATTTTGGACTCTGTAATGAACTGCAGTCTCTTGAAGACTGGTGTGTGAGGCCACACTTCAGAAAAACAGTGGAGAGTCACTCCATTTTTTCAGAGACCAGTTATTAGTTCAGCAGGTGGGCACCGATGATGTTTTATATCAGAAGCCTGAGCACAGACAGACTTTAACACATATACACCTACTGAGGATTTTTAGAATCTACATTTTAGACTTAAGTGTCCTAGCCAATCTCAATATGTCTAAGTCCTTTAATGACCTGAACCTAAGTGGTATTTTTTGGAATTTCCTGAATCTTTGAAGTTCTTTATGGGTGGTTATGTATACCTTGGGGCAACACGAGACTTTTGCAATTCTGGGTACAGCTGAGATGTACAAACAAATGTGGAGTTGGAGTAGGGATGTGAACCAAAGGCCCTTCTGATCTGAGTAGTTATGTATGAAGTCTAGTTTTCATGAATACTAAATAATATGTTAGCATATATGACCTCAAAAATTTGTTCCCACAAACGTAAGTGCTGCTAGAGCTCCATCACTTTTATGTTTCCAAAGAAACAAATGTGAAAGGAGTGTGAGAGTGACCTGCGCACCATTTAAAACTTTATATGGTTATTTACATTAAAAATGTGCAGTGTTTGTTGAACTGTAGCTGTAAATGTAGCTTTTAAAGTATCTGAGACCCTGGTCTAGTTATTTATTGTTCTAGGAAATGACTTTTATGAGAGCTGCACAGAAACTAGAGACTTTTGATTCTAAGTCTAGACTAAAGCTCAGCAAATAGTCCAGAGACAGTGACTTTCTGACTTACTGCCCAACGTGGAGGAACAGCTCCAGTGACAAAAGGGGTTACCTCAGATGAGAAAGTTGGTTGTCATCACTATGAGATTTTTTTCTCAGAGGCCATGCATGTACTGTAATGTCAAGTAAATTTGTCTGAGGGCCTGCAGCCAGTTTTCCCAGTTTACTGACCACTGTGTGCAGAATCATTTGAAAATCCTTTACCAGAAATGTTGCTTCTATTCCACTTTTCTAGCTTTCAGTACTCTGAAATTAACAGAGTCAAAAAGGTGCTACAGATCCACAAACAGACAATATTGATTGTTTCTCCAGTCTTTGAAATAAATGGGGCAGGGCACGATGTCACAAAAACGCAAACCAGAGCCCAGCATAGAAGACAGAGCCTGCAACTGGTGATACGTCTTCCTTGTGCAATAAGGCTCTACCATGGTGGTACCCACCTGTGAAGACAGGTAATGTAAGAACAGCTCTATCAGGGCAGATCAGAAATCCTTCTTTTCTGGTACTCCATCCCTGGTATTGGCATCCAGGGGATGCCTAGAGAAAGGAGCACAAGGATGAGACAGCCATGTGATGCTCTTTGCCAGCAGACCTTCTCTGCCTCCACTGGATCACAGCTGACTGCCTCTTCCTTTATACTCTATGCCTTTCAAGGGATCTTCTGACACTAATTTCTTCACTTATGTTTTCGAGCTCATAGAGCCTCTGGAACCAGGATTTGGATTTTGAAGTCAGGGCTCTCCCAGGTTCTGTGCCTGCTGTGGAGCAGGCAATTGCTATATGGTTAGAGCAGTACCTTTCAGTCCTGTTTGATTTCCAGGTCCTTACACATTTGTTGTATAGCAAACATAATCCTACTGCTGATTGACTTATTGTTCTTAGTTACAGCTTCTGACTTCATTACCAATAGTCTGTGGACTCCCAGTAGCCGGCTAACCCCTGGTTTTACTCTCTAATGTCCCTATGACCTCTCTTAGAAAAAAGCTGTTAGTCTACCATACAATTTTCTCAAAGAGACCTCTTATTACACCACCAGACCTTTACACTGGAACTATTTGTGTTTCCAAAAGACATTCCAGTTATGTAATAATGCGTTAATTACCATTAGCAGTATGTAAGAATATTAGTTAGACTCCTTCTGTCTTAAATTGAGTTTGATTTTTCAAAGCAAAGTTAATTAAGAATACACATGAATTATGCAATCTTCAAGCATGACAAATTAAAAAGGTAATTAGATTGGTTTAAGAAACCTGTATTTTATTTGTGATCTGTAACACCAAAATAATGAGTTGTTCCTTTCAGTCTTAGTTTCTATATCCATAAATTTTTTGTGGAAAGTATTTTGATATATGAATAAAAAGTCTTACATAAAGACTGAATACTGTTCTGCTACTTAGTTGGCAAAGGCACATTATATAAGTGTATCAAAGTATAGAAATATAAAAATCTCTGTGGCAGGCTGACTCATACCATGAAACTTATTTCTTGAGAAGGCCCCTATGAAATGCTTTAGACAGAAATAAATTTCAAATGCAGCAGGCAGAAAAGCCTGCTTAATGCTCCACTGAAGTACAGAGTACTAAAGAGTATTTTCATTCTGTCTGGTTATAATACCAAAACCATACTATTTCTTGAAGACTCAGTGGTATCTTATGGCAGTAACTTTGAGAGGCTAATCAGGCATTGTGAAGAAGATGTGGTTTTTACCAAGGTTGCTTTCCCATTCTGTGCCTTCCTTTACCTTCTAATGATGACAAAACAGAAAGCTGGGGGCCTCCGATGCACAGAGGGTGTTCATTATTTTCTAAATGGTTTGTAAGAATTACCTGCTGGGGCTCTTCTGTCTACGAACTTGTTTTGCAAAGAGAAGCCAAAACAAATATCCTGAATAGCACTAACATGTTTCATTGTTTTCTGTAGCTGAAACCTTGTGTAATTAAGATCCTAAAGTGCCCAGACAGCAGCTGGGGCAAAGGGACCTAAACTTCACATTGTTTACAGAATAGTGCTAAGAACTGCACCAGAAAGGGTTACTTTTTGATACTAAATAATCTATATATTTTCCTGGTATCAGTGACTGCTTAATAATTGGTTATCCAAGACTTGGAAAGGGGGAAGTTACAGTCCCTGAGTCGGCCAGTGATGAGGGCAACTGTACCCTGGTAAGTGACAGACCGTAAAATGGAATAAAAGAAAAATGTACCAAACAAGTGACTCAAAATCACATCACTCATTGGAAAGCCCTCTTAATTTCAACAGGCACATGCACAGGCCAGCTAAAATCTTCAGTGGAGGTCAATCAGCACATCCTTCCATTAACATGAATGACCTAATGGTGATTTAATCTACCCGAGGATCTGGCCCTGAGCATTTAGCCGCAGGTTAGATCTGGTTTTGTCAGTTTTTCAGCCTAATTTTCCTGCCTGGACACTTGGAATGACTCTCCTCTAAGCACACAGTGTTTTCTGTGTCATCATTTCAAACCAGCCAGCAAGTTCTGTATGGCACTGAATGCTGGAATGAGGTGCAAGCCAGAGATCCCAGCTAAGACAAGCAAATGCTTCTGAACTCACGAGCTCATTGTCCAGAGTTTGTGCTAAAGAACAAGCCCAGAACACCTGCCAAAAATCATAAGACACTTGCACAGCTAGAAAGAAAAAAAAAAAAAGAAAAGAACAAAAAAATCCCTAGACCAAAGAGTATTGAAACTATTCTGAAAACATTAAATAAAATCACACCATCTCCAGGCTGGATTTTTCTTTTTTCCCTCTAAAGCAGCTATTTAAAACACACCAACCCTCTACAAATACCCTCTCCATTATGATGTCTCTCATTTTTGGGGCCAAGAAGCTTGAAGAAAAGCATGAAATCAGGCAAGGATGGGTGACTCAGGACAGAGTGGTTTGCTTCCAAAGTGAAAGCTCAAGGGTATTTCATGACTGTAAATTCTTTTCCTCTTACATACAGGCCTGGTGAGAACTTGCATGAGAACAAAACTTTTCTAATCTTGGACTATGTTTTCTCATCTCAAATATTGTCATTTCAAGCCTATTCAGTTCAAAGTAGCTAGAGGACTGATGTAGCAGTGCTTTCTTGGGCAAGCAGCAGGTACTGCAGCATCAGGTTGAGGGTGCTGGTAGGGAAAGGCTGGGAGCAGCCTGGGTTGCATCCTCCCTCCCTCCACATGCCGAGTGAGTGAGTTGCACAAGAACAGCCTGGATAAAATGGGCTCACACCTTGTATTTTTTGGTCTTTACAGGTCTGGGGACTGTGTTACCCTCACAGCTTTGTGGTCCTACAAGAGGTGGGGTTTGGGTGGGATGTGAGAAGCAACAGGCACTTTGATCATTCATCACCAGCTTCAGACCCTTGTTGGATAGTTATGACATATCAATCTTCCATTAGGAGGAACTTCATTAAGTAACCAAGCAAGCCTTTCTCTACAGAGGATCCCAGGCACTGTGTCACTACAAATTGCAATGTTCCATCTGGAATTCTCATAGACTTAAATATGTAATTCCCTTTTGAATAATCTCTTCAGTTCAGTCTCTCCCAGCAGTGCCATTGCTGCCTGGCAGGGAGAGGGGAGAAGCTCTGATTATTACCTGTAGGTGTGGGCACTCTTTTAGGTAGGAGAACTGAGCATGCCAAAATATTCTTTGGAAGATATACATGATATTTGGTGTGATACTGTGTTTGTGTACCTTTTAAAACTCTCCCACAAATGAAGAACTAGTTAATAAACTTTTTTTTCATGTTCAATACATCCTGTTCATAGTAATATAAGATGTAGGCTTTGAAATCTGTATCTATGGGCAACTTTGGAAAACAGTACTCTTAGGAAATGCTGTTTGCAAGGGAGTTGTTTACAGAAGCACAGGGCCTGGGGAACAGCTGTGTTTTGGGCCCAGGTTTGTGCCAGGTTTGATCATCTTGCATTGGGCTTGTCCCCTCTATAGAGGGTGTGTACAAGGCTGAGAAGTGGGGAAATGATACAGAAGGGAGCAGATGAGTGAATGGAAGAAGGATGGAGGATGAAGAAGGAAAAGCATGTGTAGAAATAGTGTGACAGAAAGAAGAAACTTACTGAGCAGAACTTTTGTAGCAAAGGAGAGAATAACAGGTGGGACAGAGATGAGAGATCAATCTGCTGCAGAGCACAGCAAATACAGCATGTGATGACAATGTGGGCAGGTGGAATTAAATCACATCCTATTGCAGGCGTGGAACACAAAACACTTTTTATCCATCTCCACAACACTGGAGTGCCTGCTGTGGCGCCATTTGCCAAGTCTGCATTTCCATATGCCACATGCCTCCAGGTTGCCACGAGCCTGCTGCCTATTTGTCCTGACTGAGCACCCCGACCACTTGTGTAATTACCATTTAGTGAATCCAGGCTCACAGACAGGCCATCCTGAACTGAGTGGAAAGGACTTGAGCTGTATAATGAGAGCTACAGAGCATCAGGCATTTTGAAAATTTATGAGAAAATTAAAGTAGCATCTACTCCCATTTATTTTCAGCTGTAGAAAAGTTCAGAGAATCTGCTCTTGACCCAGAGAAGACTAAGCATAGAAAATAGTTGTTTTGGACCAAGAATAGAGCTTCCTGTGGAACAGGGCTTTTACAGCCTGTATTTACTTTGTAGGAAGAAAAAGTTTTATTGTCTTCATAGCCTCCTTTTTCAGTTACTCAGGAATTAGATACCCTCATAACAAACATGCATGTTTGTATATGAGCCACTGCTACTCTGCCTTTGAAAGAGGTCCCAGGTAGATTAACTCCTTTGCTGGATTGTCTAGAAGATGACTCTTGGAGGGACCAGCCGGTGTGTTAGATCCGAGAGTATTGTGTGCTTTTTTTTTTTTCTTCTTGCTGCGTCTCCTATCCTTGGCTTCTGATTTAGAGTTATCCTCTCTCCTGCTTTCTCTGGAGATAACTGTTCATTCTCTAAGCTCTTGAGCCTGGCAAGCTTTATCTGCCACAATATCTTGCATGCTTACTACACAGATTTTCCCAGGCTCTCTTTGCTCTAGTCAAAATATTTGCAGGAAAGCTGACTAGACATCACTTCTGTCTCCCTTTTACCTTACATGACCTAAATTAGTACTTAGTTATACTCTTCTTAGTGGTATAACGTGGTGAAGGCAATTTATTTGCCATTTCCTAGCATGTTTGCTTTTCATTAGTGAAACTAAGAGATACTGAAAGACCTCCAATTGGAGACATATAATTTTACTAGGGAAAAGACCAAGAATCCTTTAAATCACAAATGTATGTGTAAGCTGTTGCATATGGATGTATTTAAGCTTTTAGAGGGCTAGACATTTTTCTACAGTTAATGTGTTCCTATAGCAACAGCAGGACTTATTCTGGTTCCTTTTGACATTCAGACTTTAATAGCTGACAGCATTTTGGATGGGTTATTTGGGTTTTTTTTTCCCTCAATTTTGCCTTGTTGATAGCAATGAAAATTAAATATTGGGACAGATTCTGTTCATGTTTAGAGAGGTGCAAGCTTGTTCTCAGCTGAAGAATTGCATAATGTGATCAGTAGCAAAACGTGGCCTGTCTGAAATATATTGGGAAAATCTCTGGAGAAGATGAGCCCTTACCTTGCAAGCTTTCTGAAATGAGCAGCATCAGAAAGCTGACAAGAAAAAGTTCTTTTGCTTTTCCAGAAAATAGGTTTATCTCAGTAAAAGTAAAGCTTGTACTGGCTCTCTCTTCTTTGCAGAATAGAAAGTAGTTTATGAATATTTGATTGAAAATTCTCTTTGGTATCATGATTAGATGTTAGCATGTTCACTGCTTTGTGGATTAGAACTCATGGATGTTCAGAAGTCTAGCTAAGCAAATTGGGGAACACCAGATAATACTTGTCAGAACTTGTTGATTAACCCAGGGAGTAACCATTTGCCCCAGAAATGATGTTGATGAAAACAATTTGGCCATGGTGGCTGTAAGAAGCTGCCCTTCCATATTGTGAAGGCTTGGCATTCACCTGGAACAAAGAACAGGCTACAGAGAAATGCTGTAACTTTTACCCGTGTATATTTTCACTGTTTGTAACACACAGATATATGCAGCTATATTACCTTTCTGCTTTACCAAACAAAAACTCTCTAACAATAGCCTAGAAAAAGGCAACTGTAAACATATCAAAACAATATCTGTGTATACAATGCAATATAATTTCAAGGCCTTTTATTGATAGTACAATAACTCTGTTCATGTTTCTGGCAGAGCTTTTAGAGCACATAACACAGTATAGGAAACAGGTGGGACAGTAATTTAATATTCCTAGTGGCATACTTTAATATCAGAAGAGACCACTGTGAGTCTTCAAAGAAGTCTCAGAAGAAGAAACATTTACGGAGATGATGTGTACTGTCAACCAGATTTTGCATCAAAGCATGTTTTTAAAGACCACTATAAAAGAGGAGAAAACACCACTTTTATTGGGAAATCTATCTTTACAAAGATGGAATAAGTCCATCATCATTGCATTATCTAGGCAGCAGCGAGGAAGCATTCCAAGATCTCAGATAAGTTTACAGAATGGTAGGTAAAACATCTAGGCACGCAATTCACGTTAACACCCATCTCTCTAAAGTTGTGCAGTCACCAACCAACTTATTAGAAAGTGATCTCCTCAATTCTAAAGTTATATTGAAATTCATAAACCAAAAATGGTAAATTATTAAACTGATGGGTTAGGAGCTGGATGCTAATTTCCTGTTTAAAAACAGCAGGAGTTTTATGTTTGATACCCTGCTGTAGTAGCAGTGCCATTGCAGTAATGATGACTTAGGAATCTAAGTGATTTGTAGGGCAAAATAATGTGTTTCTAGGCTATAAAGCATTGCTTGTAGCTTAAAAAACATAAGGACTTTCAGCCTTTCATGTGTGGCTGAGAGGGACAAAAGCTACTGCTTAAGTCAAGGGCATGTGATCTTTTTGGCAAACTGGCAACCTTGTTTGCCTTCAAAAGACAGTGCTGCTGCTGTCTTTCAAAGCAGTGCACCTCCTTTTCTCCAGATGGTTTGCTTTAGCTGCTGTTCATACCCCCGTATCTATTCCTGCACTGAAGGAGGCCAGGGCAAGGCCTTATTAAAAATTGGCGGTTTTATGAAAGAAATACACTGGATTTTTCACTTGGAAGAGAGTCTCCTTTATGTACGGTTGTACTGTGAGCAGCTCCCCAAATGAAAGGTGTGGTGGGATTTCTTTTTTATTGCCCTTCATTTCCTTCTGATTCAAATATTTTCCATTTTCTTACTCAAAGCTCTAACCAACCCTCTAACCATCAACCATGAAATATAGCTTCCCAGTCAACGCCCCCCCCCATTTAAAGAGGAAATAGGTCTGTCACAAACCCACTAATAGCAAAACTATTTCTGTGGTCAGTGCTAGTTACCATCCTTTCCCCCTGACAAACAGGCATTTTGCTTGTTTTGTCACACAGCCTTGCCTCAAGCTGAGAGCTAAAACAGCCTCATGGTGGCCATCGAGATGGTACAGACACAGAGCTGCACAAGCCCAGTGACGAAGATGACATTCAAGCATCTCTATTCATCATCAACAATAAAAATTCTGTGCGCTGTTACTAACCATCAGTTGTTGGTATTTCTACCGCTGACAGGCAAAATTGGGTATTTCCTAGCTCAGCATACCAAGCCTGTGCTGCTTTCTCCAGATTAAGAGGCCTTTAAGGGAGCTGGATAAATATTAAGATGTCTTTCAAACACCATTGGTGAGTATGATGTTGAGCCATTTCAGTAGCTATCCTCAGTTTATTAAACTGAATTATTTGATTTATGTAAGTAACAGCCAAGATAGTCTTCCCAAGCACAGTAATTACAATAGTAGGTAACCACCAAAACCTACAAATATCTTTGGAAAAGCTGCAATGTGCACTTCAACCTCCCATGCCTCTACCCCCTCCTATTCCTTTTTTGAAACCCGCTTTGTAAAAAAGATTATAATATGACATTAAAATAGTAAAATTTTCTTTTAAAAAAATTCAATTTGAGATTCCACATTTGAATAACAAGTCATGGTGTATTTTCCATATTCAAGGTGCGGTTCCCAGCAAGCTAATGCCAAAACATGGGAGCTCATTTGCAAATGGAGCATAGTGCTGCGTTCATTAATGCCTCCTCTGGATGTTTCCACAAGACTTATCTTCTGTCAAAATATTGGCAAAGCACACTCACCCAGCAAACTGTTTATTGCAGGTAAAAATGGTTAATTAAGGTATGGCTTAGATGATGTAAAACATCTATTCTAAATTACATTGAATAATCAGGAAGAAAATAATAGAACAATTAAAACTTTGCAGCATAAAATTTTATTGTTTTTTCCAGTGTGAGGCAAATCAGCTAAGAAGTCAACTGAGTAGTAATTTCTTGCTGTCAGAAAGGCATTCAAAGCATCTATATAAAGTGATCTGCTCTGAGGAACAGTAGCAGGGCTGCGGGATGCTGAAGACCAGCCCTGCTACAGCATCACTGGGGCAAGAGCTGGGACCATGGGGGCTGACCTGGCCCTGGGCAGGACAGGGGGAGCCCTGGGGAAAAGGGGCAGTAGAGCCTGCAATGCCTTCTGGGCACAGACAGTCTGGTCCGTATGAAGCTGCAGAGATTTCAGAATCCAGCCTGATACACAGTTCAGCAGCATATTTGGGGAATTTCAGATTTAGACTGAAAATAAAGAGAAAATAAAGAAAAAAAAATCTGAGGCCAGGGTTCCTTTTCAACATGATAGCCTTTATTGCCAGACAGGATATACTAATGATGTTCTTCTGCTGAACAATATGAAACATCAAACAAGTTGCTTTACAATAATATGGGTGGATCTAACTGTCTCCATATGCACATTTTTACAGCATCATTGTTCAATTAATACTTTATATGGTTAAAAAAAAAAGAAACAAAAATATTTCATCTGGAAGTATGATCAAAGATTTGTTTCTCTCTGCTGAGTATTGTGAGAGTATATAATACAGGACATAAGTCAAGTTCTTTTTCCAAAAATATCTTTTGGTGTAATATTTTGAAAGTCTTATGGCTTTTATTGCAAAAACTATATAAAATGCCTGGGGAGGAGAAATATATACATATATGTATGTCTCAAATCATCCTGAAACACTCAAAGGGGGGGGGTGTGGTGTGGATAGAAAGTCATATTGCAGTACTGTTCTCAGATTTAGCAATGAAATGAGCATGATGTAATATTGAATAGTTATAGAGTTACTGCAATAAAAAAATTATTTTAAGGGACAAACTCCTGCAATTCTTGACTTTCAGCTGTTAAAGTCATAACTTCTGGTAAAGAGTGGGAACATCTTATCATCACAGCAATAATAAGCCTGTATCTTAGAAACACGAAATATTAATATTAACTTTCATCTATTTCTATTTCAATGAAGCAATATAGATCAGAATTATGGCAGAGAAAACAACTCTCCATGTGACATTTCTTATTCTCTATGTCACATTTCACAGGTACTCAAAGTGAATGATAAAGGTTATGGCTACCTGTAATTCCCAGTGATAATGCAGCAGAGACAGTATCAGCTCTGTGGTCTCCTTCCAAGCACAACAAAGAGATATAGATTAAAGGCAGTCCTGGGATTCCTGGTTTCTGCATTCAGAGCTTGGCTCTATCACCAGTGGGATGTGTTACAGGGAGCAAATACACTCCATACTTTCTAACTGTGAGCTGAAAAAATAGGATAAATATTTCTCTCTACCATTATGGTGGGATATAAAAGAAAAAAAAATCACCCATTGAGCAAATGAAGAGCAGAAAACAGACTGAAACAGTGTAACTGAACTTCATCTGAACCCAAAGGTTGTTCTTATCTTTAGATGGCTGCAAACACAGATAACCTGCAGCCTTTCTATCAGCTGCAGTGCCGAAGCAGATCCCTTGGCATAGCGTAGGTCTGAGGGTCCTCTCCTATGATGATGTAGGACAAAAGTTGTAGAGCCTGGAAGGTCAGAGCAGCACATTAGATGTGGCTGACCACCAACCTGCAAATTCATCTCTTTCAGATGGGAAAGAAGAATTGCTAAAGATATGTCTACTCAGTGGATTCAGGGAATGCATGCATCTCCTATATTTTGAATCTATTTCCTCCAGGGAGGAACAAAACCATGTTTGAAATAAAGGAAAGACAACAGCTTTCCAGTCCCTTTTTTTTCCCCCCTGGAAATCCACACAGAGAAAATATGGTCAGCTCCAAAATGCTGAAAACAGCAATGCAAAATAAAGCTGATGGATCCAGAGGTTTTACTGTGGTGAAAATGAGTGAGGCAGATTAATGCTAAAAGTAAAAAAACCAACAACCTAACAACTATAAATCTGCTTCCTTGTGTTAAGGTATAAGCATCTTTTAATATACATATGCACACTCTATATGAGCAATTCCTATCCCCTGGGTGTCTGTCCCTAGGGAAAATTTATGTATCACAGAATTTTTGTTTTGTTCTCTGTGGTTTTATAATTTTCAGTTTTGCACTTTTGGAGGTTTCATTTATTTTGTATAGGTCACAACTCTGAATTCCTTGTAACAAGAAGTGTTTTCTTGATATGTTATCAAAGGTGTAACAGAAAAGTTTTATGTTTTAACCACATGCAAGATGCCAGAATTTTGTCTGCTCTGGACAAAAAGTGTGAGTCTAAAGAGACCTGATGAAACATTTATTTTCTTCTCCTAGCAAGAGTATGAATTCATCTGCATATCATTTAAGGCAATAAAGTTGAGGTACCCCAGAAAACGCTCATTTCATGACAGATGCCATGTTCAGCACAGGGACTACACTGTGATTACAAAGTCTGTTTACTGTGCTCTTTTGAATCCCAGTTTTAGGCTTTGCTAACACTCAAACAAGATCAGGGTGTCTAGAAAAGGTCACCTGAAAAAAAAGTCACATGAAAAAAAAAAGGTCACCTGGAGAAAAACCTCCCACATTATTAAGCATAATGCTCGTTCATTTCCCTCCTTAGCCTAAAGCCAGCTTGAAGCTGTAGCAGAGAAAAAATATTTGGATTTTTTAAAAAACTGAATAATGCATTTAGAATGTTAAACATTTTCTAATTCAGTACTTCTCTAGAATACTTAAGTCGAAAATTTATCCTCCCCACCTGAATGTCCTTGGGATGGGCAACGTACAATATGTGAGATATGCACTCCTCAACACATTTCAAAATGAAGCCTATCTATCTCTTTCCTTGGCCCAAGCTTTCTGGCATCCAAATCTGTACTGCACCTGAGTAGACATTTTCCTCCTGCAGACATATGTCTGCATCTCTGTTGCAGTGAAGCTGGTCGTGTAAATCATGCAAAAGAATGTCATGCGTTTGATCTGCTCTTCAGATGTGCCTTCTCCTCCACGTAGAGAACCGAGAGGCCACGGTGAGGAGACTGCAAGGAAAGGTGATACAACTACAATGTACTGTTGGCATCAGGTTAAAGCAGCCCCTTTGAAACCTACCCAGGGAAGGGAGGCAGGGAGGTGAAAATGAAAGCCCTACCACTGTCATCGTGCAAGTCTTTCTTCTCCTTCAGTAGAGTCAGGGCTTACATACCGAACTTCAAAAGTTTGAAGACTCTTAAAACTATTAAAACATCCCTAACTCAGCTAAGTATGGAGACTAGTTCTTTATGTCATGCTAGTCTTTTCATTTCCAGGAAGGAAGAGATAATGCAAGGGTAATTTAAGCTTTGCTATTCAAAAGACTTTTTTTTTAATCATGATTGAAAAAAATATCAAGTCTGTGATAGAAACTGATGAATGTGACACCTGGTGAATGATGGCTTTGGACATCTCTCTCTAATGGCAGAGCATGCTTGAGCTTCTCATACCTTCTGAATGAATGGAAATACACAGGGATTATCTGTCGGGTTTTGGTGGTGGCTGCTGCTGGTTTTCACCCCTTTTTCACACGTACAAAGGAAGACTGTAAAGTCTTTTAAAATACACTAAATAATGACAGAAGAAAACATATATTTTTCCAAAGAAAATACGATCTTAAAGAAGATCTGTTGTCTTACTCCTGCAGGAATGACAATTTCAACAAAATGGAAGTAGGATTGTTTCCATCATGGCACATTTTTATTAAAGATAACACCATGCAATGGAGTGGTGGGGAGCATCTGGGCCATTTTATATATGGGGACAGAAGTGACCAGGGCCACTTGAGGAGCATGAGTCTTTACTGATGCTAATTTAATTGCTTATGAGACTCGACAAATACGCTTTCTCTCTTCATGTAATCCTTAACACATAAAATCAGGATGTGCAGATGGATTTTTTTTTTTTAGCACTTTTAAAATGAGACTCTTTACCTGCCAGGGGTAGAACAGCCCATGGTGGCCTTTACCAAATGCAGCAAAGGAAATGTAGCAGCCCTACGGCCCAAAATTTGAGCAAAGCAGCTGTGAAACGAGTTGTCTTCTGGATGAGCACTTCTTGCAAATATTTCCTTCATTATGTTTTGCCGTGCAACTGACTTTCCAAATAGGGCTTATTTAGCAACAAAAATATGTGGCTATGAGCTCCACATGTTGTCATTCTAGCTCTGCTGTTAGTGGGATGGCAGAGGAGATAGTGCATACAAATGGCCGAGTCCTCAAGCAGGCTAATGTGCTTGAAAAATCTCCCTTCACTAGAGTGAAAATATTTCTCTGCTGTGCAATCTTATTTAATACTAAATTAAATATTATTCTCCAAGGCCAAGCTGAAATTCAGTAGGACCTTTCTTCTTTTTAGTCTAGTAGCCTACGAAGGTTGTTCCCAGTTCTGATCTACATCCCGTATTTACTTTAGACAAAAGCAAAATAAAAAGAAAAATGTAGTCCATCTCTGAAAATATTTTGGATGTTACATCCACTCAGAATTACAGTAAAGAAGGAAATATTTCCCTCATAACATCTAATGCCATTTTTCTTCAAACCTCTTCAGCTGCAGCCTCTACTACAGAAGTGAAAACTTATTTATCTAAATTACTCAAATACATTGACATCCCTTAATTCTCAATAATCTTTCACCAAGGTGGTAAAAGGGGCTTTAAACCTCTGGAAAAAAGACCAAAACATTTCTTGTGTGACTATGGATCTGATTCTTAAGAGAAATAAGAAAAATTGGAGGTGATGCTTTACATGTTATTCAGCCATAAGTATATAAAAAGAAATAGGGAAAATTTTGACTGTCATTTGGCATTAATAACCTTCTGTGGAAGTGATCTTCATTCTTCGTCATGAGTTCATACTTTAGGCTGAAGGAGCTTACAATACCCCCTTGATTGAAGTACTGTCTAGAAGTCAATCAAAATGGACTGTGATTTTTGTGCATTTCATAGTCTTTCTGTTAATTGATTGTTTCTTCTGATGTCTAATTGCTTTCATTTCTTAAGGTAGCATTCAAAAGAACAAAGTTTTAAAACAACTGAATCTGAAGTTCTTTTGGCCTGGTCATCGCATTGCTACACAGGGGCAGCTTGAACACAAGAATGTGGCACAGAGTCAATGAAGTATTTACAGCACTCCCCCACCTTTGGAGGCCTGACACTCATACAGAGCCATATGTACTTCTTTTATTTTCTACTTTATAAGACAAAATCTGCTCATTTTTTTAACATATCCTAACAAAAACTACAATAGACCTACAGATCATCTGTATATTAAGATATGAACCTGTTTAAAGAGATGTTTACATTTAGAGCCAATACATGCCAGACTGTATGTGAAACAGACTTCAAGTGAGTCTTCACCTTGTCAAGTGCAGCATACGGCTGATTTACAGCACAAAATAGCAGGTCTCATTTGGTGAAGTATAGCTTTCCAGAGCTTCCACCAGCCTGGTTTCTTGTGTGTTTTTCCTTGATGGAGTGGCCCAAGAAAAATAATTGGAATTTCTTAGTCTAAGGAGAGTAGTCTTCAAATATTTCGGGTCATGCACTGTCTACATCTCTACAGTAAATAAAAATATAAGAGTGTCTGGTGGTCATTGCACAACTCCACATGCGAGGCTAACAAAGCTTCATAAAGACTTGTTTGGGAGGCTGCAACATCTCTGGGAGACATGACAACAGGCTAGATACAGTTTTGCCATGGTTCAGGAAAGATTGGTCCTGCTGTGGGACAGAGAGCTAGACAGGATGGCTCTGGAGGTTTTTTCCTATTTTTTAAGACTTTGTCTCATGTTTCCATAAGCTTAATCAATTTTCTGTATGGCCACATGAAAATATCTGAGTTATTTCTGCTGTGTCTTGATTTTACTTCATGCCACCAGCCTGGAACAGGGTACACATACAGAAAATACTGAGATGAAACTTGACATATTTGTTTTGCTAATTGACTGCTCATCCCATGTCTTATTTCTACAAAACACTGCTTCAGGTGCAATTTAAACTACACCTCCACCATCTGTCTCCCCACTTTAACTATCAGTTCCCTGTAAATACTGCTGGTCTCCTATCTGTGATGAAAGCATCAACAAGGCGAGAGTTTGCCAAGTGCTCATGTCTCCTGTACCAAAGTTTTCTATAAAAGAGAACTCTTGTCTGTCTTCAAAGTCAGCATAAAGCACACAGGAGGTTTAAATGAGGGAGAGCTCTTTGGAGAGTATTCTTCAGATTTTCCTTCATTTTAAAGAAATGGTGCAAATGACAGAACAAGTGTGCCAAGGTGTTGTTGAGCATCTCTCACTCAATTTTTTTTCCTCAGAGCTCTGAAGACATGATATGCAAGTGCTGTGCAACATTCCAGAAACCGCTTGCAGCATGCTGCAGTATATTTATTTCCTTTGCATGGACTTATTACCAATTTTGCACATAACTTGTGACCTGCTGTTTCCCTTCATGGCAAGCAACCAAAGGGAATGTAGGCCCTTAATAAGAAACAATCCATTTTGCAAATGGACTTCGGAGTAGCTTTAAGAGGCAGCAGGTTTTCAAGTGCTAATGCTGCGAGGGTGCCCAAGAAACATGCCCACTACATAGTTTTGGGTGTTAAGTACTTAAAAAAAAAAAACAACAAAAAGAAGAGACATGTTGGCTGTTAGGTATAAGCCATAATAAGGTTGTTTCCGCCATTTGTTGCTAGACAGAACCTAAAGATATTCAGTGAGATTATCTGAATAACTTTGTCTTTAGAAAGCAGCTGTTCACCAGATGTTCTGCAACCCATACAGTAAAATTACAGGTAGTTATATTCCTTTCTTTTTAAGCTACAAAAAAGTATTGATAGGTTTGAAATCTGACTTTAACTATCCTCTTAATATTGCCTTCAAGAGAAATAGAAATAATGTTTACAGCATAGTATCCATACAGTCACATAAAACCATGTATGCATGCTGATTTCTTTAAATATCCTATGAAGATTCCTTTCATAATGTGCTGGCTACTGTGAATAGGGAACTGATTAATCCATGAATACTCTCCTGTGATTCCAGAAATATCTACCTGCAACATTCATTCTACGACTGTCAGCATGGGAAGACCAAACAATGTCACCTACCTAAACTGTAAGGCTTTCAACAGTGTTCCACATGACATCCTTAACTCCAAAATAGGAGACACTGGTTCAAAGGGTGGGTATTTGGTGGATAAGGAATTACCTGAATGGACAAAACCAGAGAGTTGTGGTCAATGCCTCTGTGTCCAGACTGAAGCTGGTGACAAGTGTTGTCCCTCAGGGCTCTGTCTTAGTGCCAGTGCTCTTCAGTATCTTCATCAATGACACAGAGGGATCGAGTGCACCCTCAGCAAGGAAACTGAGTGGGGCAATCGGCACAGCACAAGGATGGGATGCCATCCAGAGGGACCTGAGCAAACATGAGAAGTGGGCCCACAAGAACCTCATGAGGTTCAACAAGTCCAAGAGCAAGGTGCTGTGCCTGGGTCAGGGTAATCCCAGGCACAAGCACAGACTGGGAGAAGAACTCATTGACAGTCCTTCCCTGTGAAGGACTTGGGGGTTCTGGTGGATGAAGACCTGGACGTGAGCCAGCAATGTGCACTGGCAGCCCAGAAAGCCAAACGTGTCCTGGGCTGCATCCAAAAGAGCACAGCCAGCAGGGCGAGGGAGGGGATTGTGCCCCTCTAGTGAGACCCCACTGGAATGCTGCATCCAGCTCTGGGGTCCCCAGCACAGGGAGGACATGGAGCTGTTGGAGTGGGTGCAGAGGAGGGACACCAAGACGGTCAGAGGGTTGGAGCACCTCTCCTGTGAAGACAGGCTGAGAGAGCTGGGGTTGTTCAGCCTGGAGAAGAGAAGGCTTTGGGGAGACTTCCAGTACTGGAAGGGGGCATATAGAAAAGAAGGAGAGCGACTTTTTACACAGGCAAATAGTGACAGGATAAGGGAGGATGGTTTTAAACTGAAGAAATTCTTCACTGGGAGGGGGGGAAGACACTGGAAAAGCTTGCCCAGAGAAGTTGTGGATGCCCCATTCCTCGGAGTGTTCAAGGCCAGGCTGGATAGAGCTTTGAACAACCTGGTTTTAGTGGGAGGTGTCTCTGCCCATGGCAGAGGGTTGGAACTAGATGATTTATAAGGTCCCTTCCTACCCAAGTCTTTCTATGTTTCTATAATTTTATGATTCTCTTAATTTTGTAAAAAACAACTTTAATATATACATTTTTTACCACACAGTACAACATATTTTTGATCAAAATACTGAAGACATGCAAGCTACCTGGACACTGTTATATGGGTTTGTTCAAAGTAAATTAATGTTTTATCAGTAATTACAAAAATATTCAGAGCAATGATGCATCATATAAAATTGAGAAGGGTTTTGTAGAAGATGAAAGAAGAAGAGAGAAGTGGTCGAAGAGAGAGATAACATTCGTGCAACAATATCTAGAAACCATTCAAAGAAGATACTATCCTTGTGGTGGGATGATGAATGACAACATGTCCCAGTTCAGTAAGTCTTATAACAAGTTTCTACTATATCTATGTTTTAGAAGTGGGGAGGGACTGACACCAGCAGGAAAAATCAGCCTGGCTGAAGTTTCTTGTTCACAAATTTACAAGGCAACCATGAAAACTACGTACCTAGTGAAACACATCTTAGCCACCAAGACGAACTTGCAGGTGAACCTAAGGGGAAAAATACATTGCACTAGGAAATCTTAGTGTTGGAATTCAAGAAGAGCTCAGAAAAGCTTTGGTCTATGCAGACTTTAAAAAGCTTTTTCTTCAAGGAATTCTTGGCTACCTACCTGGCACATCCTGGTAAAGGTTGAAAAGGGTGACTACAGAGACTGTTTCTCCATTCTGCAGGTGTGTAGATGGCAGTCCTTGAGCACATAGTCAGACTGTGTGTGTGTGTGGGTGTGTATCTGTGTGTGATCAGTTTTTCCTAGATCTCTGCAAGACCCAGGCATTGAGTAAAAGGGAAAATGTCATATTCTGAAAAAGTATTTGATGAATATCTTTGATTATATGAGACACTCATTTCTACCTTATCACAAGAAAAAACTATAGCAAGGCCCCTTTGCATGCAAGAAGACTTTAGAATAAACCAAAAATTTGGAAAGGCAAAAATTTGGCTTCAGGTGGGATCCTTGTAGAAGAGTTAGAGGACAGCACATGGTATCAGCTATGCAGAAACATGGGGTTATGGTTTTCCTTGGGACATCCTAAAAGTGCAGCAGACTGACCTTCATCTTAGTAACAGGCACAGTGTAATGTCTGTCTCATAGAATGTCTTCAAGGTTGGATTTGGTCATGGCAGAAATGAGAAAGAATTCTGGCAGTAAAAATCCTATAATATTTATCTCACTGGAACGATACTGCAGGCTGATAACGCCGATGTGTGTGTGTGTGTGTACATTTGCGTCTACACGTTCTTTAGCACCTGCTCTGAACAAAAGTCTGCTCTCTACTCAGAATTCTGGAGATGTCTGATTAACAGACCACCTGGTTACACCCTCCTTCCAGGCAGCTGTAGAGAGTGATAAGGTTTCCCTGAGCCTAATCTTCTCCAGGATAAACAACCTCACCTCACTCAGTGGCTCCTCATAGGGCTTTTGTTCTAGAGCCCTCACCAGCCTTGTTGCCCTTCTCTGGACATATTCCAGTATCTCAACATGTTCCTAAATTGCAGGGCCCAGAATTGGACACAGTACTCAGGGTGTGGCCTCACCAGTGCCAAGTACAGGGGAAGAATCACTTCCCTGGTCCTGCTGGCCACACCATTCCTGATGCAGGCCAGGATGCTGTTGGCCTCCTTGGCCACATGAGCACACACTGGCTCATGTTCAGTCTGCCATCAATCAGTACCCCCAGATCCCTTTCTGCTGGGCAGCTTTCCAGCCACTCTGTTCCCAGCCTGTAGAGCTGCAGGGGGTTGTCATGACCAAAGTGTAGAACCTGGCACTTGGTCTTGTTGAACCTCATATTGTTGGATTTGGCCCATCAGTCGAGCCTGTCCAGGTCCCTCTGCAGAGCTCTCCTACCCTCCAGCAGATCAACACTCCCCTCTACTTGGTGTCATCTGCAAATTTCCAAATGGTAGATTTGATCTCCTCATCCACATCATCAATAAAGATATTAAACAGAACTGGGCCCAACACAGATCCGTGGAGGACACCAGTAGGAACCAGCCACCTACTGGAGGCAGCACCATTCCCCACCACTCTCTGGGCGCGGCCATCCAGCCAGTTCCTAACCCAGCAAAGGTCCCATCTGTCCAAGCCGAGGGCTGCCAGCTTTTCCAGGAGAGTGCTGTGGGAGATGGTGTGGGAGAAGGCTTTGCTGGAGTCCGGGTAGACACATCCACAGCCTTTCCCTCATCTACCTTGTGGGTCACGCGGTCATAAAAGGAGACCAGGTTGGTCAGACAGGACCTGCCTTTCCTTAATCCATGCTGGCTGGGTCTACAGGAACGAATGCACCGTATTGCAGGGAAGATTGCAGATGTGAAAATTGAGATAAGTCTAGAACATGAGCATGGTGTAGATCAGGGATCAGCAGTTGGGCTTTCTCCTGGCAACTGGGAAAAAGAAACATCCAGATTTTGAGCCTGTTCAAAGCTTGTCAAAGAAGCAGATGCAGCCTGTAGTTTTGCCTTCAGGACCCCTCAGACATCCTCAGGAGCGCGATAACGCCTCCCCCACAGCTTGTAATGACAATAAACAAAACACCAACCATGCATGCTGGTGGAGGGGAGATTATCAGGGTCAAGCATTAATGCAAGGAGCATTAATGCAACGTAAGCCTAAAATGTCATTATACCATATATAACTGATAGCAAAAGTATATTTAAATACTTCTGTTACTTGGGTAACTTTTGGTGGTAATTAGAGCAACCTGACAGAAGAATTATCTTACAAAAGGAGGAACCAGTTAAAATAATTGAACTTCCAAATTTTAATCTTATATGTAGAAATAGTCTTTTTTGTGGAGTTTAGCAGGAGGTTGAGATGACAGCTTCCAGGCTGCACAGCTAAATATTAATTGCAACAACGGAGCTTTTTCCAAACTCAAACTTGTTATGCCACTGAATGTTGATGCAAAAATAGACAAGAGACAATGGCAGCTCAGAAACACATGGTCCTTGGAATTAAATTCCCTAATACTTGATAAACATGAGTTTGCAAGTGGTGTATGTGAACAATTTTAGGTTTGCAGATCTACACAATCATGAAATAGAGGTGAAAAATTTCCCAGGAAATACCTACTTCAGTGACAGGAGAGGGAGTGGATCCACAAATCACCACACGGGAGTCACATCATAGATCTGCTGTTCCAGAAAGTCCTTCCATTTGCTGGTGCACTGCAGATAATATCCCCAGCAAATTCATTACATGCAAGATTTGTTAAAGGTGGGGATAAAAAATAATACAAACCCAAAGAACTTGCTTACAGGTCACAGCAAATTACAGACCTGCATAATATTCCCTTAGCTATAACAGAGTAAAAAGAAATCCCACAAATTGTTTTAAAACCAGCAACAAGTGGGTGTGCATTTATTTTAATCATTTTCATGTTGACCTTGCCATCTGCTTCTTTCTACATATGGGGGGTTGTGAGTCTTGAAATCAGCATGATTTCCCTTTCCAATAGCCAGCACCTCTCTGGAAAGAGGGACTCCTTTTGTTTTTGTCAGTTCTTGGGCTGCTGCCCTTCTAGACAAAACCAGTCCAATAGTCTCAGCAGGAAATCACAGCCAGTGCTGTCGGAGCCAGTTGGTCTCCTATTATCCTATTCTTGTGGAATGGCTTATCTTGAGTCATTGTTTCCTTACAGCCTCTTTTTAGACTTAATCAATGTACTCATACAGTGAGTACCCTGTAACAAGGTCATCAGTGTTTTTATACATTTTTATGGCCCACTCAACATCCTTCATTATAGTTAACTTGAGAGATTTCTGCCATCGTAGAGATGGGCCTTAGGCCCATAGATTCTTGGCTGAACTAAAAAATGTCTTTTAGAAAGACACCCAAAGCTTAAATAATTTCTGGAAAATGTGATCAAATACTTCATAAAAACAAATGTGTAATGAGGCAAAGAAATATAACCAGAAGAAGATGAAAGACTGGGCAACCTTTCTTCTTCAAGAGATGGGAATGTGATATTTGAGACAATAAATAATATTAGAAAACAATTTCAACAACAAAGCAATAAAAAGGATTGGGAAGAATACCCTGGAGATCATCTTCACTGAATCTGGTTTGAACATCAATTCTTGAGTGCACTAATATTACTCACTCCTGTCCTAAAAATGCCCCTTCCAAATAAGATGCATTTCTGTGTAGCCCCATTAATCCCCCACATCCCCTCTCTGCTGATTAAGTGGCTTAAAGAAGTTTATTTAGTCTCTTTAGCTTTCAAGATGAAAGGCAATTTCCTCAAATACTCAAGGCTTGTAGATACAGAAGGTTCAAGCTTCATTCCATATACTAGACTGGAATATCCTTTGCCAAGGACCCCCTCGGAATACAATCATCAGAACACAGTGCACTGGGAAGTGCTGAAATGAGAAGAGACAGGATGACACCGCTTATAGTGACACTCTTTGGTTCAGGTCACAGTCTGCTGTTCCTGCAATACAGGTCTCCAAGATAACAAAAATAAAAAGAGAAGGAGGAAGGCAAAACACAGCAACCTTCATCCAGAGTAAAGGAATGAATGAGAATCTACCCTCAGGCATAGCTAAATGTACTAAGTGGCAGAGCTAGTTAATATTTCAGTGAAATTAAGGTAATATTTATGCAGCCAAAGAAGATCTCAAAGGTCTGTCACAGATTGGAAATACTCTTTATTCAGCCTTCTGGAGCATCTATCTCTTGAGATGCCTAACCTATCTAAAATTGCCACATCATGAGAAGAAAACTTCCAAAAGGCTTTTCATCCCTTTTTGTAATTTACAATTAAAGGGACTATCAATAGGAATACTAATGAGAAGTTGTATTGAAGTTACTATTAAGAACAAGTTATAAAAATAAAAGCATTTTGGCTTAAATGTGAAAACTTCAAAGTTAAACTCCAGGATTTGCATCAGGTAGGTGTAGAGCTCCAGCATGAGGCCTTTATCTTGTCTGGAGGTCCCTGGGCAGAGGAATGAGAATCACCTTCCCTAATACACGTGAATTTCTGCATGGGCAAACCTGGGCCACACCCAGTGATGCCTGAGGGGGCCACCTAAAACACAGAGACTAGACAAAATAAGAGAATAAAGGTAGGTATTTATTTGAAGGGCCTCCAAAGGTACACCCTGGGCAGTCGAAAGGCTCCACCCAAGATGGACCCTGGGTCATGAGTTCTTCACCCTTTTACAAGTTTGGTCCATTTGCATATCAGGGTTAATTCTCCAATTATAACTTCAGTTAATGATGTAATTTCCCCAAGTTTACCCCCCCTTCTTAAGATTTTAGTTTACACATTTTGGGGTTAGGACAATCTAGGTATCCTTGAAGAGCAAACCTAGAGAGGTTTGTTACGTCTAACCAGCGTGAGAGAACAGCAGCTAACAGGCCACAAGAAAATTCAGAGTTACACACTGGGCAGTACAGGATTTGAAAAATATAGAAGTTAAAACTTAAGGCATCACCAGCAGGTTGGGCCCAACAAGGAGCTCTCTCATTCAGTGCACAGAAGCAAAAGTTTTACCTCTGTGCTGAGCTCTGCAGTGGCATTTTCAAGTGAAGGCAAGAGCATCAAGCTTTCACTGGCTGCGTCAGCACATGCAGTTCTGGTACATACAGAAATAGAAACTTGCTTTTAGCATGATTTTAACCATGCCTTTTTCTGTCAGCAAGTAAGGACCAATAAAGACAATTCTACTGTTCTGTGAGGACATGCTGATACTCCATGCATCTCTTAAGCTTTTATTTCTGTAATTCACCTTCTCCCCAAGTAAATAGGGTAACAAAATACATGAATAGAACTGGCAGGATTGCAAATTGACTGGACTTAAAAAAGGGTATTTACAGTGTTGATGATACACCGTATGTATGTGGAGCCATATTCAGAAAAAGTGCACTGTGGTTGCTGACATTTTTACAATTTAAATTTTGCCCAATAAATCTCATAGAGGACAAGTACAGGAATTTATTCAAGAACACTGCCATGTTCATTATTTACAACTGTTATTTTTTTAAATGTTCACTGTAACTGAATCCCTGTTTGCCTCTGTAACTCTCTAACACTTTTTAATTTTTGTTTCTAACTTTTGAAGGTTTTAATGGCAGATAAAAATATATGAAATCACTGTGATCATTACAAGCTTATATATGCACGGAGAACACTCCATGTAAGAGTATTTTTGGTATTTAAGTCTAAAAAATGTGGAAGAGAAATAAAGGGAAATGGAAAATTTAGAGAAAAAACTGTGAATGAAAACTTAAAGAGTTCTGTGAGAGCTGCTGATTAGATAATTGAGTTTCCTGATTATCCAACGAGGAAAGAAGATAACTAAGATAAAAGGTCAAAATTTTTTTAGTCGTAAAGTGAAATCCGTAAGGTGACAAATGTCGAATGAAAAATAAGATGATGGTAGAAACAGAAATGATGACTGACAGAGCAATGACTGTTATGAAGAAATCTGAATATACTAGTCATTAATTCTTGTAATAGGGAGGCTGTTAATGTAGGAATGTTGATGGAGAAAAGACAGAAGTATGACAATATTTCTGTTCTGCATTTGAAAAGAAACAGAACAAGATAGTCATAAGAGAAAAGCTTGTAACCACTTTGCTAAGCAGTATTCAGTAAGAGAGAAACTAGAAAAAAAATCATTAGTCCTGAATATCTTGAATGCAAAAGTTCTGAATTTTTTTTGCTGAGGGATCTTTAGTGGGTTTGGTTTTTTGTTTTGTTTTTTGTTTCCTTTTTCCATTTCTGCTGCATTGTATGAACATCTGGGCAAAATGTCATTGCCACACTGTACTGAGATGCAACTGGACTATAAATAAATACTAAACTCCTTGTTTACACACACAATAGAACTGTGGGAGTTGCAACTGCTCCACCTCAGAGGTCAGCACAAATCAGTCCATTACAGTAAAAGACACATATTTTAGACAGCAGTGATATTTTGTAGCCTCATACACCAACTTTAAAACTTCAGAGGTGACACAGAGGGAATGCTATCACCATTTAAAAAAAAAATCTCTCCAAGAACTCATGATCTATGTCAACACCAATTACCCTCTGGGCATAACTATATGCACAAGGTTTATCACAGCCAGAAACTTCAGCCAAAATCTCTTTCCAAAACTGTGGATAATGCAATTTCTGCCAAGTATAAGTAAAGACCTTGAAAATACAAACTGCTACAAGGCAGTCATCCTGCAACCACAGTCCTCTCAGTTAGGAGGCCTGAACTGGTCGGTTGCAACATTTGAAATGTTGACAGGGCTGCTCTTAAGGCTCATGTATTTTTCAAGAAGTCATTTGCTATCATGTGCCACAAAGTCAAAGCATCTCAGAAAAAGTATCTGTAGTTGAAAATCCACTTAAGAATAACACAGGCTTTACTGACAGCCAGAAATATTCTGACATTGGTGCACTCAAAATTGCATTCACATTTTATAACGAGAACAAGGAAAGATTGCCTCTTTTCCTCGTGGCTGTGGCAAAGTGCCATTTTATCCTGCAGCCGTACTGAATGCAAGCATCCTTTGGTCTGATTCAACATCAAACTCTTGGTAAGCAACCCTAAGTATTGCAGAAACAATTCTGTATCTAATTGTACTACAGTCTACTCTGAAATGCATTTAGAGCTCCAAGTTGCAAAGATGTCTAATGTTCAAAGTAGAAGGAAGAAAGTCTCTTCCACCTCAGTTTGTGCTGTGAGGTCAAATTTCAACTTACACCTGTAGCTCATATAAGTAAGACAATATTATGATATCAGAATAAAGAAGTACGATTAAAATTCAAATTCTGTTTTCTGCTTATCTGCTAAGTCCCCAGAGATGAGTAGATACAATGGCCTACAAAACTTAATCCATCACCTGTTCAAAAATTACACATCCATTTACGTAGTCCAAAAGCATCATGTCTGAGCAATCTGTTTTAAACTCCCTTTTACTGAGAGTTTGTGAACTCTTACCATGAGTATTGATATTAGCAGTAGCACCTAATAGTCTTTTTGAAGTACAAGTGTTTCCTACAATTTTCCATATTGTCTTGATTTTTTCTACTGGATTTCAACAGCCTCACTCTAGTAGACAGACTTATAAAATTGACCTTTATTATTCCAGCTTCAGTTTTCTAGGTCTCAAATTCCCAGTGATGATATTACAATAAGCAAACTGTAGATAATAAGTAATTATTCCTTTACATGAGCAGATTCTAATCCTTGTATCAAGATTGGCTTGGCTTTCCAATTTATCACCTCTATAACTTGAAAAAAGTTAATTTTCTTTCCCTTTTTTTTTTTCCCAGGAAGTTCACCAAGACTAATCACCTTAACAAACAGCGCTGGTTTTATTTTTCTCCTCAAGAAATTCCAACTCCATTCTAGTTGCTTTGATTTTCCAGACTGGATTCTGTGTGTTGTCATGTCCTGTCCACCACTCCAAACTTTATCTTCTTCCCTTTAACATTCTGAGTTTTCTTATAACTTTCATATTGAACTCCTTTTCAAAGTATCTACATTTGTCTGTGTCAGTAATCATAGAATAAAGTCAGAAAATTTTTGGCATGAACTAGAGGAGACCATGAGCTTATTTGTCTCCCTCACTTGCTAGCAGTAGCTTCTCTATTAGATATGAAAATGACATTAGAAAATGAGTATTTCACCCTATGATTCCTTGTTTCTGGACCCAGGAAGGAAACACAGAAAAGGAGCACAGTGATACTAGCTGGCAAATGGGGCATTGTCAGGGTTGTGCTCTGAGGAGCCTCTTCTAACTCCTGAGTCAGCACTCTGGTGTCAGGGACCTAACAAGGAAATTTATAGATCATGTGCAATGAATTCCTGGAACCTATTGCCAAAAAAATATAAAAAATTGACAGAAACAGTAACATATAACAATGAGTAACTGGAACCTTTAAGCTGATGAAAGAGAAAGCCAACCATTTCCTACCTGGAGTCAGAAACACTTCTCAGGGACTTTTATTCTCTTTGTACTCTGACTTTGCAAGAAAATTACCCCTAAGTACTGCAGAGATGGCAATGTTGTCAGAAACAGTATACCTTCAGTAAAGATTTTGTTAGAGCTTCCTGCAAATTGTGGTCCTTATATGCAGAAAACATCTATTTTCTACAAGCAAGCCAGCTTTCTCTCCACAATTGCACCCTTTTCACTGCCAAGGAGAAAATTGAGCTGCTAACAGTCTGACTGGGGACACCACAGAGCTTTTTGACTCTCATCTTCCTATTTCCTCTGATCAGATTTGGCAGCTGCGGATGAATTGCGTTAAACGTTGCCTGTATCTGCTGACCCAGACGGTTTTCTAAGAGAGAATAACTTCATCAGGGTGTATAAAGAGTGACTGCCACAGACAACAACCCCAGCTCTGACCGAAGGTTCTGTCAGTGATATTTGTGGGATCCCTGGCTACAAGGGGAGTGACCAACAGCTCATTTCATTGAGCATTCAGAACCACCAACATAATCCCACTCTAACTTCTGCTTGCTTAGGGGAGCTAAATTTGCTACATTTGCTAAATCCACCTAGATGTTGACTGAAATACTTCTTATCAAGATCTGGTCCAATGAAAAGCATACTGCAGCCATCTCTACAATATTCAGCCCCCACCTGAGATGAGAGGGCTCTCTGTGCCCTCTTGCTGAGGCCAGAAGATTCTTTGGCATCTTGTCTGCAGCCTCCAATTTGTTCTCACCAATTCCAGTAGCACTGTATCCTTTTTTAGCCATCCTAAGGGTACCAAGTGTTACCTGAAGGAGCCCTAAGACTACCTGATGCAAAGAAAAGGGTAGAGCATCTGTTACCAAGGAGAATTGCTGGCTATTTCTGTGTCCACTGCTGCTTCAATACAGATAATGACAACAGGAGCCACGGGCCACAAAACTGGTGATGCTCACCCCAGCAAGAGTCCAGCCTCTCAGAACCTGAGGAATACAAACTCCTTCTGACACAGACAGAGGTGCAACACCAGCAGAACCACGGATTATCTCATATACTCCAGTCAGGATTTCATTATAGCCCAACAAGAAGTGATAACCTCACTGCCAAACACAGAATTTGTGACTGAAGGCAGCAAGGCCCAGAATAGCTCCTTCTAATGAGCCATACCACATTTATGTTGCACTTATATTTTTGCTCACTTCAAAAAAGATGTCTTGGAAATTATCACTCTTAAAACAGACTAGATAGTCTGCTTAAGGCAAATCCACTGAATAGTCAGTACTCTTTGTTATCTTCTCTCTTTGTACATACACACTGTCCTTCTCTCCTTATAGTGACATAGGTCATCATCAATCCCCTTCTTTTCATGTAGTTTAAAACACAACTTCTCTAAAAGTAAGCCTTTCTACCTTGCACATTCAGCTAAATGTCCCCTTCCCAGCCTTAAAACTCACTGTTGCATTTGGACTTCATTTAGTCCAATGCTTGAAGTGTTGCTGCTAAAATGATCTCTGCACTTTTCTTTACTGGGTTTGCCTGTATATCACAGTAAGAATCTTGTCTTTGTCATTAAGGCTTTCCTTTGTTTATTTTTACCCTATATTGCTGATTTGGGTGTGGATGTTACTTTCCTTTCTGCCACTCAAATTACCTTCTCTCCCAGTGTCCTTTCTTCAGCGGGGAGTGCTTTTCGATGGAGTCTGAATTTTCACATCTGCTTTAGTGTTCCCCTTTACTGGGACCTTGTGAGCTTATGGTGTCTAAACATATAAGAAGTTGTGACTGTAGAAGAGAACACTAAGAATGTGTAAGAAATAGGTAACAAAGTGCTGACCATTCTTCAGGAAATCCATATCCCAGCGCACTAGATCTTCGGCCTCGTTGTTTGGAGAGTCATGCTCTGAAAGATACAAAGAGCAGTAAACCCTGCTACTTCCTAATAGTGTTAATCTCCATTACCAGCAAATACTTTTCAAAGTTAAACCACTCGTATAACCATCTCATTTCCTTCCACCTTAAAAAAAATATGTTCTGAAGTCAAAACAAGAAGTTACCAGATTATGCAGATTATTTTCATATTCAAATATCCACTTGCGGCGTGACACAAGCATAAATTATATAATGCTGTTGAGAGGTATTTGAAAATATGAATATTAATCCTTTACATACCATGATGTAAGGTCCACTCTCAGATTAACTAATATCAAGTAATCACACTTTTATGAATACCCTGATTACCTCTAGAAAGATTTTTAGGATATTATCAAATAATAAGTGATTAACACATCATTTTGTGTGCCACCATAGGAAAGTAGAAATACCAAAAGATGGTGCAAGTTAGCTTTGCATGGAGGATACGGATTTGGAGAAGTAACTATTTACATTAAGCAAAATTGGTTGGCAAGAAACTTCTTAAGAGTTCTTAAGACCAGCCTTAAACTTAAACTTACTAGTTTCTATTAACCTGTCTACCAGTGTCTTTCTGTAAGGAAATGGTAAAAATTTTGTAACAGTAATAGAGTTTCTACTGAAATTTTATTTTCCTATGAGGAAATTAAATGGTTGTCACATCCCATAGTAAAAAAAAAAAAATAAAAATGGCAATTGACTGCTTCAGGTTGTTTTGTTTTCAGACTTTGCAGTGTTTTGGCTTCTAAAAAGATGTAGAATTTCCAGACTATATAATTTTGGATGCTGTGTTTTGTCCCCCATGCTTGTAATCTGAACACATTTGAGATAATTTCTCTGGAAACAAGGATTCACTCTTGATTTTCAGGCTATGGTGTGCTGTCCATTCTTGAAAAAGAATTCCCCAGTATGTGGAATTCACCAGTGACTGGTGAGGTTAAAATGATTTAGGGCCTTTTTTGCCAGAGAAGAAATTATATTTTCCATCTAGTTTAACATTCTAATAGTTATCTTTGGGGGCTTGATTCAAGCTTCCTGAAGTCCATCAGGCTCTTTCCACTGCTCACAGAGCCAATAGCATCAAATTTGGCTTTGGTCACTACTGCCTGATTTTCAATATACTTTCTTTATCATTATACTCACAGCAAGTTTTATTTAGATCAGAACTGTTGATACTGGGATTATTTAGATTTTTTTTTATAAACCTGCACAGCACAGCCACTGCTCCCCATAATTATTGCAGTAAATATGGGAGGTGTTCCAGACAGACCTGTGTGAAAGCAGTCTAGTCCACGTTCAAATAGGTATCTAGAATTTTACAAGAAGAGGTTTCTTTCTTTTTTGACTTTGCAATGAGGTCAATAATTTTCCGTAAGTTTATGTGAGGAAAAAGTTTGTTGAAACGATACGCAGGGCCTCTTTTTAACAATAATTTTCCTTTGCTATATCTTGCCAAGATTATTTAAGCCTCCCAGTGCATATTTATGGGAAGCCTGGACAATGATGGAAGGAGGATTCATTTTTTTGAGATCTCGTTCAAGAGTCTCAGTATTTCACTGCTTTATTAAAAAGGAGAATTTTCACCCGGCTGTAGCTTTCGGATTCCTGTGAGAAATGTGTTTTCAGAGGTTACTCCAAGGTCCATAATACACATATTTACATCCAACAGGCAGTCATGGCACATGCCTTTGGAGTGGTGGATACACTCCAGACCCTTTGCCACCTGTTGGCCCCTCACCTGAGCCCTGCCAGGCTCTGGAAGAGCTTTGTGCTCCCTGTGCCAGTGATAAGATTTCAAACCACTGCTGTTAAGCAAATGCAGAGCTCTTCCAAGACAGGCTTGGCTGATGCTGCCTTCAAATGGAACGAGGAGAATGTTTACTGGAGGCTATGACATGACTTTGACTCACCTTTGCCTTCAAGTTTGTCCAGTTTTAAGTGCCATGGGTTTCACTGACAGTTAATTTTCTTTGTTGCTGGTTAACTGCTGTTCTTCTTGTATTAAGTACAGAACAAGGAAAGGAAAAGACATGAAAGTCAAGACTAGTCATTTTGTCTGTTGTCTAGACAGAGAGATCTGAACACTCACCAAGAGAGGACTACAAACTCATTTGCAAGATTTTGGCATATGCTTAAAGCATTTCTACTCATTATAACACCAGTAATGGAGCAGGATATGCCCAGGGATGTGCCCTGGGACACTGAAAGGGTCTCACCCTCCCCAGTGCTGGTGCACATCTTCTGTACATTGACATGCTCCATGGTGTTTTCCAGCTACATAACAAATTACAGGCTCTGGAACTGGCTCAAGCAAGAGAGCAAGCTTGGTGGAGCAGTGGGAGAGAGGCTGGTGCTGGAGAGAACTGGACTCTGAATCCTGGAAACTGAAAATCAGTATTTTTGAGCAGAATACCTCCTAAGATGGGTGAGTCCTGCTCCTACTAGAAATTCACTCAGGGAAAGCTGTGGAGAAGCCCTCACTGGCATGACACTTCACACAGGCTGTGTTCCTTTTGGGATTTCCCAGCATCCGTCTCATCAGATAGATGCCAGTACAGGCATCTTTCTTCATTTCCTGCAAAGAAACTCTAAAGAGGTGAAGCTTTGCGAACAGCCCTCTCCCTTTTTTTGCAAACTGCATTCCCATCAGAAAACTTGGAGAAGTTATAATAGGAAAAAATGTTGGTTTTTTCTTTAGTTGTGTGTTCTTGAACTGTTCTGAAGGGTTTAATAAACCAGGGCATGCAGCTGTGCAATGGATAATCTGCATACTTACTCGTTCCCTGACTACAGGCCAGAGGCTTCTCTGTGACAACATATGAGTTCTGACTGGGCACCAGGTCTGAAAAATATATGTACGCATTGTCATTGCACATCTGGAATTTAGAACTGCTAATGGATATGCTGTGATAGAAAAGAAAAGTGTCTGGCCAATAAACTTGGTTTATATATTTATTTTAAAAAGCATTACCACATTTCTGGCTAGTAGCCTTTCATCCTCTAGACTTTACACCAGTGCATCTGGAATGCTAAGCAGCTCTTTCAGGGATGCAGCCATATCCCAAAAGGCACCTTTTTTATTTGAAATAATTTTAAAAACTAATTAAAAAGGGGGAAGGATTACATACCTAGCATTGTATATCAGCTCCTACAATCTCAGAAACCACAGGTGAAAATTCTCCCTCAGACTCTCTGTCAACCTACTTTACTTTCCAGGGTGCCGCTGTGAACATGTGCAGCTGTCTCTGAATAATGTATTTCAACCTCATTACATGTGCAACTCAAAAGAGCAATTGTGAGTAGCCTTTTTTCAGGACCAGCAGTGGAAGTCTGAGCATTTTGAGTTCCTACATGTCACTTTGACCCCCCTTGTCACCGTAGCCATCGAATCTGCAAGCAGAGCAGGTGCCAGAGTCCCTGTGGTGCAGCTCACCTTCTGTAGGGGCAGGGATACCCCGTTTGTCAACTCAGCCTCTCTCAAGTGCTGGGAACTAGCAGTAAAAGAAAGAATCAGAGACCAGAAAAGAGAGAAAACTGCAAGACCACTGCCTGTCCAGGCATGCTCATACGCAGCCACCAGAAAATTACCTTCCACGGTGATGCATGAAATGTATTTCAGCCAAGCTAAAGGCAAGCCTTGTTTACAGGCCACCTTTACAGCTCTGAAGCTCTGGCAGGGACAGTGTTTCATGTCTTGATGCAGAGATAACGTGAAGGCTGTCTTTCATCTTACTGATGTTTGGTTCTATAAATCTCATACCCTTACGCTATGTGCTCTGTGCACAGAGTATTTTTTAGGCAGGAACCAACTCCAGGCTGATGCAATAAGTGCCACGTATGTTTAGTGAGGATTTGTAGGGCTGGATTACTGAAAGCCTGGAGAATCAGAGACACATTTTCACTTTCTTCACTCAAGATTAGGAATTAGGCTCAAACTGTGGAACTAGGCGTTAAAGATCAGCTTTTTATGATCCGGCCACCCAGATGGCTTAATGGCAGCTGTTTTGATGTCCACATGATAGCACTGCAGGTACATGGAGGATATGAGAAAAACAACTCATTATCTCCTTTCCCATCCGTCTTCCACCCAAGCTCCCATGATTGGCTTCATCAACAAAACCAGAACCAGCCCAGTCAGTGCTTTATAAAGCTTTATTGCAAGATGTGTTTACATAACGCTGTAGAGGTGAGCTTTTTAACTACTTATATCAAGAAATTTTGGACACTGGTCTGCGGTCAGTTTTCCATATTGACCCTGCATGGCACAGAAAAAAAAAAATAGGGTGTGAGGTTGGATCTTTCCAGACAGTAAAGTGGGAAGAGTGGGGGGAGAAGAGGCAGATAAAAACAAAATCCCCCCTAGTTCATACTAATCATGACACAGCTTCTGAAGGATCAATACAAACGGTAGGTGAGCTTTGTGTGTAATAAAATCTTAAAAGAGTAATTCAAGTTCTTTACGAAGTAAAACAGAAACAAAAATGCATTTTCATGGACAATTAAATTTAACATAGAATGAATTTACCTAAAATGAGAAAACAACAAACAAAACCAAAAACTCAACCAAAAGGACCTGTAGATAATGTCTCTGACCATGCATGGCTTGTTTTTTAAATTACAATTCACAGAATAACACTGCTGGAGAGCCTATTTTACACTATGCTACACAGAACATGGAAAAACATGAGTAGTGACATTTACACAATTTTACAGTATTTCTCCTTTGTCTAAGAAACACGTCCTTTTCTACTTTACATTTTTTTACAATTCCCAGCTCACAAAAAAAGGACACTATATGCGCAAAGACAGCCTTTAAAAAGGAGAAATGCATCCAATGCTACAAATAAACCTTTTCTTTCACAGAAGCCTCTGTATTAGATAGTGATTAAACAAAATATATCTCTATCTGCCACTCAATGTGAAATGGACTAATTAGAAATATTTTTCTTTTTTTTTTGGCATAAACATCAAACTATACATCTCTGAAACTCCTTGCATTACTTGTTATGCAACTATTAAACTGCTTGCCAAAAACTTCTTGGGGTCACATCTGAAATGCCAATTGAGCCAGTTGCTGCCCCAAGTGAAGAAAAGGAAGGTAGGCCTTACATGCTGTTCCAAGTGTTTGCGAATGATTTTCAGTGGTTGCCTACAACCAAACATTTTCTCTGTCAAAAACACTTCAGTTTATTTTCTTTCAGAGCCTCTAAGTACCTGGCAGTTTTTCCTCCAGAGGAACATGAACAGTGGTACCCCTTCCAGCTTAGGCAAGTGTTTCTTGCGTCCTGCTGCTGGAAGCACAGAGCCACCATCCAACTGTGTCCCAGGGTCAGGCTCCCCACCAGGCCACACACAGCCTGCCTTGCACGTAACGGGAGGACTGGGACATGTGCAGTGAGCTACAGAGTGAAAAGGAGAGAGGAATATGTTCCTGCTTCTGCGTAACACCATGTCCCTGTGCATCCTTTGGATAGAGGCAGGCAGTGCGTGCGCCTGTCCCTGAGCTGCAGTGGAAGGATGAAGGATGAAGGATGTGAAACTGGTGGGCTGCCACCTTGTTTCCACTTCACCTCTGTGAAATCAAAGCATCACAATGACCACAGCTGCACAGTGAAGCTGAACTCAGACCACTGCCATCAGCCACCTGGTTTCCAAAGCATTTCGGACAGCCACTTCCTGTTTTTACATCCCCAGAGAGGCTGCTGCAGGGCAGGTGCCTGACAAAAGGAACCATTTACTGCACCTACAATGGCATGGTGCCCCTCGCGGTTGCAGTGGTTGTGAAGTCCTCAAATGTAACTTCTCAATAGCTTTTAGTGTTGGCCAGGGTACATTTAGAGCACAGCACACCAGGGATTTAAGGTGCTGTCCTGCAGAACCTTACAGGAGGTCTTTGCTGCTCACTCACATCAAGACTGTGACTCCAAATTCTGTTAAATTAGGACATTAACTCTTATCTTGATATTCGCACATGCTTATCTATTACACCATAGCCAAAGTCTTGTCTGTCTACAAAACTGATGCCTTACTTTGCTGACAGAATCAACCACATCAGAGATTTACTAAAAAAGGGTGTCAAAAGAGAAAAAGAAATGTATTTTTAAAACCATGTTTGACTCTTCTTCCAATATTTAAGGGAAAAAGAAAGACCCTCATTAAACCACCATTTTTTGGGTTGATTTTGGACTATGGACAAGAAGCTATCTATCAAACAGAAAGGTCACACATAGCAGCCAAGGGGCTATAAAACATCTGGAATCCATGAGCCTGGTGCCTGGCCTGACTGAAAAGTGAAGAGTGATGAATTTAATTTTTGTGAGGTATCTGTTACTCTCGAGCATGGCACACAAGCATTCCCTGGGGGTTTCTTCACTGCAGCCACACAACTGCTACTGAGTGTTATCTCCACTTGGGAGTGGGATTACAGAGAATATTTGCATGCAGTCTGCTTTTAAACATCAAGTGAGATGAAACAAAATTTGGATAGCTTCCCACTGGAGGCTAGTTCATATGCTAAAGTTCACCTCAGCATCCAGATCAGGAAGGCATTATCGTGGCAATCAAACAGATACAGTGCTCTGGGCACTGCATTTGCAGCTGACTGGTTCTACGGGAAAGGGAAGAGAGGTAGTTATTATGGCTGCAAGTGTTTAAAAGCAGCCTTCACGGATCTCGTAAGTGAGAAATGGGAACATGTGTTACTACATTGTGTATCAAAGACTTTTATATTTGTCAGCAACCAATCCATATCTCACACAAAACTTCTCTTAAAACAAATGTTACATCTTTATGGTGGGCTCTTCCGATGATGGCAGGGTAGGCAGCAGCTCAAAACCTGAAGGTTACAACCTCACTAGACAGACAGAGAGAGGCATACAGATATAATGAATTCCTCCATTTCATCTGGAATCCTCTAGCTAGATGAAGGGGAACAAAAGTTATTCCCACAGTCAGGACACGCTGGCAGACTCTGGAGGAAATACTGCCACCTTACAGATTAGTCAGTCATTTTTATCAGGAACCAAAATGGAAATCTCTCCCGTAGTTACTGCACTACACTGTGTCTGATGATCTTGTGGCAATGAACACTGAATTTATCTGACTGTATACTACTGCATAAACAAGACCAAGCCACTCTTCAGAAAAGTTGGCATCAGTTTTACAGATAGAGAGCACAAACAGAAAAACAAATGCCATGGAAAAACAGAAAAGGAAGAATATGCTTCACATGTAAAACACTTGCATCCAGAAAATCTGAAAGAAACCACCTTTTTTTTCCACTGAACTGACTCTAACCTATATTCCCCACATTTAATGTTCTCCTTGATAAGGAACATATGAAGTTTTGCACAATTTGGAAAATACATATGCCCAGCTATTAGTAATTCATCAGCTATGTTATGTTTCAGAGACAGATCCCGTACTATGTTTAAATAAAACACAAATTTGTTCCCTGTTAGCAAGTGGCCACCAACAGCCAAGTGGTCACCAATTTTTGCACATTCAGCATATTTTAATTCAAATACTAATTTTTAAAGTCTTGTTTGACTTTTCTCCCTCCAATTAAATATAGGATCTCTGTCAGCATAAATTCACTTTGTTGCATTTTTGCTTTTTTTATCACTTAGCAAGTAGCACAGTTCAACATGACCATTACATTCAGGGTGTCTTCCTCTTGTTTCAGACTTCAAACACCTCCACAAACCCCCATTACCTTCAGTTCTTTGTTCTAAGCATCCTTAAGAGAGATTTTAAAAGTCCGTAATGGTGAGCAGCACACAAAGATCCACTTTAAAATCCAGATGCTCGTAGGTCTTGCACATTTTACAGTGAAATTAGTTATATGTCACTTCTGTTTCCTAACGAGCTTCTTCCTTTCCATAGCCTTCAAATACACAACGTATTGTATTGATTACCCAACTACTGCCTTCTGTCTACTTGTAAAATTGGCTTTTTAACAAACTGAGGGGAAAACCACATCAAACTCAATGCTGTTCTTAAGAACCACTGCTCATTAGTGACTTTTTATTCCATGGGAGATCCAAGGAATCGGCAGATAAAGAATGAAATGTTACAATGAAGAGGGTGGACAGTATAGATAGGATGTTCAGCCACAGGTCTCACTGCAATGTTGTCAGCTACCTGGCTCTCTCATCGCTTGGATGCTGTGCTCAATGTGATGTGATGGATGACCAAGGTTTCAAAGGTTTATTGTGTTTGGTTCAACTCTCCTGAACAATCTTCAGCCATTATCCTGTCCTTAAAGAGAGCGGAGCAGAATAACTCGAAGTACCTGACCTAGCCTGAGTGCCAGCAACAACACAGCTATGGCATTAGGACACCAGCATAGACTATTATTTAACTCTATTTTCCAAGTGGGTTTTGCAGCCAAAATCAAACCCTGTCACCATGACTAAACTGCTGCAGCTCCTCAGTTAACCAGCTTCAAGAAAGTGTCAGCTGTTACTGCCGTGCAGACATACCCTTAATCTTAGAGGCTAAGGCAATGGAAAGAGACAATCTTGTGCATCCTTGAGGATCAATTGGCCATATACAGACTTTGGCTTAAAAAGTTCCCTTTTATGTTACTGTTTTTTGCAGTTCTCTTCAAAATACTTCAGCACTGGCTGGGGTGACTGTGTTCAATTCATCTTCACTACTGTATATGTCCTCCACTTAAAGGCAGATGAGTAGACTAAAGGTTCTTCAAACATGCTGAGGGCAGTTATAAAAGTCAGTTATAAAACAGTGAGATAAGGGCAAATATACTGGAGTTGTTTACTGTGGTGTCCACTCCACTTGTATCAAGGATAATCACAAAAAACCAGTAAAGAACAGCAAAAACACAGCAGGCTTTTTTTAGCAGGGCTGTTTCATATTCAGATTCATAAAATTGAAATAAAATCACCACCACATTATCTTGCAGCAGAGAAAAGCAGCATGAAGGGCACAGGCAAGTGAACAAAACTTCTTGATCTTAGCATCCAAATGCATTTATCGAGTATGTAAAATTGTTGACGTAGATCTCTCTGAAACTGTACAAATGCAGAGTATAACCACAGCTCAAGAAGAGGGAGGAGTTGTGTTCCCTCCTCTGTGTGCATGCTGCTATGTACAGTATGAGTGTGCATTAAATGCACGTGAATTCAGGATCCCAAACTCTCCACTTGTACTGCAGGCCATAGCCTGCCCCACAGGGTCAATCACACTGAGCTCCTGCAAAAAAGACATTCTTTTCCTCCTGTCCAGGTGGAACAGTAAGGCCCCACAGTGAAAATCATGGTCCAGCTGGCTTCAGCAAAAGCATGATTTCACACCATGACTGTATATGTACAGATACATGCACACGTCCACACATTCATCCTGTACATATACAAAGGTACACATACATTTTTACATTCTTTGGTGGCAAAATAATAAAAAAACCCAACAAACCACAGGGTTGCACAGACTGTGCATCTTTGCTTAATGAATCTGCTTGAGGAAAATTTGGGTTGCTGTAACAGGACTTATTTTGCCTCTTTAAGGACTGTTCCTTGCAATGACAAAACGCCATACATTTACAATGACTAAAACAGGGCACAAGGAAAGCCAACGTAAATACAGCTCACATAATGACAGATAACTCAGAGAGCCCCCTCCAACCCACATCGACACACCATGAGAAGAAGAAGCCATATGCTTTGACCTAGGAACACTCAAATGCTTCCTCAGTTACCGTCTGGATGTCATGCTGAGCTGTGGCACACCCTTCTTCTGCCCTGGATGTGGGGTTTTGCTTTTTGTTGTTTATTAAAATTGAACTAAGACAGGACAGGATGTTGGGAGCAGCAGAGGAGGCTGGCAGTTCAATGCCACACCGAAGGGTTGTCAGCCTGTGTGCTTCAGATGAACGGCTCTTCTGATCGCCGCCTCCGGGATGTCAAACCTGCATCTCAGAAGTGCTGATGAGGCCCAGTGCTTTGGCTTCTTCTGGTGTTAGCCCACTCTTTAGTGTCCTTCTCACTGCACAGCCATGAATTCCAAAAGAAGGTAAAACCAAAAAACAAAACAAAAAACCCCAAACCAAACCAAACAAAACAAAAAACAACAAAGAAAATGCAAACAATTAGAATCCATAATTACACAAGACTTTCAGCTGCAAAAGACCCTGTTAACATGCAAGCTCAATCAAATCAGAAGTTGCTATCTACTCAGGGCCTCAAGTTCAGAAACACCAAGTAATGCCCTATGGCAAATTCATGGGAGCGTCAAGTACTCAGCAACTCCAAATAGTCAGGCAAAAAGACATTTGTCTTTTGACATTTAGTCAACAAAAAGTTTCAAGGAAAAATACCCCAGCTTTTTAAGACTTTTTTCCCTCTGAAATTGTATCAGTTGATTTTCAGTCCATACAAAGTATCATCTGCCCTATTATTTTATAATTTCATAAGAATTTTTTAAAAGAGCTTTGGGATCTTTATAGGGATATATTGAATTTATCACTATTAAGTCCTTTGTGACCCTTTAAATGTGTCCAACCCTCCCCCCCAAAGTCAAAAGACTATAAACATGACTACTTTATAGTTGATTCAAATCATTAAAACTACTGTTTTCATACATGCTCCCCTTTCTTTAGTAATGTTCCCATCCTAGCACCATTTGTGTCATCTTTGCCATTGGTAGTCTGCAGCATTTTAGCTAAATTGAAATGATAAATCTAAGCCAAAATCGTGTTTCTTAATTTTCCACAGAGTGTTCTGAACACTAGCCCTGACAAGACTTATAAAATTTGTGATTGCCTTTTTTATTCAGAAACACGTGACGGTGTGACTGCACACACTGAGCATCAGTGTCCTCCTAGTTTTACTGGTGCTATGATTTTCAGGTGGATGGGCTTTAATTCAAGACACACGTCGGGTGTTCACACTTGATGTTCCTCAAGTACAAAATGCACATTGAGAAGTTCAAGCTGCATGCAAAGCATAAACAGTGACTAAATGTTGAACAGAATATATTTGGAGCCCCGAAACAGTGAACTCTAGAGGAAACTAATCTTAGAGAAACCAATTGCAAATAGTGGTCAAGGAGTTCTTGCCTCATTTAGCACAATTAACATCCTAATTTATTGAGACAGTCAATCCATATAACTGAAACTGGGTGGTCACACTCAAGGGTTGAGCGGGAGTGAGAGGAGGGAATGGACTGGCATAGAAACAAGGGGATAAGATAAAGGAAGAATATGGCGTATCTGAACACTTGATACCATGCGGGTCGAATGAATGGGATCTATGTCTGATAGCCAAACCACTTTCATCAGTTACTGAGGTTAATCAAATGAACTGGGAATGCCATGTGTGTAGTTCCTCCCTTATCAAACCCTTACTTGAAAACTTTTTTTTCAAGGCTCACTCCTTTCTCCTAGATTATTTGTATTATTAAACACCACCAGGGACCTGCACAACAGCCTTTTAGGATACCCAGTTTTCCCTACAATACTGATCAGCAACATCTCCCAAGTTTAATAATATTTAGCTTAAAGCACTACAAGGTTAAATGAAACTGATAAAGCTAAGTTTAGGAAAGACTAAAAAAGTACTACCAGAAGGGAAATAAACCTCAGAAAATGCTCTGGTCTCCCTGGTAAAGGATACCTAATGGGACTTTGAGTCAATTCTCATCACTGGCACTCTTTTTGACTTCTCAGGTTTGATATCCAAAATGTCCACGGTGACAAATGTTAATTTCTAGACATATGCGGTGGAATACCTTAGGCTCTTAAGGTCTCAGTGAATTACCCAATGCTTATTTCTGTATCAAAATGAACTACATCAGGACTGGAAGAACAAATCCAAGACAGCTGCAGTAGAAATATTTCTGTCACATTAAACCCAAAGATTTCCCTGTGTATTTCACCTACTTAGCTGCCTGCACTGCCTCTCCCCTTTTTCTCTACCCTCTGTAACATCAACAGCCAAACATGATCGTAGCTTGCTTGGCCACCAGACAGCAGTGTCATGCTAAAAAATGCAGGCGACCAAACTTTCCCAGGGTGACTGTCCAGATGACATTACATCTTCCCACTGATGCAAAAGGAACTGGAAAACCAAATGCGGAATGAATTCCCACGTTTTAGACACTTCTGCAGAAGTGTCAAACCAAATGTATTCATTCATGCTCTCACACACATCTCTGGTTCTCTCAGACCACACTCACTCATTCACATTTGCAAACTGAACCCAGTAACTACTATAAAACAAAGCTATTTATTCTTGTCAGACAGGAAGAGAACAAATTGCTATTCCTGTTTGTAAACATTTCACAGGAACTGATGTACTCTGCTAGCACTGGTTAGGCACTGGACTAAGCTAAATTCTGCTCTTATTTATGACAAGATAAATCTAGAACAAGCTTCTTTAAGTCAGTACAATTGCTACTGCACAAATAACTGAGCTGAGACTCTATCTTAACAACTGAAACGGAAATGCATGCCTCTGTAACTTCCACCAAGCAGAACACAGTTGTTTAAAATCTTCCAGCAGCCTGAGTAAGAGAATTACTAGTTTACTAGGAAAAGCCGAATGGATTGACAGTTACACATGGTCTCTTTGAAGAAAACTACAGGAGTTTATATTCAGAAACCATAATCAGGAGTTAAAATACCATGGTAGAAACCATCTTCATGGAAAAGTAGTCTTCTTTACATTAAACAAGATAAGTCTCTGAATCGCCAGATGCCTACCTATCAAACATACTAAAGTATTAGACTGAGATGCTTTTGTATTAATCCTTTGCTGACCAAAGAAAAGAAATCCTGTTTGTAGCAGGTGGTAAAGACAAAGTGCCCTGTTCTGGGTTTGGTGTGTGATTCACACAAGAAGTCTGAAGACCAACCCCAGATTTGTATTTTTTGTGCCACTGCAAAACAAGTAGGAATGATAATACTCAATGAATTGCTGGGACATACACAGCTGTAATTAAACAAAACATCCCTCTGTTCTAACTTAGCTCTCTTTTAATACAGAGAATGGTAACTTGGGCTTAAGATATTCCAGTGACTTAAGGTACTAAGGCCAGCAGTTAGGAAAAAAGAGCTCCAAACAATGCAGAACTTTGGTGGGCATAATGAGATTGTCAAGAAAATAATGAAAAGCAAAGATGTGAAAAATCTTTTCAGTGACAGAATGATTCCCATAAAAACTGACAGCTGTTGACTTGTAAAAACTAAGCATGTGGGGCCAAATACTGCAAAGTTTAGTGGCTACTGGCAAGATTAAAGCTGTCCATAATCAATAGGCAACTGGAAGGATAACAGCTGACAGAACCATGGTCCAGACTCAAATGAGGGAATTCTTAACCCTACAATGCAACAGGCCAGACTGACATGAAGCCACTTAGTGTTTGAAGTATTATGTTCTTAGGGAGATGAAAGTAGTCTGTTAAAGGTTCTCTTTATATAAAAATTGTATCTAATATGCACAAATTACAGTGCATTTCCTCATCTGAAGATACAGTGGATGGTTGCAGCATCCATAATAACACAAGTTCCAGCCCCGCTATTCTCTGCATTGACTTGTTGAATATGGACGCTTGTGGGTGATGAAACCAGGAGGAAGCTGAGTTATCTGCAGGAGCAAAAACTGCTGTGAGAGGTGGGTGAACCTTGTCTTGATGTTCTGTTAAACAGATGTCCTCAGTCATTTGTCTATTTCCTCATAAAGTGCTTGGTAGGGTTCCTCTGCCTTAGGTCATGAACACGTTCTGTCATCAAAACTGAATGCAGAGAGATATTTTCCTTCCATGTTTTATAGACAATGCACAATTACATTTCTCAACCTAGATCTTCACTCTCCCTGCTTCACTGAACTTTGTCATGTCTCTAACTGGACTAGACACAATATCTTGGCTTATAAAACTTTTGGCCTGCTGCAGATCACATTAAACTGAGTTATGGAAAGTATTTTGGAGGCAGTGACAATAAAAATAAGACTTCCAAATGACCTTTTAGGTTCTTCAAGCAATTTTTAAAACATTTGCTAAAGAAACATAACATACAGAGAAAATAACTTTTACTCTTGTCACAAGCAAAGCCTGCTGAGATCCCATAACCAAGAAACTAAATATTGTTTTTCTGGGGTTAGAGGGTATGATATTCTTTGTTAATCATGAAATCTAGAATTTTATTTGATATCTTGGCAGAATGCAGTGTGCTTATGATGAACTCAATGAATTTGACTCTGCCTGCTGGGTCAAAATCTACACATACATAGCCCTCACACTACACAGGAAAAGTTTTATGAAAGACTAATTCCCTAAGCACAGCTTTGTCAGAGAATATAATTATCTAGGGTTTGGTTGTTTTCTTAAAGAGGAAATAGCACTTCTAATTTCCTTTCTTCTTACCTTTTTTTTTAAGATTCAACAAACAGTAAAGATCAGTCTGGCTGGCGCCATTTATTCTTGCATTTGCAATGGCTTTTGGCATGTGTGTCTACATCTGTGTGAGTCACTTGCAAGGCAGAATAGATATGACCATTCTCCTGCTCAGGCAGTCACAGAATGAGTGCCATTCCTCCTACAAAGATGTGGCAGTCACAGAACTTTCCCTTAGTCCCAGCTACAAAGGTAATGCAGTTGCAAGTTGCTGATTTGGAACGAAGAAAATTCCACATGGCTGTAAATTACACAGTGAGGACAGCAGGAAGGGCAGATGATAAGAGACAATAGAGGCCAGATCCATCACCTCATTTCATTTAATGTATCTTAGGGTTTTTTTCTGTTACCTATCCACATCCAGCTTGCACACTTGGTCTACATTCCCATATATTTACATTGAACACATTATCTTGGACTTCACTAAAGTGAGTCCAACAATGGCAATTTACAACTCAAAAGTTCAATCCAGACAGTCTTGCTCCTATTTTCTTATTCTAATCCTTGTCATATTTTTATGCCACTGTCTATATAGGTTTTGTTTAATTATGCATATATCATTGCTTAATATGAGTAAGCCTAAATGCTTAATAGAAATACTATAACATTATGTATAGAGATTTTCTTACAGAGACTTGTGGGTGAATTTTTGGAGTATAACACACACTTCTCTGAAGAAGTACAAACAACTGAAATGTGGCCTTTGTCTGGGTCAGCCACATAGAAAGCTCCTGGAACCAACACATTATTATGTATTATTCTGCAGCTTTGCTTTGAGTCCTGTCAACACTTCACTTTCTCCTAACAAGAAATTTTGTAGTTCACAACCACCTCTGGGTGTGACTTATGGTGGCTGTGACATAAAGAGGAGTCTAGCAGTGGGAAAGGACAAAATGGCACTTCGTAAGGAAAGCTAAACTTGTTTTTCATCTCCAGGTGGCTTATGTTATAAGGAACAAAAAGTAACATTGCTTTAGAGAACCTAGGCTGCATGAAGAGCATACGGGTTTTCAAAGTAATATTTAACATGTAGTTGAAACTGTTAAGGTTTGCAACTTTATGTATTTCACAGATAATAATTTCCACAGTCCCAGCAGCAGGGCAGAAAAGAAGATTTAACTCCTTCCTTGAATGCCTTCTATGACAAAATACCCTTAATTTTCAGGACTATTCTGCCAGAAAGAGTTACTACTAAAAGCAATCCTGCTGCCACCTCTTTCGTAATTTCTCCCACTTAACTTCACCAGTCAGAAGTGATTCCACAAATAATTGGTAAAACATCAAGAGCATAAAGCTCACCAACAACCAAGTCTGCATGACTGAGTATTTAGTGAGTCATGACTGAGTTGCTATACACTATGTTCAAGACCAGACTATGCACAGGTTGGAAAAAGACAGGAGATGGGATACAAAAAGTAAACCATTGAATGTAAGTGTTTAAGGCCCACAGCCTTCACATTTCATTTGGAATTTAAAAATGACCCACTAAGGGGGTTTATCAGGCTCTGAACACAGAGATGTCTCTTGGAGAGTGACTTGGCAGAGGAGTGTGACCAAGTTTGAGCACCTGGGCTCTGTGGAATGCAAACTAATTATCCCCATTAGGAATCCTCTCTGGGGAATAAAACAGTAAAAAGCATCATCTCTATGAGCCCATCAGATGAAAAATAATTGTGATCAAAACAATCTTGTAATTACACTAATCAGGCGGTGTTATTCTGCCCAGAGAAACCCATATATATACTTATATATATTATTTTTTGGCCATAGATCTGGGGCAAGATAAATTCAAAATAACTTTTTGTGAAACGTTTTTGTTCATCTTCTAAGAGAGACCTCCCTGCAAACACTTCTGATGCTCGCGTTCAAGCAAATCCCTGCCTTCCCAGCTCCTCCTGCTAATCTCCTCGGTGGCAGCAGAGGGCTCCCTTTGGCAGCCATGGCAGCGCCACGCTCTGGAAAGCCACACAGGAGATGGGGTTTGTTGCCGCACTTCTTTTGTAAGGCAGTGTGAAAAGCTGCCCTGTACCTCTCTGCCTTCTCTCGTTCTCAGATGAAGTGCTTTCCAGAAGAACTCGGTGATTTTGTCAGCCAGCAAGTCACTGCCGCCGAGTTCTTATTCGGATGCTGAAAGTCATCATCTTTCAGAAAGGAAGGATGATGCAAATAAAGAATAAATTACTGACCGGAGATAAATCTGCAAGTTACTTTAATACAGAAAGAAAGCAAACAAAATACTTATCAACTTTGGACTAATGGTGTTCCACTCAACTATCCATATTCTTTAAATACTTAAAACTTAGGTATCCCACTTTTGGGAATGAATCCTGTGACAAGAATTGAAAAGCCTTTACCTTTAGAATACACCAATTAAAATGAAATCAGAGGGCAAGGTACTTGAATTCACTGATGCAGTGAACAGCAAACTGGCAAAAGTGAAAACAACAATTTTTATCTCCGGTAAGATGCAAACAAATGGAGTTAAGTTATTTTTTTTTTCCTACAGAACTACAGTTAAAAAAGTAGTAAAACTGTGTACCATAATGGAAGTATTTATATAGAAAATGTCAATGCCAATATGTAGTGGGCAGGGAACAGGAACAGCCTTATTTCCTACACATAATACTGACATCACTTGCTCTGTATCAGCTGCTCATCTCCTGCCAGTTTCCCCCACGTTACCTTCAGTCTGCTCTCTCCTGAAATTAAGGAAGTGCCACTTGGCCAAGAAGTGATGGCAAGAGAGATTCCAGCACTTGTAAATCCTTGGCTAGAAGCCCATGGAAAGTTCTCCCAGTGTTGGAGACACAGCACAAGGATGGTCTGCCTATGCTGTCAGATCCTGGGGGGACACTGGCTTCACCTGGATGGGCATTTAGTGCCATGAGGTGACAGCCACTGTAAAACCACCTGGGACTACCCATCATGGCAGCAGATTTCTCCTTGTTCCTACACCACGCCCTTTGTGCTTTGGTGTTGCAATGTACATGTACTTGTGAATGTCTGTGTAGTGTTCATATCTCTCTTCTCCCTGTGAAGTGAAATAAACAGGGATAAAAGATATTTTATCGTTTTTGTAAACATTGCATATTTAATTCCGACTTAACACATCAATGCAATGACTTCTCACCCCTTCCTCAATTGCTGTATTACAACAACACTGCCCAGTTTTGAGGAAATACAATCCACAGTATCTCTAATAGTGGTACAGGAGTCCAATGTAAAGTTAAGGAATGTACATATTGGTGCAGGCTGGGTTAATTTGATATCTGACTTTAAAAAAAAAAAAAAAAAAGCAAGCTGTTTCAAGCAGAAAGTTTGAGGCTAGGAGCCCCAAAAGAAATAATTTGTATCAGAATAAAACTCATTCTAGAAATGACTCACAAATTCCTCTAAAATAGTGAGTGGAAAATGAATTTAGGCCTCTTTTACAAGCAATTTTTTAAACTAGATATTTAAACCAGCCTTTCAAAAACCCTTTTGTTTTGAAGGCTACATGATGTAGAACTGTACTGGATGAGTGCAAGCTCCCTCTACAATGCTAGGACCCAGCAAACACTCTTGAACACACCCTGAGGTATGAGAGATACAGTATGAAACTCATGGAGACTGCCAACAAAATATATAGGTACTACACATTTGAACATGCAAAAAGTAGACTGCCTACCCGTCTGTCAACATCAGATATCTTAAAAGAAAGCTATTAAAAACCCCTGTAATACACATTGTAAAGCAGAAACTGAACCCTCATAAATAAATGTGTGCCAACTTAGAAATGGTATTAATATCAACAATCACAATTATATATGTCATCAATTACAATGGGCAAAAGAGAAAATATGGAACCAGCTATTCAGCCTCAAGATTTAAATAAATTTATAACTATCAAGGCTCATGGTAAGCCCTATGGGTTATGCAGCTAATGGCTAATGGTTATGCAACATAATGGCAGGTATGGTGTTACTTAGTTAAAGGCTGGACTTGATGAACTTGGAGGTCTTTTCCAACCTGAATGATTCTGTGTTTCTATGATTCTAGCTTTCCTGTTTGCTCTCCTACAGCTTTTGAAGTTGGCACAGATGAGAAATGGGACTACAGAGACCTCACCCTGATCAGATACATCAATTTCTACAGCTTACTGTGGTCAACTGTACTTATTACTAATTCATTAACTATTATTAATAATTTAAATTTATTGGTTTTGCTTTTATTTATTGTAGATCATGGAGCTTAGTTCTCCCATTTTTGCAAAGATCTTGCCATCCTAAGGATGGAAGAATGTATTACTTAATAGGCATCCAAGACACAAGCTATCTTGGCATCTCATGGAGATAACCTTCCAGCTGCCAGAGCTCTAAGTGCTTTATCTCACATTCTGTTGTCATTCAAGAATTGCATTTTTATTAACCAGGTACTAACTTTTTGAAGGCTCAGTATTTTGTGTAGGAACAAACAGACTTTGATACTGAATACCATCTGTCATACATCTACTTTTTCTAAACGCAAGGAATGGCTCCTAAATATGCATCACTAACTAGATTATTCTGCCCCATACTCTAACTCCTGATAGGATCTAGCTACTCAAATCCTAAATAATGAATTGCAAATTCTAAGTGAAGTTATTTGCCTTTAAAGCATTTTATATAGTCTTTCTTCTTGCAAGGTTTTCATTTTTATAAAAGTATAATTTCCATTAACTCCTGCTTTTAGTCAGGCTATAAATACCAGAAGAACAGTCTCCCTCCTGGTATTTTGGCACTTCTGTACATTTTCAAAGCCAGAAAAAGTAAGTGGAGAGAAATGAAACTGAAAAATAATGAAAATAACAAGGAAAATACAAAGAAAAAGTTGAATAACGCACCCTATGAATGCTCAACAAAAAACATGCACCTTTGGATACAAATAGTGTCCCATGTAGTATTTTGTTTGCTTACAAACATGTTTATTCCAAAGCAGCACCACATGTGGTACTAAAACCTGCCTAAAGCTGGTCTCCATGCCTGGTCCTTTGGCAGAGCTCTTTCCCACATTTTAGCACCTGATGACAGCAGGCTGATTCCTATTTCACTTTTACAGTATGAAATACCTGACCTAGGATGTTCTGTAGTTAAATTTAAACCACCAGCTCTGAGTTTATTTGTCTCGGATTCAGGTAAACTTGACTCAATTCCTATCTCCACCTACTTGGGTGGTGCCTCAGACCCATTTCTGCATCATGATTGTAAGAATTTTTTCTGCAAGCCATTATACAAATAAATCAATAAATCCTTATGAGATGTTTCCATATCTCAGGGGTCTGTCACAGGGTGTATTATTAGGCTAGCACATGATTTCAAAGCCTGATAAAAGAACAAGGCATTACCATGTCTCTCTCTTTTTTAAACATCACAAATCAGTTTGATCAAGTTATCTCACTCAAATATTAGATTAAATTGTGATTCAATTATTATGTGTTCCAAACCCCCTTCTCTAACTCAGATCGAAAGCAGATTTTCAATTTTAATAAAATCTAAGAGTAATAGGAGTGTGTACACACACAGAGACACTCTGAGATAAAACACTGGGTGGGAAAACAAGCCTCTCACTCTGCACCATCCCCATGCAGTGCCTCCAGCAGCATCTGATAAAACCATCACTGTGCTACTCATCATCAAATACCAGTCACACCCGGGCCGTACATTATAATTCATCATCCAGGGTCAGATGAAGATCTAGATGCAAAAACTGCTGAAGAGTCAAGCAATCTTTAAAGTGCTATTTCCTTAGAAATATATAACCCTGTTTAGCTCAGAATTCGCAAGTGTTGCCCTGCGTATATGCCAGCATTAGTGCAAATATCTTCCATATGCTTATTCATGTTTAATAATAAACTGGAGTATGATTTTTCCTGATGCTGACTCATAGGAATTGTATCATTCTCCTGAGACAGATCCATCCAGTTCAATGAGACCAACACAGAGATGGCACCTCAGCAAGAGTCTAATCCTGAGAAGACTGATTTTCTGTTAAAGGATCTTTATTTAAATAGACAGCCAGGACAAGAAACAAAACAGTATTATCTTCCTATTCGCTAGTACGGAGTTGGGGGGGGGGGGGGGNTTAAGTAAAAATTGTATCTTATGGATAATACTGCTAGTCTTTATGAAATTTGGAATATCAAGTAGAGTGATTCTTAAAACTTCCTTATCCCAACTTTCCCTTGCACTCATTGTTTGTTATGGCACCATTCGTGAAGGTTTTCCTAAACTTACAGGAGAACCAGACAATCCTAATTATATTATCTTTATTTCACTGCTAAGTTGAACAGCTCCCTATAATGTTATAGAAAACCTTCTCACAGAAAGCTGCCCTCAGACTTCAAGAACAGAAACAGTATCTTTTCAACTTAATTTAATGCTTCATTTTTATGCTTTTAAAACATACTGAACTGACATCTCTATTGGCTGGGGTCTGTTTTTTACACAAAGAATATAAACATAAGAGAAAAAAAACCAGCAAAAGCTTCCCATGGGAACTTGCTTTGAAGCTATCTTTGAACAATTACCTCGAGGGGGTGACAGAGCATTTCAGTTTCTATGGCTCATTCAACCCTGTGGCTTTCTGATGAACAAATAAAACTGCAATGTTATTTTCTCAGATATAATGCCACTCTAGGATATCTGGTAGGCAGCTCACTGAACACCTGTCATAAGGCAGTGACTTCCAGTTGGTTTCTGTACTTCTAAATGACAAATTTTATCCTGAAAATCTTCCACTGTGTAAAGGTCTAGCACAGAATCTCTCTCTTCAGATAATCACAGGAACTCAGTTGTTATGCACTTACCATGTACCTTAGATTTCTGTAATTCACTTCAGCTCCCACGGAACAAATTCCTACTAGTCATATCTTGATTTATCAGTGACCCTTCCTATCTTCAACCAACAGATACAGACATTTCCATCTGTCTTTTGTTGGATGACTCCCTGCCTTATTCCTCCTCCCATTTTATAATTCTGACAATTACTCTGAGCTTTCAAACTCTTCTGCATCATTATGCCCTAACCAAGCTCTCTGCATACCAGGTACGGTCACACTGCTCAACAACCACAAAAGGTAAAATGCTTCAAATGAACATATCAAGCTGTCTCATTTTCCCATTGCAACTACTTCCTGAATTTAGCACAACCTTTTCCATAAACCTATTTCTGTTTTCCCCTAGCTATAAATTACTTGAGTAATTAGGGGTTTTTTTTCTTTGTTTGTTTTTTTACTTCACGTTTCACTTTTTTATGGGAAAAAAAGTCTTTTTTATGGGAAAAAATCCCTTGCCCATGAGAACCTACTGCCGGAACCACAGCAAATGTTTATAGTGCTACTGCATATAAATCTTTTTGGGTTTCTGATTTTGCTAAACCATGTATCTCAGTTCATGCTCACTAAAATCTCAGCTGAATCCTAAGTAAGCCTGACAAGATTTCCAGTTGTGCACAGAAAGCAAGGAGACATAGGCAACATGATCCACAGGGAAAATCATTCCTTTCAGGTGAGTTTCTCTTTGATGTCCATGAATAGATGGAATACCAAGCTCATGGCAAAAGCCAAAAGATGTGTATGGGAGTCTGAAGATTGAAGGTGGTGAATCAAACCTATCAGATAATAGGGTCTCTTTGCTCTACAGGTAATAAATATCATAGTGTCTGCTAATCTAAATCACTGAGATATGCCTAAAAATCTACTGTCTTATCTGTTTATGGTTATGTGTTTCTAACTGGAGTATCTTCTGCTCATTTAACTCACATCATGCATTAGCAAGGGCTGATCTCTCTTCATTTCCTGGAGATGTCATATTATCAGTCCAGCTGAGTGTGTTTTAAAGATAAACTACTTCACTAGTTCATCATCCAGGTATATTGACTATCTATCAGAGTGAAACAGTTCAGTTAGGATATTCTCCTTCCACGCTTCTGCACATGTCAGCTAAAAGGGACACTAAACTACTGAACTTTATGTTTGTTTTGAAACCGTCTTTTAACCCACTTAAGAGTCTCATCCAGATCTTGAAGAACAAACAAGCACAAGAGCTGGATTCTATCATGATTAATTACAATGGAAATCAGTCCCAGCCTAAACATTTACTGAATGTTTAATCCCTGTTAATGTTTTTAATGAGTATAAAAGACAGTTCAATTGAAAAATACATAGTATTTTTATTGTCATTATCCTGGTTTTTTGTTTCTGCAGCAAGTGCTTCCTTGGGAAAAAAGGTATCTGGCAAAAATTAGGAGTAAGAGGTTTTGGTATATGCGTGTATGAAGACAGTGTTGCTAACAGAGGAAAACTTTTAGCATGAGATAAACCATGGAAATAGGGATAAACCATGGAAATAGGCAAACACACAGGAGATTTATTTGATATGCACAAGCCAACTGCAGCAGTCAGCATGTGCAGAACACTGGAACTGTGTGGGGAAGTGGGTAGCAGCAGGTGATGCCACAAAGAGGTAAGGCACAGTGTATGACAGAAAGTAAGACAGACAATCCAGTGTCAGCTCATTTTCTTTGTTTAGAGACTGGCTCATCTAACCAGAGTGTCCACTTCGCCTCTGCTCTTGCCACATGCAGAAATTCCTTTCTTAGCATGTTGGGGAAAGTGAATATGCTTTCAGCACATGCTAGTTTATAGCAAATACCAAATGTTTTTGATCACCCATTATGTTAGAAAAACTCCACAAAAAAAAAAAATCTGTGTCATTTTTCACTCACTGTTGTTGTCTCCTCTTTGTCCTAACTTCCCAGAAATGCTAAAAAAATGGATGGAAAGGTAGTCAAAAAGCCACATATGGTTAATGACAATGGTTATGGTTAAACACTAAAATCTTATGTTCTCTAGGTACTTATCCTTCTCATAGTATTTGCACAAGTTTCTGCACATGAGGAAAAAAAACCAAACAAACCCAGAAAGTTCATCACCTCTTAAACATTGGATTTACTAAAGCATGAAACCAAACTCCTCAAACTTGGGTGCTGCAGCTCAGCCCCAAGGCCACACTACACCATTGAAAGACCACCTTATAAACGTGCTACCTTTTCTTCCCAGTGGAAGTTAAACTCCTCTACAACCACTTTGCAGCCAAGCAGCAGTAGACATTTTGTTTTCAGGGCTGCGGAAAGATAGCACACAGCACGAGAGAGAAAGATTTTAAAACGCGAAATATCTCAAACTACTTTTGCTTTATGAATAAATTCAGCTACAGACACAACTATTAATCTTTATGCCAGTTCACAGCAGGTTACAGCATTTTAAGCAGTCTCCATCTGAGGTCCTGATCTGACTTCTCTAGTTATGCATAAGTACTGTCATAAAGCATCATAAACCATTCTTGTCTTTCTGCTAAGGACATTTCAAGTTCTGTAGAAGACAGAGTCACCCACTGCATACAACACTGTTTAAACAATAGCAAGAGGAACATAAGCCAATCACCATCACACACTCAAGCCACTTCCAATGCATGTCTGCCTACCAAAGGCCTGGATCCTACACCAGTATACATAAACATTTGCACATTTTCTTATTTTGAGCAATTTAATAGCCTTATACTCACATGACTTCCTATTTGCTCGTGACCGCTTCCTCTCTCTAGGCACCGCTCGCTGGCTTGGCACTTGGGTGGCGGACTTGACAATGCGATCCATGATCTCATCCGCGGCGTCATCTGTTGCGTTTGGGGAATCATCGTTGCCAGCGTTCCATGAACCGATACGGCCTGGAAAAGCCCAGCAAGTGAATTCGGGGAAAAGAAGACAGGAAGCCTCTTGCATAATTTTGGTTTTGCAACTGGGTTTTTTGGGAAATTACAGCAGGCAGCTCAGTCATCCTGATTTCAATTCAACCAAAGGATAAGACTCTGCCTAATGGAGAATATTTCTAAATAATACCCTAGACTCTTTGCTGCACCAGCAGAGCCAAGAGCTCAAAAGCAATTATAATACATACATACATTTATACATATATACACACACACACTTTATATTCCTTTCAGCCTCGGTGTCTTGCTCTTGACCATACAACTGGCAAATGCCTGCTAGAGGCTGCCTATAAGCCAAGGATGGATAGTGTTGTATGACTATGTTTCTCTCTGCTCCTATTACAAAGATACTAGAAGACATGGCACATCTTAGAGATTGATGGAAATCAGAAACACAGGTCCTTTGTACTGAAAGAAAGAAAGCAAGAACAATTTCTCAGCATCTGTATCATAACCTAGAGCAAAGGAGACAAGAAAAGGGCATAAGGTCTGGTTTGACATGTCTCGTCCCCTTCACAATGAAGAATTCACCTTATCACAGAGCTGTATGTGTCCTGGCATGACTGTGCTCTGTTACGAGTGGAAGAGTTGCTGGCGAGCAGAAAAGCTGAAAGCAATTTTGGTTAAAACCACAAACAAACAAGTGAGCCATGTTTCCGAATCCAAGGCTCTGGCGCTCCTTACTCCACAGAGCATTGTGTAACACATCTTTGGGTTCCTCCACTATTGACTACTGTTCTGTGTGTGGGTTTTTTTTAAATAATTTGAAGGCTAGTGTGCAGTGTGAACACTCAGAGAGAGCTCTGCAAAAGAGTGGGTGTGGTACAATTGCAAGTAGCTAAGAAACCACCGACGAGGCCACTCTATATGACATCCCTGAAGTCCATAAACAACAGCTTTGATTATGCCTTTGCTCTGCTGCCTTGTCTCCTGGCTCTTGTCAGGAGCAGTTGTATTACAACAGTGCTCCTGACAAGCTCCTGTCTGGCTCACCCATCTTCTGCTTCTGCTGTTCTTCTGGGGAACACCAGCTTCACAATCAGGACACTCTCCTCGTTAGCATTCAGTGGATTACTTCAGCTGTTCAGCTTGTTGCACTGCAGCTTGAATTATTGAATCTTTGTACTTTAGTTAGCTGACTGGCTTCTTATATTGGGGCTGTGAAACCTCTGAATTAGACAGGATCATGGTTTCGAGCCTTAATAAACTACACACACACAGAGGTGGATGCTGTGGATGTGCTATCAGTTGTATCAAAAAGTATCAAGAAAGTGTAAGATATCCAGATATGAAGGAGAAGAAATATCAGAGTAGGAAAATGAAGACTTGAATTTTGGTGCATCACCTTTACTCCAAAACCATCTTCCATGTATTGCATGTATGGGACTGCTGAGGGGAAGACAAAAGCAAGTACCCATTACCTTTGTAGTTTAGCAGGGAGGTGGTTAGAAGACACATCCTACCCATTTTTTTACCCATTTTCCTCTCCCCAGTCATTCATAAAGTGCTGCAAGGTCTTTTCACTCGAATTTGAATTGCTACTTTCTATTTGGTTCTATTAAAAATAAAGAGAAAACCACATCCTGAATTCTCCAGATGGCCCATTTTGCTTTAATGATGAGAACAAGAATCGGGGTGTTAGCGGGCAGTCACCAACATCATGCAGGGAGAAATGAAATTTCTGCAGGCTTGGACTCCTGACACCTCTACTCTGGCTGTGATCTATGTGTTCAAACTTCAGGTAAATTCTTCTTCATCCCCATGCCCCAAATCACTTCTACCATGAAAACACCACTGGGATGTTCTCCTTCCCCTTCCACCTTTTCGGCTGCGAGTGCTACGCACTGGGGACATGACCCATGTTTGGGCCCCTGCATGGCTACCCCAGCACAAGAAATGCGGCCAAGAGGGAACCTTGGTGCTTACCTCGGCTGGCCCGGCTCCGAGTGCGCACGCCGAGCGCCATGGTGCTTTCCCCGCCCAAGGAGGAGGTCTTCAGCACAGCCTTCATGTTCTCATGCTCGGCAGCATCCTCGGCATACTGCAGGCCCTGGGGCTGGCTCTGGCATGGCGGGGAGCTGCTGGAGAACTTGCCGGACTGTGGGAGGAAAAGGATTTGTTGTTTCAACTGAGAACAGCATGGACAATAGGCCAGAGTCTCGACTGCGAATTGCAAGGAAAGAAGTGTCCTCCCAGGCTTGGTAGGAGTGCAGCTATTCCTAAAAGAGTCCAGCAACAGTTGCTCCTCTCCCAGAGCATTCACCCTGACCAGAAATAAACCTGAAACAGGGTGACAGCAGGGAGCAGACACAATCAGAGGAAAAACAGATGCATGAGCTTGAGCTTTGTAATTTTGACCTTATGTCTGAGAGTAAAAGGTACAAAGCAAGGACTTGCTTTAAAACCTTCGATCCAGACTGGGCCCGATCTGGGGTCAGGCATAATGCTGAGAGGAACAGCATGAGACCCAACAGAAAAAAGAAATTGCTTTTTTTTCTGTACAATCAACTTTCAGTAGCAAGGCAAAATGGGGACAGTGGTCTAGGAAGAGACACCTTTCCCTCTTGCTTCTCTGCCTTGCTGCACAAAAACCTCTCAAACTGCTTTAAAACACAATTACCTACAAGTAACCTTAAAACAGATTACCACTAACACTTAAAAAATCCCTGGTCCCAAAACACCCAGCCAAATTGCTTCATGGCCAAAACACAAAAATTGCAGTCAGAAGGACAAACAAAACCTTACAAGCGATAGAGGAATCTGCCCTCTGCTTCCCTGTCACCACGACTACATGAACAACAGCAGCTACATGAGCTGGGCATGCACAGTGTGGGGATGCAGCAGCCCCACCAGTTATGAAAACAACCATCTAGGAACGGGTAAGAGCAGTAGAAATAGGTACTTTCTAAGGAGAAGGGCTTGCATTGCTGGGCTGCTCTCCCTTCCCAGACTCTGCCTGCAAAGCGCTTGGATGCTGGTATTCGCCATTATGCTCTTATCTACAGAAAGGTCAAAGCACATTGAAAATACAGCCCTGGCTGCAGGAAATACCGACCCTGTTGACAGCAAACAGGCATCAACAGATAATAACAAACCTCAGTACTCTCAGTCCTATCAGCCCAGCATCAGACACCAAAATATGTTTTGTTTTTCCTTTTAATCTTTCTTACTCTAATTCAGCAAGATGAAAGGACAAGTGCTGCATTCTCTTCTTCCTCTGCATAATAAACAACATTAATTATTCACTTGGTGATATCAAGCCAGTCAGTTAAAGGGATGCAAACCTGCAAAGCCCTTCTGTCAGAGAATGGTAACTTGAAAGAAAAGACTGGGCCCTACTTTCAGAGCTTTGATCAAGTCCCCATGTCAAGACTGCAAATTGAAAATGTTTAATCTGGAAACCAATGATAAGATGATTCTATTTTAACATACTGACTTTTTGGGGTAAGATAGCAAGTTAACTGAGTAGCAAAACAATAATCCACACAAGGCACTGAGCTAAATATACCAGTACGAGACCTAGTTTTGACAGTGAGAAGTTTGTTTTCTTGTTAAAATATTAGCTTGCAACGTTTTAATGTGAAAAGTATGCAAGTGCTAGAGTTTCACATGTGAAATTAAGAGACAGAAAGATATTAGAGAAAAACTCCTATGAAAATGCATGCCATTTTTGCATGAAGACTACTCTCTTATACAAAGTGGGTTGTTCAGCTAACCAACACAATCTCAAAAAAATCCCAAAGTATAAAGCCTTCATATAACTGTTAGTTCCTATTCACACAGGTTAGTTACATGTTGGCATAAACAGGCAAATTCATGTAATTTTCTTTCTGTGCCCCAAGTTATACAGCACAAACCATCACTGGGGGCAAAGCTTTAGAGCCAAAAGTTTTATTTCATTTCCTTACTTTCCAGATCTTGCCATAAATTGCTATGCAAACTCCAGCCTGGTGAGCAGATGAAACAGTGAGAATCAAGCCATATTGTTTATGCCCAGCAAATTGAAGAAAGCTCTAATGCTGAACAAAAAATGCATTGCAAAAAAGATGCTCTTCAAGTCAATAAATTATTTTTTTATGAATATAGCTAGAACATCACCCTCAGGAGCACTTTGTAATAGATACACGAACTACTCCATGGCTCACCTCTATGATGACTGAAGTGTCTCATTCTCAATTTATACAGCAAGGGAAACAATTATGATTTACTTAATATCCCTATATCCTGATGCTTTCGAACACTTTATAAAATAATACCATGTGGGGTTACACAGCTTAATGAGTGTGAAATTATCCTGGTAATCCATAGCCCAGGGTAACTTACGATCCCCATAACATTTAGGTCACTGATGTTTTGGGTAATGGGGATACTTTGCAGTACATTACAGAGAGAAAGGAAAAGAAATGAGGAAACTTAAAATTATTAAGGCCTCAGATAAGGATATTCTTATTCAAGAGGACAGGTATGCATATGGTTAAAGCTGACTGTAAAAATGCATTCTTATGATTGAGACAAAAAGGTATGAGAAAAATGTCATGGTTCATAGTTCCAGTTGAGCAGATGGAGTTGAGCAGTCCATACTATCTGAGTTAGAAATTAGATGTCACAGCACACAGGAGACATGGGATGACATGCTTTGTCAGAGAACCATACCTCAACATCCTCTTCTTCGTCCGTCTGCCACTGGAAACAAAGGACAAGGTGGAGAAGGACAAACAGCAAGATTTAGGAAAGACAGCACCATCAAACCACGACAGAGTAAGAGGTAACCATGGTACTGTTTATGCAATAGGAGGACATAAAAATAGAAGACATACAAGGAATTCATTCCTTAGACAACCAGCTTGCTCTTTTTGTTTGGGTTTTTTTTTTTTTTTAGCTGATTGTATGTAGAGCAGACTGTCACTGTTGGTAGGGTATGCAGAAATTTCCTGATTTTTTTACAGAAATGATGAACTGAAACTACCCCTAACCCATCCTATTTCTATCCCTTGAGTCATGCAGCTGTTTGCCACTTTTTACCCCATGAAAACTGACAACACTGGGAAGGACTCCCTCTCCTTTTTCCAGCTCTGTGCAGCACAGGGAGGTCCTGGCTGATTTTTCTCTCAGTGCAGAGGTCAACTTCTTGGCAATTCCTTTTCTCTACACTTAAGTGTTTGTTTTAATTCCATTTTTAAGCTGGGGATTTTCAACTTCCAATTCAACAGAGCACTCAAATAAAATGCTGGGTAGTCTTTCAAGAAATGCTTAAAGTTCTTCAGTAGCTGCCTGATACCTGATCCTGGAAATCAGAGAGATGCAATTATCTATTGTCATTCAGGGCTTTCACCCTCTGTGACAGCAGGCATGTAAAACTATCTTGACAGTTGCACTACATTAAATGCACAGACATACAAAAATATTGTGGGATATGGAGTATTCTTCAATTTGGGGATTTACAGGGAATTAGCAAACTATTTAGATCTGTGTTTCCAAATGCCTGGGGAATTCTTCATTGGGTTAGAAGATGCCCAAAGGGGTCAGAAGTTTCCCAAAGCAAAACATGGCTTCTCAAGTATCTCAGCTCCTTGTTTCCATAATTTCCAGTTTGATTGTTTACAAAGTGCAAACATAGTCCAGAAATTTTATGCATTTTTTTTTATTTGTGGGTTTTGTTTTGTTTTTTTAGAAGAAGCATTCCACCAATAGTATTCCCTTCCCTAGTGTTACTAATACATATTTTTGACCTTATCTCCATCTCAGCTCTGATTTCTGTCTGGGATTGATACATTCTGTTCCAGAAACATTCATCATTAAAAATGAAAGCCTGATTTACTTTGGCCCTCAGTTTAGTTTCAGCACAATCTCCATAAGAAGATTAGCTGTGACTGCTGAGCAGCACATTAACATTACTTTTTAAGGGTATGTTTTATTCAAAGAGTGAGATGCTTATTTTAATTTGGACACAGTGGTACTGACAGAAACATAGGCAGTGTGTTTTGCAGAGGGACTGTGGCAGGTATGCTCCCTTTGCATTAATATTATCTGTTTGTCTTTTTTCCGTCCCCTGGGGGGCAGGGAGTCACTCTATAAAGCAATTTTTCTGAAGAGGACCACTGTTCACTTTTTGTCACAAGCAAGAAATAGAAAGAAGAATAGGAAGTAAGAATATTCTTGTATTCTAATTCTATCTATCTATCTATCTAATCTAATACATCATTCTGTACATCAAACTAGTAAGCAAAGGGCAGCAGGAGAGCAAATTAAGCTAAACAATGTGAAAAGGCAGTCAGGGCAAGGTAAAATACCAGAGAACACAAATTACAAAGACTGTGCTCCAAACTAAAGTATATTATATTATTACTTTACATCAAGCCAGTTTTTTACAGGGTAAAGCCCCAGCTGCTGGCCTTCCTGCCCATTTAATCTAGCTAGAAATGATTTGCTGTGGACTCACTTCAAGGGAAATGTACATTTCTCTGCTTCACTTTGCTCATCTCCAGTACCTGGGCATTACTATTTCTCTCCCTCCTGCTCCACATGGAGAGCACTCACTTGTAGAACCACTGTCCTACACCCAAAGCTACTCGAGTGCACAGGAGTAGTTCACCACCCCCTTCATATTTCCACGTCTGAAGAGCCATTTGCCTCCAGCAAATACTGACAACAGGAGTAAAAGCAGCAAAATAACTAAATCAACCTTATGTTTCTCAGGGGAATCTGCTCTCACCCCGGTGTGTACATTCTGCCTTGTATTTCCTTCTTTATTTCATCAGTATAAAAACACTGAGAAATAGCAATAAATTAGAATTTTTTTAACATGCAACAATACCTAAAAGCAGTGCAAGAATATTGCTATACTGAATACCCCTTTCAGACATAAGATGTTAATTTTAAGGAAAAAAGGCCACTTGACTCTTCTGTCATTCAATATTGGATATCGCAGGGCAGTTTGAGGTCTCCCTCCTTCCATTCCTCCTGCCCTCACATTTTTCCTTTAGGCTAGCATTTCTGTGCAGTGGATTTGCTGTTTCAAAATATTGAGTCTATTACATAGCAATTTTGGAATCGAAACTCTTAAGCATCATGAAAAGCAGAGCTTCATAAATCTGGGAGACAGATGCTTATATTACCTACTATTATTAAAAATCATTCAAAAGCTCAGACTTGCATCTGTAATTGCATTTCTTCCCTATTTTGCTTGCTTGTTATTTTTAGAGTGCCTGAAATGAGTGCTATCATTGGCTAAAGCCAGATATAAGGTTACAAAGATTAGGCAATTTCCCCTGTGAAACCGTGGCAAAGCACTGTTCTCTTTTTTTTTCCTTACTCCTCTCCTCCAGACAACATCCACCAAGATTTAAACTGACAGTGCCCCGTCCACTTCAGCTATTAAAGAACATATAAACACAAAAATATCTGCGGTAAAAGGCTGAAAGAAAGACTGGAAATATTCCCCATTGTGCTCCTCAGCCCTACTCCATGTGAGTAGCTGTTGAAGCTGATGCAAGTTCTCCGTGCAAAGAGCCAGCAGACTCTCCATGCAACGAGCCAGCACCTCTCTGCCTTCCAAGTCTGCAGGGGGGATAAGGTTTAAGAGATACAGGCCTTCTCCTTAAGAACCAGGTTGGTTCTGGCTTACTCCTTTCCCACTTTTGCTAAAATCCCTCTTCATCTGCCTAAAAGCAGTATACTGTGAGGTGATAAAAATGAGATCCAGAGGAAACTTTCAAAAAAACAGGGAGGTAAATTTCAAACAACTGCACAATACTTCTAGGTCACCAAAAGCAGCAAGTAAAATTCCATATGACTGCTGCATACTATAATCATTTTCTACAAAGAATTTCTTTCCAATGTCAAGATCCCAACTTTCTTCTATCAGTATTTTGTAACTAGTGAATCACTGTCAATGCATTACTGATCCATCTCCCCTTTCCAAGCCTTCAAATATAAAACACTAAGAAAATCAAGACCAGATACAAACCACAGCCAAAACAAAACTACAATAAAATTCCACGTTTTTATCATTCTTCACACATAAATATCTTCCATCCTGCTGACTTGGAAACTTGTTTTGAGGTAGATATAACTTTGAAGTTGTCAGAGGAAGCCGTGACAAATAGTCTGATGCAACTTCAATTCTGTTTTACCATATACTGCAGTTCAAATAAAAGGTAAATGAGGCCATATTACTGAGCTATGGTCAAAGAGATTTAGCAAGTTCTGAAATAACTATGTGGCCACATTAATAACTCCCTTAAAGGACATTCCTGTAAGGGCAATTTTAAAGACTGTTGGTTTTTACTCCTGCAGGCTTTTTGGTTTCAAGCTAATAGGACTGTTCTATAATTATAAATTAGCGATAGGCAAAATACGCTCCCTTTCTTAAGACCTGCAAGATATTTTTTGGTGTAACACTAGCTGTCAGATGGCATTTAATTCTTGTCAAATCTCAACATCATCTTGAGCTTAACAAGAGATCTTCTTCTAATAATACTTTTGTTCTGGGAAATGCCTTGATGCCTCCTTTCCTCCATTTTCAGGAAACAGCCATTGTCCCTGGTTCTGCCCCTTGCTGACTCACTGTCAAGCCTAAGCCTTTTTCTGGTTTGAATGGGTCCCATTTCTCTGCTTCCTGAACCCAGCTGCCAGAGACCAGAACCCCCTTCCCTCTTGCATTTTCTGCAGGAACAGGATATAGAGAAGCTTTCTGTCCTGCCACAGCAGTTATTCTGGACAGATAATACAGAAACACTACATTATATAACAGGAACACAGTAGGAAAACAGTAACTCCTTTACATCTCAGTCTTGCTTAAACTAGTAAAAAGTGTTGAAGCTATGTGAGGGAGGGAAAATTTAAATTTACTAAACTCTTTAGTTAATGCTGTCTCTTGGCCCCTTTAGAATACATCAGGAAAACCCAGAAGCAATTGCAGAAAGTGATCTCACTTCTCCAGTGGTAGTTTTTAAAATTTATATGACTGTATTATACCCTTTGTATAAAATCAGAGTCTCTTCCTTAACCTGGGACTAGACCAAAAGAAAAAATCCTTTGATAATAATACAGGTTGAACATTTTCTCTAGATGGGGCAGGTGTCCAGACGTAAAGAGAATATTGCCAGGAAAGATCTACAAATGATCGTGAGTCAATGACTTAAATACAATCGCAATTCATGTCAGTCTCTCACTCTCTCTCTCTCTCTCTCTCTCTATATATATATATGTATTTATATTGATCCATGTTGCCTGAGCCATAAAATTGTAACCAGCTTAGGGCTTTTCATACCAAAGGCAGGGGTAGCTTCATATGCAATGAAACACTTGCATCTAATCGAGACTCCAGATTTGGATTTTGAGACAGCTGGAAACTTTTATTAAGTACTGGCACTTCTTATAACTTTATTTGGATTGAGTCAAACTACATCAACTTAAAAAAAAAAAAGATAGAAAAAAATCAAGGGGATTTTAAAACTTACTATGCTGAGAAAACTAATTTTATTTTAATTTATTCTATGAGTATGCAATCTTACAGTCAAAAAGTTTGCAGAGTAACATCTACTGTGGACATAAATTTGTCCATCCCTTCCGAATCCCGAAGCAGTCTGTTGCCATAAAATTGGCTGGTCTGTGCTTTAAAGTTAAGAAGAAAATTGCTGTGCATGCACATGCAACACAAATGTATGTGTACATATATATACACAGACATAAAAATAGATAAAATATCAAGGCTCAAGACTATATTAGAATATTCAAAGATGGAGGAAAAAATCCATTAAAATTTGGTTGCAATCATTTAAATGGCTACAATGATTCATCATCTAAATTACGTTCTAAATTAGGAGTCTAATTTCTAGGGGCTTTTTTTCTTTTTCATATTCTTGGCTGATCAGGTACACATGGCTCCTGATGTCTTCTAGATATTCTGGACACTGTCTATGCAACACACAGAGAAGCTCTTTTTGGATGATTAATTTCAGTTTGTTCTCATCCTATACAGTTGTATGAAGCAGAAAATATACACAATCAAAGACTTGCAAGTTTTGTCTTCTAACAGAAGAGAGTTTGTTACTTACAGTACAAGGACCTCTAAGAATAAAAACAGAGTAACAACACTTCATATACCACATTCAAAGAAAGAAATTTTTTAAAATGCATGCTAGGGGAGATACCATTTGCCACTTACATCTGTTATCATTTTCCCTCTGGTCTTGTTTCTTTCCCTGTGGTTAGCTCGTTTCTGTTTTTGCTGCAAAACTCGTTCACGGGTGGTGCGGTATTCCAGAGCAAATTCACTAATAATTTTGCAGAACTTATTGATGTTGACTTCACGTATTGCGTAGGGAGGATGGCCCATAAATAACAAAAATGAGTGAAACCTGGAAAACAATAAGTTTAAAAATGTAAAGGCAAAAAATCTTTATTGATGGTCTCTGGGAAAAAAAACAACAACCCTATATTTCACTGAATCCATTTATTACTTTACTAGCTCCCATCATTTCCTTTGTGCTACAGAATTTTCATGGATGCTTTGCATAACATTGGTATGTTTTATAATTAAAACCATGAAAGTCTAGCCTATGATAACTTCATCCCAGCCTACTTTCCCAGGCTGATGCAGGAGATAAGATGTTTATGGAACTCCATCACTTTATATGACTAATTTGGCACGTGAATGACCAATTTTATTTCAGTTATAGAAAAAATATTTATTAAGTTTCAATTCTATTTATTTGTATTAAGCAACTTCAAAGAGGCTGTTAGGATGCTGGGCAAAGTCTAGACAAGAAGAATGCAGATTTACAGGCTAGCAAACACAAGAAGGAAAGAATTTCTGGTTCACAAAACTGACCATAAAATTATATTATCTACCAAGTACGTTAGTTTGGGACACTCTCAATTCACAGTTTTACTGCTTCTGTGGCATTCAGAGCTTTTGCAGTATTTGCAATTTTTACTATTGCTTCTATACTGCACACTGAATGTGTAAAATGTATGGGAATTCCTTTTAACTGCATCTACATGCCTGAGGACAAAAAGTCTTCCCAATCCTAGGAAGATGCAAATATATCGAAACATTTTTAAGAACTATAGTAGCAGTTGCAGGATATCAGAGGAGAAAGTTGACATTTTTCTTACTTGTACAACACATATGATAAACACAGAAGGAAACTAATGAATTCACTTCCTTTCCACTGCAATTGGGATTTCTGCTTACTTACGGCACAAACCCCAAGTCATTATAAAAACAAAAGAAGAGCTGAATCAACTCCTCAAGCATATACCCACAAATTTGGGATCATTTGGAATCCAGTTCTTAATTCTGACCACAGCAATTTGGAAATTATCCAGAAGCTGGAAAATCTCTCACAATTTCATTAAACTCAACTGTAGATCCTAAGGAGAGGAATCTTAATTCTGCCTTCAGCTGTATAAGCATAAAACACATAGTCGTAGATCTTGCAAATAGGAGTGGTGCTGCCTACAAAAGAACTCATTGTACAAGACTGGTTTCAGCTTCTGCATATGACAAACCTGTCAATAAAACTTCAATTTTTTTTGCTACAGTCCGTTCTTGTTTATCAGACAGCAGGCCAAGCCCCCTTAAAAAAAATCCAGGGGTTAACAGAAAATCTATCAACTTAACTATAAAGCTGCTAGCTTTTGGGGACTATGAGGCAAAAGACCCAGTTATTGCACCTTGGGAATACATGGTTGCCAGGATGATTGCTTTTTCTAGTCAAAAATATAGAAATTTCTGTATTGGGGATCTTTCTTCAATGGCGACTATAACAAAATATGCACCACATACAACCCGGCAACATTCCTTGCAGGAATGGGCATTAAACACTTATAAAACACATATTTATGATGTCATAACTTATAATTTTATCAAGTCATTTACCATCAAGGTATTGCTGTCACGAATATAATTCTGTACCTGTTAATTATTCTTCTATGAACAATCTTGAGGATTATGATTCTTTCTGCACAATCTTTAAGAAACTCAGACATTTTTTGCTTTAGACTTGGCTTCATTTCATGCTTTGCTATAGCCTTAAGGTGATCCCATGATGCTTTGCACCGTCTTTCCATCTGACACAAGTTTTCCTGGAGTTGTTCAAAGTCAACCTGAAAAAAGAGAAAGCAAAAGAAAAGGTAACACTTGAAGTGAAAACACTGCGGCTGCATAATTGGATATCTGAACAACACAATCTTTGTGTATGAAAGGGTCAAGGTAGTGGCAGCACAACATCAATTCACATTATTATTACTAAAACAATAAAAATAGCTTTCTCTATCACACCATGTCTAGGCATGCAATGTTAGTAAAGAAAACTGAAAACAAAGAAATACCCATACACATATATTTGGTTTTATTCTTGGAGGCCTAACAACTAAAGAAGAGACAATAAAATATTGTGATGTGTTTTTTCCCTTGCTAATAACTTCATGTCTGCACCAAGCAACTGCATGACTCAGTTCTTTCTGAGGTAATACAAAACTTTCTCTTTTTCTTAATCCTTTTCTCTACTACTCAAAGCTTTTTATACCCTGTTTACTGCTCACTGTTGTACCCCGCCAACAATTCTCCATTTTAGGAAGCACTTGGATATATTCCCTAGTCATGCACTGACTTGTTAATAGATGATCTAGTTCTAATCACAAAATTCATGGGCCAGAATTTTTTAAAGCTCTATTGAAAGTACGTGTTATTTAGTGATCTCAGCACTAACTTTCATCCCTTGATATACAATACGAATTTACTGGCTTGTAACAAGATCATATAACGACTCTGAAAGTCTCTCAACACAGTTAAAATAAATGATTGCACCTTACAGTAACATTCATCAGGATAGAAGCCAACACATTCCATGGAAGGTGAGTGAGAGCTTCTCCTTTATTCATCAACCAAAAAAGGTGTTCAAATCGCGATACTCTACAGAAGACACTCAAGACGTGTTGCTAACAACTCAACAAAGTGCATCAACAACCCAGCCACAGCACACAACAGATGAGAAAAATAAAACTACTCAACATGTTCTGGAATTCTGAAGAAAGGAAAAAATTATTTTATAATACCACTTCACAGTTCAGATGAACTCAAGCTATAAAATACAGACTTAGCTCTCAGATTCTAAACACATCAGTGCTTGGGATGTTACAGTCTCGTATTCCAGTTAATTCCTTAATGCTAAATGAAAACCAGTGTCAGGGGCAGGTTTTATTTCATTCTTCTTAGCTGTGTGCAGCATCCACTGCTGAGACCTTTACTGACGATAGCCATAAGAAATGCATTATTATTAAAAAGCTCCTGGTATTGGTTTGATTTGTTTTTGCTGTGATTTATAAAGTGATGAATTTTTCCTCTTCACAAGGAAATAAAAACATCCTTTGATCCACTCTGCTATTCAGAAAAGCCCTGCAGGCGGAGCAGCTGTGGGGTATTTGCTTTCCTTATATCCATATCAATGCATATGTTTAAAAAAAAAAAGTCCTTTCCAGGTCAGTATTTTCACTGTTGATGATAAACACATTGCTGCTCTCCACAGATGGTATATCTAAAACACACGTGGGGAAAAATACTAGCATTCCTGTTAAGGAAAAGAAAATTCAAGGTTTAGGTCTTCTTAGTAAGAATTATCCAACTTGGTTGAGGAAGCCTCTCAGCCTCTGCAGCTGAGAAATTCAAATTAATGACATTTTATGACAGAATGAGTTTTAACTATCAAAAAGATCTGAGGTTCAGACCTGTAGGGGTTCAAGAAACATCTTTAGAGAACAACAAATCTGTGGGGAATGTGGCGAATTCCTGGCCCCTTGAAATGTGCCAACAGTCAGCACGTTCACAAGAGTGGGAAGTTCCAGCAGGGACAGGGGATGGCAGGTTGGGCTAAGGGACACTCACGAGTTTTTTGAGCACAAACAAAAATTCAGTCCTCTAAGGAAGTCCTAAGAAGCCTGCAGTAAGATGAATGCCCCCTGAACTCTCCTGGAATAAACCTCTGTGGAGCGCAGGTGTGCTCAAGAAGTTGTAAACTCCTGGAAGGAGTAAAGCAGGAACTCCAATATAGGATCATGTACCCGTGTATTCCCACAGGCAAACTGTACAGCGCCTGAAAGAATGTGCCAAACCCTCATGAAATCTCTGTCTGACAGCTCTCTAGTGTTTGCTTGTGGACAGAAAGGAGTATACTCACATAAAAATATCCTCTTGTGAAATATTAAAGTTTGAATTTTTCTCAGAGACAATCAGCTACCCCACCTGATACTTTGCGATACGCTATTTTACCAGTGCCAATTTTGTGTGTAGACACAGAATCCATTACATTTCAGTCTGCTCCAGGTCTGTGGTTCTGCTTAGGGTGTTATACACAAATAGTAAGAGTGATGAGAAATCCCAACTACAAGAGATCACCAACAATGTGTTCATATGATAAGGAGAAAAAAAACTTGTGTGGCGTAATAATGACAATTATTAGATATATTATGCATAAAGAAAACATAAAAAGGCATACATAATATCATACTACCTCTTTGCCAGTTCACTCAGCATTGCCAAGGGAGCATGGATTGGACCTTCTGATTTATGTGCTTATTTCCAGCACTTTACTAAAAGAATTAATGACGTATAATAGTAGAGAAACATGCTTCCTCTTTTTTGTTCTTTCTTTCTTGAAAGGAAAGATGCACCAATTCTTGCCTGCAGCTGTATAGTCATTCTGGGACTAAGAAGGAATTCAGATGAGTTGTGGCTCCAGGAGAACTCAGTATAGGAGGTACTCATACAAGAATTGCTGTGGCATTATTTTATAACTGTGCTCCACTGAATAAAAGGAAGCAGTAATCCAAAATAGTCATTACAGCTTTCTTGCTGAACAGTAGCATACAGATGTTGTATCTGGCCCAAGGATTTGGAGGAAGGTGGAAACATATATTCTTCTTCTTCCTCCTCAGTATATGTATGTGCAAAACACACACAGCTTGCTGGTCCTACTTACTGTCACCTTCTGCTAAAATTTTTAAAATTAATACATGTTTTTTTCTGCAGGAAAAAGAATGAGGGGTCTTAGGCTGTTATGCAAAATAAGAATGTCCTTTCTTTCAAACACTATTAAATGTTTATTTTAATTTGTAATCCAATTTAGAAAAAGCAACTTTCTGAATGGTTCTGTGATATATTTGATATGTTCCTCCTTTCTCTTGCCAGGTTCCTCTCCATTCACAATCACACTAGCTAAAAAATATTCAGAACTATTAGTATCTGTAAAATCTCTTGCTAGGCCCACTGTTCGGTCTTCTGAGAAGTGCCTTTGTAGACACTCTTGCATCACAGTGGAGTAGCCAGAGACAGTATATGCAAACAGGATGTAAAGACTAATTTATGTGACAAAAGTCCTGCAGAGTCAGCCTCAGCAAATCACTGCCCTAACTCACTAATGGGCAACTTTTGAATTAAAAATCTATTTTTCAATTTAACGTACCACCATATTTTGCACAAATGACTCAGACCAAAGAATAAAACCTTCCAACCATATGCCAGAAACAACAGCATTCACTTTAATCACTTTATATCACTATTTACTGTTTGCTACCATAGAAGCAGATGACTTTGCCATAAACAACAGAAATAAAAATAATTCTACCAAGTTTCTCATTCCACTGGGCTGAGAATTCAGTACCTGACACACCTACTGCCCAAACAGCTTCTGTTATCACTGGTTTTCACCTGACTCAAAAACTGCCACCACCATCAAACGGCTCAATGTTTACTTCCCTGCTCATTCAGGTTCTCTGAACATTGGTCCTTACAAGGCCTATTTTTTTCAAGTTCAACTCCATCCAATATCACATGCCATGTATAAAAGTTGAAAACTTTCTCATTCATGAAATACTAGACCATGCTCAAATCATTCAGGCAGGACATGGATCAGGGAGCCTTTCTGGTCTTTGGGCTGGGATGTTATTTCTCTGTACAGCCACAAATACCTCATGGCAACACAGGAATTGCACACTTTATTTAATTTGTTGGGAGAGAGAGGAATGGCTGCTTTGAGGTAACATTGGGAATTAAATGCAGTAGCTCAAACCTAAAGTGCCTTCCACTGTACATTCCCCAGGGCAGCCTATACCATTCCAGGTATGCACTGCCACGCACCACAAACAACTGCAGCCACTGTGAGATAAGACGTCATTTTTCTTCAGCATTCCCTTAGCTGGAATGTGCTTTACAAATACGTTTCCTCTCCCAGCTAAATCTCCTCTAGTCTTTGAGCTAAGCTCCCCCACTACTGCAAGTACAAAACCATCCTAAAGTCAAAGATGCTGCACCTAAACACACTCATGTTTCCTGCCTCCTGTGTTAACATTCAGCTCCTTCAGGGTCAAAGATGTCACAACTGGATTGAAGCAAAAAACCCCAAAACAAGTAAATTAATGGAAACTGATAAAACACTTCTTTTCAAAGCAGGCCACTGAATAACTTATTACATGGCCTCAGCATGCTTATATAAGAATTCTATTGTTTGGTACTCTATTGTTATTGCTATTGTTTGTTTCTTTTAGTAGTGAACATATAAAATCCACTTATTTTCTAAGGAAGACCCGGATCTCTGCATTTTTATCTTAGTCACAAGGTGCATTAAAAACAAGATTGATGCTTTCACAATGACAAATGTTGCCTTAAATTCACAATAAAATGACAACTATTTTATTGTACCTCATAGAAAGATATACATAACCACACACAAGTTTTCTCTTTTCAAAGTTCAAGATAGTTTCTGCAGCAGACCACAGTCTAGTCTGAGCTGTTTATAATTTAGGGTCAGACCGTTCATTCTCACATTATTACAGGGATGCATTCTGGCAGGGAACATGAATCTTCCTCTTTTCCTGAGTTGGTTCAGTGCCAAAGGAAATTCTGAGAATTGCTCCTTGCAAACACACTGTCATCTGAGAGCAGCGACCTTCTGAGGCATATGTTCAAAACTCTGTCTCCTCTAGTATTTCCAGACTGGCTTCCTTCACCAAGTGTCACAAGAATGATCCCAAGACCATCGTTAGTCCAACTTGCACACTGCGGGCATGCATTTTAAGCGAGATAGATGCCAGCTCTCAAAAGCAAGCAGTATATAAAGAAGGCTCTGCCCAATCATTTCTAATTCTAGGGTAAGAGGTGGTATCCTGAAAAAATAATTTTGGAAATGAGAACACCTGAATCAACCCACTAACAAAAAATTAAAGGACAGAGGTGGCAGAGGTGCTTACTGAGGGATGACCAGATGAGTCTGCCCAATTATATACTCGTCTACTGCATTTTACTTCATTAAACAATACCCTAACTACATGGGATCTTTTTGCAGATGCTGTATGGCAGTTCCCACAATCTGGGACCAAGGGGAGCAACACCACAGTCCCTTCAGATGGTGTTAGGTCACCTGCAACAATTCCTGCAGTCATTTCATCTGGAATGTTATTGAATCACCAGTGCCGTCAGGCACATGTGCTAAATTTCATCTGCTCTCTTTGAGACAGAACCTCAGAGTCTCACCATTCAAGCTCCTTCCCCCTTGCCCCAGCCAACAGGACCTGCCTTTCCCTGCTCTGCTTTCACCTCTGCTCCTGCAAGCCCATGCCAGGATCTGGGGCAGCTGCTGGCACCACAAGGAATGACTGCAAGAAACCTTGCATTCCTGGACTTCTTTTTTTTTCCATGGAAAATAATTTGACTTTTGGCATTTATTTTTGTTTGAAATAATGTAGGGAAAACATACTTGAATGGTAATTGCACACAAATACTTTCTGTCAAGTGAGACATGAAAAGCCCCACTGGAAGAGTACAGGAGGCAGCATGATCTTCCCTACTTTTTTTTATTACTTTTTTTTATCCTTTCTCTGCTTTCCAATGTATCAGGCAGAAGCTACAGCATGTCAAATGGCATTTCTGTTCCAGCCAGCTCCTTTCTCCTCATGCCTCCCTGCCAAGTTCCTCGGAGGGCAGGCAGCTGCAGGCTTCTTTCTCCCCTGCAAACGCCTGAGTATCATCCTAAGTTCTTTCCTATCAGCAATCCTTGCCCCATCCCGTGTTGCTAACATTTCCCATTTCTTACTTTTAAAAGCTGCCTGCTTCTCCACTGCCTAGTAGCAGCAAGGGTCCTGTGCCCAAGTGTCTTGCTGCAGGGGTTAAAAATCAGACAGAAGTTTAACATTTTGTAAGTAAATTAAAATCAGGGGAAGAAAATGACAATTATAGTTTACTCTATGGAGCTGGCCAGCTTTCAGATGCACAGGGGAAATATTTATGGGTTAGAGAGAGAAGATGAACATTTTTAATAAGGACACATTTTTTATTCACTAACAGAGAAGACTATGCGGCTGAGGCAACCCTTCCTTAAAGAAATTTCTAGGAACAAAATTGAGTTTAACTGCAGAAATCTGAGGGTCCGCTTCAGTATTAGGTTCATCAGTTCTGGTACAACTTCAGTGAAAAAAACAACTTAAAATATATAAGAAAATAAAAAGGACAAGTGATTTTAATCATGGGTTACTAAATAATCAGTGCCGTGCATGATTTTATAAATGTTTTCATTTATCTAGAATTCTATTTTTTCTTTAAATTTTTCACTTTTGTCTGGTTTTTTTGGTGCCTTTTATGACTTCAGTCCTTCAGTAAAAAGCCAGAAGTTTTGCAATAACTATACCGTTTTGTTTCTGGTCTTTCTAACTCCTTTTTTGTGAGGCAGCCTGTTTTCTTTATGTTTTTTGGTTTTTTGCATGAACTAAGGCTCAGGAAATTCTTATATGATGCGCATTTCAGGGGAAGGGGCATCTCTGTTTATCTACAGGATGGAAATTGTTTAGCCTTTGTGGTTTCTGAAAGATGTTTGTAGGCAAAATGGAGCTCAAAATACAGCCTAATCCACAGTGAAATATTAGTTCTCCTTTCCTGTCAGCTTTCCTAAACCAAGATTTTGCCTTGTCTGTGAACATTCCCTTGAAGAGGGCAGATTGGATGGCTTCCATGTCCTAACTCTTTGATTTGTGGCAGCTACGATCAAGTGGGAATAGAGCTTGTTACAGTAATCCATCAGCGGTTTAACACATGCAGGAACATCCCAAGGAGGGAGACCTTGGGCGACACGGGGAAGGTTAAGGCTATAATTTCTCTTAATGTGATTTTGTCTGGCCTTTTTTAGATTTTCGTCCGCTTTGGGCAGGGCCACTGGAGCAGCAAACCACAGACTGAAAGACTGTGCTCAATTTTGCACGCTCTTAGACCTAATTTTTTTTTTTAAGTGACAGCAGTAGGTTAAGCTTTCTTCCACTTCCTATGACTGAAAAACAGAAGATCCACTTGAGAGTACACCATACATGGTGGTGAGGATTTTGAAAAACAAAGGCTCTTTTATTTTGTGGTAATTTTTCTTTTTAGTGATTAACTTGATCTCAATCTAAGAAAAAAGGGAAATAACTTCTTAACAAAGAGAAGAAGCAGGAAATGAGAAACCAATATAGCTAAATGCTAAGAAATTAAGAATCACTCAAATTAAAAACAGTAATAAGAAAATAAGAGAAAGTTAAAATCTTCCAAACATGAGAAACCAAACTCACTGAAGGCAATAAACCAGAGCCTAAACATAGGCTGTACAAGAGGAAAACTAGGAGAAAAGAGATGGAATCTAAAGAGAAAATATCTAAGGATATGAAACAAAACCCACAAATTCCTTGATGGTATCAAAAAAAAGAAGAAAATATGTAGGAGGTCCTGGATCACTGGGGATGAAAGAAACTGAGGAAGAAAAAAATTAGCTACGGGAAGTAAGATTACTTCTTTTCACCCAACTTCACCACAGAGGATGCTGGGGAAAAACCTACTCTGGTCTTCCTTTCATTTTTCTGTATTATATTTTTTATAGATGTGAACTAACAGCAAGGTTTGAAACCCTACTAGCAGAAAAACATGTTGGAAAGAGATGATATCTTACAAAGCAGTAAACAAGTAGAATACAATAATTCTGACATCAATTAAAAGAAAGAAATTGAGCTGCTGGCTAAAACGAATATGAGTATGTTTGAAATTGTACTTGGTAACTCAGAGAATCAGAGGATAGCAAAAGTTTCACCTGTCCCTAGAAAAGCAGCAAAGTTGATGCAGAGGTCCAGGTTTTATTACTGTATCTGGTAACTCAGCTGAAAGGATGAGTGACAGGAAACTTAATACATCAAAATAACCAATATATTCTGAATGTTTATAAAATAGTGAATAGATAAGAGTAAGTAAAGAAAACTAAATTTCAAAATCTTTTCAAGAGCCTCATGGAAGGCCACCTATGAAGTGTGAGGTTAAGACGGCAAAAGAAAAGAAGGAATACACATTGATTCTCATTTGTTAACAGGGTTAACAGCAGGTGTCTCATGGTTTGTACTTTGTATTTCAAAATTATCTGGAAACAAGGAAGCACATCCAGAGGGTAAAATCTACAGATGGCAGGAAATTATTCAGATTAGTCCTGACTGAAGATTATTAGGGGTTTGAGAGATAAGCAGTAAATCTTCTTCAGCAGATCACGGTCACTGCTGTAGACTGCAATGAAGTGCACAGTGCACTGCAGCATCCGACTCCTTTGAGAGTTCTGAATGCTCCATCACCTCAGGAGACTGCCTGGATGTCCTTGTGAACTGCCCTGGGACAATGGGTGTCCAACGGGTAGCAGCAGTCAAAGAACACAAAGAAAATCTCAGGACATCTAACAAAAGGTAGCAGAAGCAGAACTGACAAACACAGTAAGATGTTACATTGATAAGGAGAGGCTGAAATACTGTGCTTACTATTGTTTAACACATTCTAAAAAAGTAAGATGGAGGAAAAGTGTGGAAATGGTCTCACAAAAAAAAGATGTAGAAGGTTCATTTAAGACTTAGACAAGGATATGAGCAGCCTAGTTTAATTTGGTCTTGCACTGAAAGGGGTAATGGATCATATGACCTTCAGAGGTCCTTTCCAACCTATGTTATTCTGTTAAATAGAGAGAAAAAAATATTTTGACTGTTCAGTATACTCAGATAGTAAATCCTGAAACTGGCAAACTGAACAGCAGAAAAAATCAATTATGAATTCATTGTTGCAAGAACTGCAACAGGAGCCAAAATAAGATTTCATTTTTGCAGTTTTAAAAAAAATTGTATTATACAGGGTTGTTTGCCTCCACCTCCTCCACTCCTCTCCCAACATCCAGCTAAGGTGGCCTTTGGAAAAGAAATCATTCCTCTATTTGATGCACATAATGAGAATTGGTTCATGAAATAACATTTTTCTAGGAGAAATCTTTCATCCCCTTAGAAACTTCCTGTGCTTTTCTTGTCAAGCAGCTGGTATTGGCCATGGTCTGAATCAAGACACCGGACTAAATGGATACTATTATTATCTGCTGCAATTATTACCAGTTCCACAAGAGACATTACTCCTGAACGGAATTTTTATATTTGCTATCTCCCATGTTTACTCCATTAATCAAGCAATGTACTGTTTTTAAGGGTTATTCATGAAATCTCACACTCCAAGAGGTTCAAGAGCGATTTTGCAGTGTTTCTATCATGCCTGCTGGCAGCAGTAATAAATAACCTCCATGCCACATTGAGCCACTGACCAGATCTATGCATTAACCACGGATTTACCATTTTTTGACAAGAGGTGCTGCCGCAAGTGTCCTTTATTTCTATTTATGTTCCCTAACTCCTAACCATGAACATTATTTTCAGGAGGAGGACAGAAAAGGAGTACTAAAATGTAGAAAACTTTACTTTCAGGGTGACAGAGCACTGGAACAGGCTGACCAGAGAGGCTGTGGAGTCACCTCCTCTGGAGAAACTCAAAACCTGCCTGGACTCGTTTTTCTGCAACCTGCTCTGGGTGAACCTGCTTTAGTAGGGGGTTGGACTAAATGATATGCTGAGGTCCCATCCAGCCCCAACCATTCTGTGATTCTGTGAGTTAAACCAAATATTGCAAGGACAGTTTAATTCTGGAAATAATTTTATTAGTAAAAAATTAATTTCTTCCATTTGATTTAAAATACAATCAGGCATCTGCCTTAAAAAAGAGATTCCCTCAAACCACAGAATAACTATATTTGAAAATACTGGTCAAATTAAGTTTTAAACTGAAAATAGTTCCTAATAGTTATATACATTAATAATGTACACAACATTAAAATGGCTGTCATTACTTATGGCTGCCTAAGAGTGCTCTGATAAGGGAACCACCTGACAGACAGAAATAAAGTTCAGAAGAGGGAGTACTGGCATCTTTGAAATTCAGTGCAAATCACACAATGAGCACACATTCATAAATAGTGCTGCAACCAGAGAGGATCAGAAAATCAAAGAACAGAATAAAATATTAAATATTTCACTTCAAAGAGGTGTTATAAAAATGTACATATAGATGTATTTAGATGTATTTACCTACTGGACATACCTTGGCTGACCGAGTGATGGCCCCGATCTCTGAATAAAGATCAGTGCTGTCAGGGAACTTTTCTACCACCATAGTGCAGACGTGGTGCAAGAGGGACTGTTTGTGCACTGTGTCCTTGACTTCTGGAACCTTCTCGAGGTAGCTCAACTCAAAAGCTTTGGCCTGTAAGGGAAAAAAAGAAGAAGGAATTAAAAATAAAAATGCTAACTCCTTCCCATGCAGATTAGTAGACAAAAATGATGACCAATAAGGGGCAGAGGGGAAAGAAGAAGAATCCTACACGAAAGGAAACTTACTGCTTTTATTAATTTTTAACTTGCTGAAGACTAGGCCTAAAATCAGTCCATCTGCAGTGAAATGACCTGCGACACAGTTCTCACAATTTGAATGGGAAGCATCAACACGACACTTAAGGGAGTTAAACTAGAAGAATGCTTAGCTCCACATTTCCTTCAGATTATGCTGAAAGAGGCAAAGAGCACCCTAACACACAATAAAAAGCACGTTCTATTCCCTAAATTACTTCTCTGGTACAAAATAAGTAGTGGCTTGCAATTTTCATAATGGTTTTCATTTCTGTTTTTTTGAAGGAAAAAGCTGCAGGGGAAATGCTGGGACAGCAGGCTTACGTTGGTTCCGTTCAGAAAGTTCCCAATGGCTAGTAGAGTAGAAAGGATAAATCCCAAAGTTTTATTGTGCTCCAGTTGGTCCATTCCCTCCTTCAGGTCTAGCAGTGGTTCTGCAACTTCCTACCATAAGAACAGAAAAAAGAAAGTGAAGGTTAGTTTTTAATTCTATGGTTTAGATTAATTGCTGCAAAAAGTTCCTGAACTGGCGTCTCGCAGAGTGTAAACTGGCCATGTGTGCTGGCTTTCTTCCACGTTCCAGCTAATAAATCACACGCAAGGACAGCAGAAAAATACATAAAATATTTTCCTACTGTTGTTCCTTTATGTATGCAATTGCCTTACTTGTCCTGGGGACTATCCTGTCATTCCAAACAGGAGAATGCTGCTGCATTTCAGTTAAATGCATGAACACACCCAAGCCCCAACTGATAAAAAAGCTTCTTAAAAGTAGTTTTTCTAATTTTTGAAAAACAAAGTTTTTCAAGTTAGAAACCTTGCTGACTTGACATTTGTAGCTTGGCCCTACAGCTTTCTTCAAATGATGGCCACTTCTGTGTTTTAGATATGGTTTTGTGCTTGTGAAAATTTAAAACTGAAAAAAAAATATCTGCTGTAAACATCAAGCTTTACAAATAGTCTCATTTTAGTCTTTTAATTTAATGCATCTTCCATCCACACATGTTATCTGAGTATAGATATGCATACTGATAAGGCTTGAAATCATAAATTCTGTTCCATTACCTCAGGAAGTGAACTACACTAGAGAGTTCAAAGGAAGAGAGTGAGGGTAATTGAGTTGACAGAGCTTATTTCTGGGTCTCTGTGTGAGGCCCAGGGTTATTTATTTTGTATGCACAGTAACAGTTCACATTGTTTCTATCTTCAAATGCCATTCTAAGCATCCGAGAGCAGCATTCTGTTCACAGAATCATAGAATGGTTTGTGTTGGAAAAGACCTGAAGATCATCTAGTTCCAACTCCTCTGCCATGGGCAGGGAGACTTTTTTTCCCAATTTCACAAATTGTTATACTCTTTATGAGCCAAGAAGCCAAAATTAAGCTGCTATTTTAGACCAAGAGGCAAAGTAACTGAGAACTTCACTTTCTTGGAGACATGCAATGGTTCCTTCAACAACTGTAGTGATATTTTACCGTAAAAGCTGAATGAAACACATTTCTAGTCACTACAGAACCATTTGTCTCTTGAAAAGAATATGGCAAATTCAAGACAAATTAAGAGTGGAGATAGTGAGCTAAGTAGTTGATACATCAGAGGAGAGGTGCTAAATAATCCAAAACTTTATCAAGGTGAACTGAAACCATGAAACTGCTGCACAGTATTCTTTGGGTTACTTTAAAGTCAGGGTTGATTTAGTTTGTTTTGTTGCGTTATGGGATGAATCAAACTGCATCTGCAGTAAACATGGGCTTCTGAACTATTTTACTTGGCTCAATTTCCAACCTGTCAAAAAAACATCCCTAAAAGATTAATTTAAAACATTCTCCAGGTGAATAAAAAGGTGGCAAAAGAGGCTTCCAAAGCAGGGCATACTGAGCCCTTCATTTAGCTATTTAGACAAGTTATCTGAGCTTAGACTCTCTTGCACATAGCACACATTTATAATTACTCTTTATTTCTTATTTTATTATAGGATTAAAGAACAATAAAAAAGAGTGTGCAAGATACTGAACAATCAGGCAAATTTCTGTCTTTTTTAAATTTACCCACTCTGGCTTCCTATGAAACTCACCTTCTATCTAATGAGGGCAGATAGATAAGGCAGAGCTACCTCATGTCCTTGGATACCACATTTTTATTTTTCAGCTAAAAATTAGGTTTGAATGAAATTTGAGGATTGGTCCAGAACTTCTGTCTGAAAGACATCTCATAATACCTGATAAATATTTGATGCACATGTACAAATGAACTCAACTTATTGTACTTTTCTCATTTCTACACCTGCTTATATTAATTTTGTGATTTTTTAAGTTGTCAGCATAAAGGATATATTTGTCTGCAGTGATCTTAATAAAAAAAAAGTCTTATTTAGGACAACCAAAGTTTCTATTCCTTTTTCTAAGACCCTCTGAGATAATAAAATTTGACAATATCTGCATCATAAGTAGTTCCATATGAGGAAGGAGTAGCAACACAGTGTAATTTTTTACCTCTTTTGTCTGTACATTTAAACTAGGATACCAAAAGAAAGGTGAGAAAAATTAATTTTCTGCTAATGACCTTTGGTAGGCATTTAAGTCAACATTATCAAGTAAATAATGTGGAAAGCGTTTTTTCTTTTTTTATTTTCTAGAGAGCAAAGAGGGAGTATTCCTTCATCCAGTTCAGCCCCTCACGGTCTGAGGATGCTCCCTACAAATGTACCCTGGCTTGCTTTAGTTAATTAAATTCAAGCTAAGAAAGATGATTTCTCTCATGCCTGGAAAGCTTTTCATGAACATAAACAATATATCACTTAACCCATTCCTTGAACAATTCATGTTCTTTTCTTTCAGGTTGTCAGAGATGAAGCTAAGACCTACTTAGGCAGAACACTGTTCTTGGTAGGTTAGCAGAAGACTCTCATGTATGAGAACCCTGGTCTTACCAATAACTCAGGTATTTCACACTGCTGATATAAGGGATCATCTAAAAATTCCAGCCTCATGGAAATAACAGCATTCATATCTTACATAAAATATATATGTGACTTGGTAAATAACAGGAGTGCATTCTGAACTGCTATGAGTTTTCCTTATTACAAAATAAGATTTAAAAAGAAAAAATCCAGCAAATGCCAGACTAAAAAAAAATGGCAAAAACTGAGGAGCTAAGTGATTTTGGGACCTAAGTTTCATGAAGGGTTTGCCCTTTTACAGATGGATTTTTGGCAGAAATATAGTTTCACAAACAGAAGAATGTTAGCAGCTCATGGGTCTCTTTTGTTACCATAATCACTAATGCAAACTACTTCATTTTAAAAAAACTGAATATGCTCACAGCATCTTACCTCAGTCTAAATAATATGTATGTTTACTGATTACCGGGAACTTAAACTCTGACCTTAACCTTTTGTTACTGCAGACACCCAGGTGCTCACACTCCCTTGTACCCCTGATGTCTGATCCCATTTCTTCCTCCTCACCCAACTACGACCCAAGCTGTCTGTCCTATCTATGCTTGTCTGCCTTATCACATGCTCCTCTTACTTTATCACAGTTATCACATGTTACTTCCTCTACCATTTTATGCTAAGTTCTGTGCTTAGTCCCATCTATCTTCCAACAGGGATAAAAATGTTGGTTTTATCTTCACTACAGCTATTGCTTCTTTGAGTAACTTAAGTATTTGAGATCTTTTATATTAGCATCCATTCTACATGGATTTTAGCTGGCAATAAATTAACTAACTTTGTGGCAAAGCATCAGGAAAACTATCAGAATTTCTTTGGCTTTTAGCAGTGCTTCAAATGTTGCTTTTTGATTGAGATGACACTAGAAATTCTAAGTATATGTGGACATTAACAGCTACAGCTAACTCAGCTTACGTGAAAGTTACAATTTAGCCTTGTGGTAACTTCAAAGCAGAATAAATAGCTGTACCAGAGTGAAAAAAAGCCCAAAACAAACAGGAAAAAAAGTATGCCAGACACAAGTATTTTGCTATACAAGTCAGAAATGTAAATGGCTAAGACTAAAACATTCCAATTAAAAATCCTGAGTGTGATTAGTGTGACTGCATTGCCTAACACCTAAGAAAATTAAGTAGAGGTTGAGTGATGTTTACAGTATCATCTTCAAATCAATCCACTGTTGTACAACTCATTAAATAACCATTGCTAGGTAAACATATGGCATTTTCACAAGCATGTCCCACTTTTTAGAATCCATATCACACCAAGTTATACTGATTTTTCAACACACACCTGTGTGCAGAGATAAATATACAAAACTAATATGTAGAGGAGAGAGCTGCTTTAAGGGCAATGCCTGGGGTATGAACCGAAAGTGCAGCCAGAAGGAAGCTCCTGTGCAGAGATGCCTGAAAGACCTTGTGAAAGGCAGCAAGTACCTGAAATCCCCTGCACACTTTCATTCTGTTTCATCTATGCACTAAAATTTTACACTCTTTTAAGAAAACTTTTGTGTGTGATTCATCGTTCTTGATAGACACCCCAATTATACTATTAGAGTGTTCTTTGAATGAATGCCATCCGTGGAGAAGGTGGCAACAACTGTCTGTGACTAAGCTGAACTGTCTTATTTTTGTTTAGAATTTTGAAAGCTATAAACAAAAAATGGTGTTTTCCTTAGCTCAAATGGAAGTAAGATCAATACTCTTATGATATAAGACTGAATACAGTAGTTCTCACTCGATCTTTACCAAAGAAAAATTCTCATTGCTCTGAAGTAAGAATTTCCTGAATAACAACATCTGAAGAAGATGTGGCAAAGATTCAGCCCTCTTCTTTGTTTCAATACCATTACTGACTAATTAAAGGAAGGAAGACATAATCTCTTAATTTTCTTTTATAGAAGGAAGAGATTATGAAGGATCATTTCAGCTGTTTCCTGGTTGGCCACCAAAACAAAAGTGACCCATTTACCATTTGCTCAAAATGTCCATATAATACCAAGGTCACAGAAAGATTAAGCAAAGCCTTGGAAGAGTCTCCACCCGACTCCCTCCTTTCCCTCACCTTTTCCACTATCTCATAGTCCATCTTGAAAGCCCAGAGCTGGAGCCTGGCAGAGAGTTCGCTGATGGAGGAGAGGGTGAGAAGGAACTGCTCAGCGCTGCCCAGAGGGACATCGGGATTTGCCAGCTGCGCCTCCTGGATCTTCTGCTTTTCCTCCTCAGTTGGGATCATGGTCAGGATTTTCTGTATAGGGAGACAAAAGGCAGGCATCAGTGGTGGGGCTGAGGGGAGTATGAGGGCTGGTTGCTGGGTGACCCCACAGCAGCCACAGTGGAAGTCCTCAAGTCCTTGGCTGCTAAATTAGGACAGCATGGTAGTAACCAAGAACTAACCCACTGCACAAGGAAGCAAAACAAGGACTGATGCCTCACACACCTGTAGTTTGTTTAAAAATGTATCTGGATGAAAAAGCCTTTTTATTTTTTTAATATCTGTATTCAGTAGGTACAGCTAATCATGGGATGAAACACTGAAGGAGACGAAAGGAGATTGCTTAGGACCGATCTCATCAACTTTCACATGTTTAAGTCAGAACTTAATATCTTTTTGCAAATTACATATGGAAGTAAGGGTAGAAGGAGAACAGCTCTGTGGCCTGTGATTTACAGCAAGTCAGACCAGATTTTAAGGTCCCTTTTAGCCCTAATATCTACAAATCTTCCAGCACACTTTTAAGTATACAAGAATAACTTGAGGACTCCTGTCCCTTGCTGTTCCCACAATTTCTTACTTTTGTTCAGTCTGTTTTGTTTTTCTTATGGAACATGGAAACTATTGCAGCTTACTAGGTCATTCCTAAAGACTTCACCCTAACTGACAGCATCCCAAGGAACACACATTGAATTTAAAGCTGAATTATACATTGCATAACATATGGCCTTTTTTTTCTTTTTATCTGAAAAAGGATCTCAATATTTTCAGTTTCTGCTGTCAGTGTGGCTCAAAATATTTAAACTTTCCCTTTAATTCATGGATTTTACAGGCTTGTTTAAATGTGGCAGCTTTCCTTCCCAAAGTATTGCTCTCTAAGGTATTGCTTCTTAATCAATTTCTAACACAATAAATGCACTTCAAAATAAAACAGAAAAGCAAAACAACATAAAGGCATCAGATAAGTTGAGGTCTCTACCCTACTGATCAATGCTTCCTTAAAGCAAAGCAGATTTTTAACACAACTTATGTTTATTCATCTGAGGAATGACATGTTTTTGCTGTAGCCATCTATAATGATAGAGGCTGTTTTGAAGGGGAGGAGAGAATAATAAAAATACAGCCAAAGAGCTATCAGACCTGCCAATCCAAACTACAGCCTTGTTCCAACACTGGACATAGCCAATTCATCAAAGCAGCACAACTGCCCCCTTCCAGTACCGATAGTTCCCCCGGCTATTCGAACAGCACCGGAGCTAAGCGTGGATGGAGAGCAAGGGACTTTTCCTGGTCAATCAGGCAAAGAACAAGAGTTAAGCAGGCAAATAATGTTCAATTTGTTGAACCAGGACTTATTTAATTTCAGCCACAGCATTTGTATTGCGGTCCATTTTCCTTTGTTGACTTCCATAAATATAAATAAAGAAGCATTTCTTTCTGTTAATGTTGTCTCTCTCTCTTGCTCTTTGTTGTTATAAACAACAACAACAAAAAAAGCCTTCCTGCTTGGACACTGCAATATTCTACCTTAATAAATTAATATCTGAAGTAAAAAAAAGAAGAGGAGGAAATTCCCTCAATGCACTCTGGTGCTTTTCCTTAGCCTGAAAAGGACTGCTTGGAAAATATTCTGATGTACACCTGTTCCAATTGACAGCATTTGTGTATTGATTTTGAGATGTGCTATCCATCCATCCATCCATCCATCCATCCATCCATCCATCCATCCATCCATCCATCCATCCACCCATACATGCTGAAATCTGTAACTTGGGTCATACCTAACATGAAACTAGATTTATAAGTAGCTGCTTCATGGCATTTCTCAGTGCTGAACCAATACTCATCTAAAAAAGTCTCTAAAAAACCCAAATTGAGCCTAAAACTCATAAAGAAAGGTGTTTTGCAGTGTCCCTTGAAGGAGTCAGGCATCTTAGTGCCTGCTCCTCTCTTCCACAACAAGAGAAAGCCAATGCCCTCAGCTGAGACAGGGCAGCTGAGACACTGAACATCCATACGTGGAGAGTTTAGCAGTAGCCATGTGATGGATGTAAAAATGCTTCTGGTGCATTTTTGAAGGCTAACACTACAGCAGTATTCTCAATTGTCTCCTACAAATAACCAGGACTTTTGGCACCTACCCAGGGATCCCACAAGTATTTTGTGGTGGGGCAGTGCCTTCACTCCAGAGATTTTGCACTGCTTTGGGGCATTTTAAAGAGAGCAAAGAAAGAGTAAGCTTTATTTCCAAAGGGACTCTTCCCCTCCTTGAGCTTTATGTAAACATCACAAGATAGATGGAGCTGACAAAAAGTATTCAAGTCCAAGTTCTGCGAGGCTGCTGAGCTGCGTACCATACTATGTGAAATAGAGGATGCCAAGCAAAAGAGCCTGTGCTTGTGGTGCCAGCTGCTGAGGATCAGCCCTGCTGCTGAAAGCCATGCCTTGGTGGGGCCAGAGCTGCTGGCAGGTCTCACATCATCCAGGGTGCAAGTGGCCCCATAACAACAACCTACACCAGCACTTCTCATCTGCTTGGGCAAATAATTCTGATCCTGATGGCCATCATCCTTGGTGCCCCCCTGAGCAAGTGGTGAAATGCTCCTCTTCTTGATTTCCACTCTATAACTAATTTGAGCCATTTGTTCAGTGCTGGAAACTGATGAGTACACCATCTGCCACTTTATTATTATTTTAATTTTTATTACTATTATTTTTTGAAACGACACTAACAGTAAAAGTATCATAAAACCACAGCAGGGCAGAAGGTTACTGGCACCTGATGTGACCATTAAATCACAAATAGCTTAGAGCCCAATCATTAGTTCATATTGCTCTCCCCAGTACACAGAATCCCAGAGTGGGTTATGTTGGAAGGGACCACAGTGGGACTTCTGGTCCAACCTCCCTGCTCAAGCAGGGTCATCGCAGAGCAAATGGCACAGGATTGTGCCCAGATGGTTTTTGAATACCATCAGTGACGGAGACTCCACAGCCTTTCTGGGCAACCTGTTCCAGTGCTCAGTCACCTGCACAGTAGAGAAGTTCTTCCTCATATTCAGGTGGAACTTCCTGTGCATCAGTTTCTGCCCATGGCCTCTTGTCCTATTGCTCAGCACCCCTGAGAAGAGCCTGGCTCCACCCTCTTGGCACCCTCCCTTCAGATACTTAAATACATCGATACTCCCAGTTGGCTATTCTCCATGCTGAACAGGCCCAGCTCCCTTGGTCTTTTCTTGTAACTGAGGTGGTGTAAGCAGCCTTCAGGTCAATTAAAGAAGAACTGGTTATTAACAAACCCTATGCTCGCATTCTCTAGGATGTGTGACACATGTATTTCACCTTCATGCATTCTCACACAACTGTTTGGGCCAGAGTCTTATTTTTTGAGGAAAACTAGTGCACAAAAAATGGAGGAAAATAAGTAATTTTTGCATGAGATAATGGACCCTCATTATTCTGTTGCTGGACTGCTGGACTGCTGGACCCAGCCATATGCTTGTACTTTCAGCAAAGTGATCAAACTGCTTATTTCCTGGACTCTACTATCCTGAGATACAACCTCCAAAAGTTCCTAAGAGAAAAGACTTACAAAAGCAACATATGGTTGAGGGTCATGGGCCTCAGTGAAGGATGCAAGGAAGCACCTAACCAGTGACAACAGATAGCCCAGAGCCTCTGAGGAAATGAGGTGTTTTAAGTTTTCTCTTTCATGACATATTGGGGCTTTTCAGTGATGACGAGTTTGCAGGGGTGTCTCGTCTTTTGTGTTTGGTTTCAACTGATTTTACCAGGTGAACAACAGCCTGAAAAAAATTAGTAACTCAAATATCTGTTTGTTGTTGTTGTTGTTGTTGTGTCCAAAGCTTTCTGTGGCTTGAGGGTCACAAATACGTAAGCTGTATAACCAAATACACGCTAGTGGATATTTCACCAGATATTTGACAGGCCTCAGAAGACAATCCAACCCCTAAAAGGGTCTCTCACATTTCAGCTTCCCAGGCAGCTGTTAACAAGACCCATTGCTGGTATGCATTACTTGTAGAAACTCTAAGAAAATATAACAGCCTATGAAGCTCAGAACTTCACAGTAAGGGAGGCTACCTGCACTGATTTTATTACAACTCTTCCAAAAATGATCCAATTCTGAGAAGGAACTACATCTAAAATGCTGATGGCCATCCCTGTAAACCAGGAACTGACACCATTGCCTCAGTCAGACCACTCCTGTTCCTCAGCTCTCTACAGAAATACATGAACATGTCATTGCTGGTCACAGAAAGTGCAGATGATGTTTTGGTTTGCTGCAAGGAGAGAAAGTGTGGCCTTTTTTCTTTAAATAAAGTCTGAAACAGATTAGGGCTGCGATATGCTTACTGTGGGTGTCTGGCCAGCAACGCACCACTGAGGCCTTTCTCTCTTCTGTCTAGACTTGTGAAAAAAGGTGTTCTTTCAGGTCACACGAGCTAGCATCATTTAAAACATCCCCTCACACTCCTACAAAGCATTAGCTAAACAAATTGGAAACTGCAAATATTGATGTACCATGTCAATGATCAGAATAAAAATGTAAATATTTTACTTGTTTCCAAAAATCAAATTTTGATTTTTGTTTATACATGTCACCTTCTGGCTTTTAAACACCAAGCTCTCACTTCTTACCCTTTTTTACATCTCAGGGCTACCTAGTCACTCCAGACACCTAGACTTCAAATTACTTATTATGGGTATGGAAGGTGTAGCACACCTGGAGAGATTTTTTCATTTTAAAGATTTACTAAAAGCTATACCTACGAATGTAATCAACATTGCGTAGCATCACAAAGCTATACTATAAAGCAAAAAACAACCCATGCTAGCTTCCTACCCTAATTTTTCTCTGCTAAATCAATCACAATCTTTGGTATAATTTGGTTTTGATCCATGTTTCCTTACTGAGCAACCCTTTATAGAGGGATCCACCCATTTCCTTTGCTACCGACAAGCACCAAGGACTGGTTTGTTGGACTCTTTTCTTGCAGTAGCCTCTGATAAATAAAAATTAGGTGCCAGGATTTCAAGCTCGCCTCTTTTGCTTAACTCAGAGCAAGACCTCATCCATGCTAAGGAGGCAGTTCTTTATTCTGCATGAGCTCCAAGCTGTTTGAATACAATGAATGCCAAGCTTTCAAAGAAAGGAAAACACAAACACTTTGGCAAATGTACGGTGGCAAAATTTTTTTTTAGCTGGACTGGCTCATGCTTGCAAACACACAATGCGCATTCCTCTGAAAATACGTCTTAAACATGCCTGCTTTGCATACTAAGTGGACTACATCTGCCTTTCTAGTGTCATGGCCCCACTTTCTGCCCTTTTTCACAGCTCAGGGGTACCTAACCACTTTAAAACCTAAAAATACGCAACATATTTAGGAATAGAGGGCTTCAAAACAACTGGAGGATTTTTTTCCACTTAGTTGTATCTTTAAAGTTAAAAAATAAAGTATATAAAACAAGAGTTCAATGTCAAAAGCAAAGCAGCATTCAGCAGGACGCAGGGAAGCAGTGAAGGCTCTACTGGAACTACTGGTCTATCTATGGACTTGATGATGAATTGGGCTATCACAAACTGGTAGCCTGCAGCCCACTGCATCCCTGCCTTGTTGCTAGCACTACTGCCAGCATTGCTTCAGTCTACTGTCCTTAAAGGAATCACTAAGGTCAGTTTTAAGGTACCATTTAATCCACCAAGGTGCAGAACTAAAGCCACACACACACTCACATGACAGTGGCGATGCTCCTCAGCAAAGGACACAGCACAGAGCTCACTGCCAAGGCAAAGGATGGCTCAGTGACTTTTTACACTGCTGGTGCTCTGCTTTGTGTTGGATCTGACAAAAGCTGAAGACAATCCTAAATCACAGCTTCTCTGAAATTTTAGCAGTGAATGTTATGTTGTCACCGCACATATCTCTTTTCCTGCTCTCTTCACATCTCTCTCTTCTGTGTACTGGATGTGACATCTCTTCTAGACAATTACTGTGCAGAAAGGCTTTTGAGTATCCACTGTGATACAATTTTTTACTCAGGCAAATTGCATAATTTTTTCCATACCAGTCCTGCCTCAATCAACCCATAGATAACCTATCAATTACATTATATAGCAAATTGCTTTATTATCTGTGGCTTTTTTAATAAATGAAGCTGATTCTAACACTATTAATGACTCATTCAAAGTGGCTACCAATTATTTCCTTATATTTAGATAGATATGAACCAGAAAACTCTCTAAAAATCTAGACTGAAATGACAACCTCTCTTCCCTCTATGCTAACTTTAGGGCTAAAGCAAATGAACAGAGAGAAGAGATACAGGAAACAAAGCTTGTCTACACTGTAGACCAAAGGGGCAGTATAGAAAACTGAGGCAGGGATCTGCTGAAAACAGTGAGACTCACAATAATGTCTTTTTGTGTGCTACCTGTGTGCTACCTGGCCAATTCTGCATAGCTCAATCCAGCCCTCTCTATCACTACTGGTCTGACTCTGTAACATGCTATAAGAAAAATCTGTAATTCGGGATTGGGAAACGGAATCTGAATTCAGTGTAGGGTTTTACCTGATAAGAAGTAAATAAATATATATAATTGAGGAAAAAAAGCTCTTTTCTCCATGGACATCATCCTTCCCAGCCAATCAAGACTTCATTCCTCAGAGTGCCAAGTACCTGAGCTCTGTTGCACTTATCCTTTCTCTTGATTTCAAATACCATAATGATCACATTAGGATTACTCACATCCTTAGCTTCAAGATGTGGGGACAGACCTCAGAGACCTTTTCTTTAGCACTGGACAAGTATATTAGCAGTGTATAATTTCCTGGTTTCTTGAATTCTTCAAATTGAAATCCACCTTCATATATATTTTAAATGAAATGATGGGTTCCTGGCAGCTAATGGAAGGGCCACCCAAAGGAGGGTGTGCTGGTACAAAGCACAGCTGTGGACACCACAACAGGTGGTCGGCAGATGGGCAGCCCAGAGACAAATGTTGGCAGTGAAAAAGGCGAGCTGTGCAGAGCACCTGAAGCCAGAGAAGGACACAATTCAAAGGAGATGATACACAGAAGTTAATGAAGACTTGTCCTTCTTTGTCAGCCATTTTACGTTGGACTTTGTATGGAAACACTGCGTACAGCACTGAGATCTGACTGGCTGGCTGTGAGTTGGGCTTGGCTGGAGGGGTACTTCTCTCCAACACTTTAAAGCTTAGTAGTGCAGACTGAAGTGATGGGTACATGGGATGGGTCCTGAAAAATTACTTTTTAAGAGTGATCTGTCACCTTCATAAACGAGTGAAGTATACACACAGCAAATAAGTAATATAGCTTTGGGAAGAAACTATATTCTGGCAGGGATAAATCAGGCCTTGCCTTCTAGCTAAAAGGATCTTTTGCCTTAAGCATCTCTTTCACGTTTTCATTCCAGGAAGCTTTTCTCATTTTCTTTTGTAGTCAGCAAGGTGAAGGTGGAAAGAGGGAAATCATGAAACACAGTGCCAAACCAGTAAAAGGTGACTGTGAATTACTGAATGACCTCTGATAGCCACTGGTCGAGATTTGCAGTTGTGCAGATTACTCTTACTAGATTATATAGGCTTATTAAAAAAAAAAAAAATTGAAATGAATAAAACCGTAAAGAAAAAACCAGTGGAGCCGCAGGCTTCTTTTACACTTCATAGAAGAAAAATGTTTTGATAAAAAAAATAATAAACAGAGCTCATCTTGGATCTTGGTAAGAATATCTGCAAAGTCAAACATGTAGTGGTAAAAATTACATCATCTGTAATCTTTATACCAACTGCTTTTCTTCAAACAACAGTAACACAGAAATGCTATTCTGGGCAGAACTAGTCGCTGTATTTGTTTTCCATTAGATATACAATCTAGAATGACTCCAGCAGCTAGCTGGGCATGAAATTTATTAAACCCTGTACCAGTTGCATCAGCCCTAGTAACTCACTGCCTGTTTTTGCTGCTCACAATATTTCAGTCAAGCTTCACATAATACTCTGAAAAACCTGACAGGAATTAACACCATTGCTACTCAAACAAAAACAGATAATCCATGATCACTGAGCATGCCCAGCCTCACGATACTTCATGCTTCTGAGCCCACTGCACCAGTTTCACAAATTTTGACACTCAGACATGACATAATACACCCCCTTCTCCCTCTTCCATGACCAGTCTGGCCTGTACCATATGCAACATGGGAAAAAGAAGTATTGAAAATGCAGACTTGAAGACAGCGACTATTCTTTCTTACCTCTATTCCTTCCTTGTTTAAGGCATATTCGTCGAAGTTCAAAATAGCAGTCTTGATGGTGCGGGGAGGGGGCAACACAGTCAAGCCAATATTAATGGCGTTGCTTCGCTTTGAGTCCAGCACAATGATCTCCTGTCGCTTCCCATCTGCAGCAGTTTTCTTTGTGAAGAAGAGAACAAGGTCATTATTCCCCTGATCTGTTTTATAAAGGAAAAGTCACTCCCTTCACTAATGACTTCCCCCACTCAAGAAAGCTGACACTGAATGTAAATCTAATTTATTTGTAGGCATCAAAACAAGCTGAATTCTTGTAGCACACCCTTATCCTATCAACATGAGCTGCCAGGATTCAATCAGAGATCCGAAAGTTGCCGTGCAAAGCAGAGCTAGTCTGACACAGTCCTCACAAGGGCAGTTTGGGGCAGAAGTCAGTCTGAAAAACACCTGAAACTGCCTCTGCCAGTTGAGAACTCTGCTGTGCAGCAGGATTGGCCAGCACAGGACTGGTGGGGCAGCAGCTGGGCAGCCAAGGAGCTCCAGGGCTCAATTCCCTGTTGGATGCACCAGTCTGGACCCTCTCTCACTTGCGTGGCTGGCTGGGAAACAGAGTAGTTCCCATCTGCCTGCCAGCATTCTCCTGTGTTATAAATCCACCTCGGGCACTGGCAAAGGAGCCGTAGGTGCCTCTCTGGAGGCACTGGCGTGGTTTTCTGACCTCTGGCTGCCAGGGAAAAGTTATTCTACCTTGCTGCTCATGATATGTCTGTGAAGTCCTTCATAGATGCAGAAAAATTTCAACCCTCATGCTTTTTTCAAAGCATTTTTATTTGAGACTATCCACATCCTTGGATCTTACCTCCAGTACAAATAATAACAAAATCACAAAGAACTGGCACCATATGCTTTAAATTCCGTTCTAGAGTAGACCCAAGGAATTTCTTTCTCTTTCTCCCTATCTTTATAGTGGCAAAATGCAAACCAACTACGCAAGGGGACTCGAAAACCACTTATATGGCATAATGGAGTGTTGAATGTGGTATTTGCTTTTACATCTCAGCATGTCTCTCTTTCTCTCTCTCATCATCCCATGCTAGAAGGTGTCTCTTTGGTAACTACAGATGTCATGCTGGGTAGCTGAAAGGTGAGAGGACTCTGCTCCTCATACTCCGGGCTTTTTCCTTCCTCTACATATATGTGAACACTGTAAACGTGTTTTCTGTGTTTCTTCTTCCTTTGCCCTATCAGAGATGGGCTGATGAATGCTGTCAAGCACAGGAGCGTAGGGAGAAGCCCTGCACACTGATGTATCAGTCTTGCATCTCTTGTGGAGTTGGGGAAAGCCCAGGAGGAGACTTACTGCTTGAGTCTCAATCTGTGTTCAGGATTGTTTTTTAGACTACGGAGCTTTGTCCTTCACTTTCTTTGGGTCTGCACCACAGCCACCGAGACAAAAAGTACCCCACTGCCGGGCCTACGTGCTGTTTCTGAATTGGAAGTTAGTAAATGTGATTTCATCAAAGCACCTCCAGCTGTGGACAGCCCATGATGGGGAATGCAGCTGTACCATTACAAAGATACTTTTTTCTGGCATAGCTCAGAACCTGGCTTGCACAGGAAGAGGTTTGCCCACCGGTTCCTGCAGCCTGCCCAGCACCTGTGTGGTACCACAGTCCTTTCATCATACCAGCACGACTAATGTGGTATGATGCAACTTCTGTGGGCATATGAGACTGAAGGCAAGTGCTGTTTACAGGAGTTGGGGAATACCACATGTGTATGATCTGAGAAACTAATAAGAGGGTTGTTTTTTTAAACTTAGAAAGAAACAACAATTTTGCAGTAAACAGGATAAATTTTAGGAGAGCAAAGATAACATTTGTTTTCAATGTTTCTGTATCACGTTTCTCAGAACTGATCTCTTCTCAACACCTAAAAAGTATCCCCAAAGCCTTCCTAACCTTTCCCTTCTTTGAGTAAGAGACTCCTCTTCTTCTTGGGGAGCTACCTGAAGGATGTGAGATGCAGTTTCTCCTTTAAAGCAGTAACTTTTACTTCCTGAGCCACTAATCACATTTTCAGGACCACAGTTAGAGGCCAAGACCACATTAAAACCAAACAGGGTTCACCAGAGACAGCTTCCTCTTGAGTTTGTATTGCACTAAGCCTTTTTTAAACACCACTTTTTACCTTGTCCTTTGGAACACAGAATTACACAGCTCCAAAGAATTTATGCAGAAAGGAAAAGGCCAGGGGAAAGGACTTAAATTTAGGCTTCCCACATGTGGTATGGGTAAGTAAGCCTCAAATCTGCAGCTCTGTTTTTAGGCTCCCAAGTCTGACAAGAGAGACATATTCATGTGGGGGACACAGGACGGTCATGGCTGGGATCATTGCGATCCCAACAGTGCACACACTCCCCAACAATGAGTTATGAAAGACAGATGAGCTGCACAGGGCATGTGTGCATGGAGGTATTTTCCAGAGCTATAACTGCACATGGGATATAAAATGTTGGGGTGAGTAACCCTTTTCAAAAACAGGGGCTGAAGAGATTTTAAATCCATTCTGGGGACGACGTCTGAGTTCCAAAGAAATAGTTTCCAAATAAATAAAAGGATGAAGAAAAGAGAAAGATTTTACTACTATGAACTTTACTACCTTACTGCTAGGAAAAGAATTGCTTTTTGTCTGCAATGAAATTGCACATGTGTAAGTGTCTGACTTAAAATAAGCTACAACTACTAATTTCTATTACAATATTTGGTGACTTTAATCTACGCTTTATAAATTCATTAACACAGAATGACTTAAAATGCTTGAGGGAACAGTGAACCAGTGCACTTGATTTTATATTTTAATGTATCAGCGTGAAGTGTAATCCCTGAACTTCTGAATACTACATATACTATATTGTTAAATGTAATTACAAAAGTAATTATAAAACACAAACATACCAGGTAGCATAATCTGTGGAATTATATAATCTGTATAATTTGTGGAAAACAAACACTTCCGTAATGTATTAACAATTACAGTGAATTTAGACCTTTACGAGACCTAACTGGCCACATTCTCTTGCCTCTGCTGAAGACTGGATAGTCCAGATGGATTATTTAAAAACTATTACCATCCCACAGAAAGTGATTTGTAGTCTGATGAGAACATAGTCTTAAACATGCCTCTTTGTTTTAATTAATATGGGAAGCAGAAAAATTTAAATAAGTTTTCAAGTGGTCAAATAAATAAATAATTATATATGAGCATCAACTCAGAAATATCTCCTGCCTTTAAAGTTGCAGAAGTCTGCAGCAGTGGTACAGAAAAATCTCCCTTAATAGTGAGATGGCTTTCTTTACTTTTTTTTTTTTTTAATTTCTATCTCAATTAGCAAGGATTTAATACAGGAGATTTAAAATGGAATCACTCAGCTGCCACTGACTTTTTCCAGGATATATGTATGTAATCTTTTTCAGAAATTCTGCTCTACATTTATGACTTGTCTTGGCATTTATTGAAATTGCAACAAATCCTTTCAAAAGGAATATGTGTCTATGATGTATATACATGTGTACATGAAAACAGATTCCTTCATTTTTCTCTCCTACTAATTTTTATGTCTGTGGGCACATGATGAATCACTGTATCCCACAGGGTATACATGAATCAGCAAAATAATACATTCATGCAAAACCAAGTGGATGGCAAAAGGGCTGAAACAACAGCATTTGATTCAGGAGTGTCTGTATGTTTTCATTTCTCTTCACAGAAAAGTAAACACTTTGAAGTACTTTGCCAAAATATCTGCTTTGTTTGGTGGAGTGAGAAGGAAGGAAATACTAGACTGGCTTGGAGGGGATACCTGATCACTCTTTCTACTGGCAAATATAATGTAGTGGTGCTCTATTCTAAAAAATAAACCATCTGCAACTAAAGGTGCTTCACTAACTAAAATCAATGTGCAAGTTGCTCAGTGTGGCACAAGTTTTCCTAAAATCAACAATCTCCTCTCCCAGTCCCAGCCCCCAAAATCCCGTATTATATCCTACAATTTAAAATCCGCTTTATTTTATTACAGTCTATTGTGCTTAATGAAAAACTTCTCATGAGCCAGGAAGTAGCTGTTTATAGCTGTGTGTTGTGGAAATCACAGTGAAGGATTAGAAACTGCAGTAAAATTGGTTACAGCTGTATGAGAGAGCATAAGCACAAGATAGAGCCAAGCCCCCCCTTATACACCCTGACTTTGCTTTTCCTCTCATCCTTCTGAACTGTTCCTTTTCCATGCACCTACTTCGATCTCTTGCTATGAAATCTGGAGGTTTGACTTTTGATTTGTTGCTCTGCACTCTCTTTTTTCAGCTGAACCAACTGAGCTGTGAGTCAGACTTTACGATATTATAGAATAAACCTGTTTTGGATTGCAGCCATTGGACAGGAGAAACTAGACACAACGGGGAATGTGCTCTCTGGAAATAAACCAAGCAGTCTGGAAAAAGCGAGAGCTATCCTAATTTGAGTGCAATCTTTGTACCAAACCTCAAGTCTTTTACGGATTCAGTGGTCTGCTTAATTATTCCCACTCTGACTTGATCTAAGGACCATCTCCGCCTCTGGAAGATTTGCTGGTGTTCACGAAAACCAGGCAGGAGTTTCCAAAGCCTGCATAGAGTTCTACTACGGTATTCCTCAGTTCCCGTTGTCTTCTCTGCAATGAGACAATGAGACTCCTATGTCTGTGTTATGGGACAGGGTAGAAAGAGAGCCAAAAGTACAATGTCTCATGCAGAGAGCAGTTATTAGTCGCCAAGGGGAAAGCAGTCACCTAAATCATTCCTCAGACTTGCACTAATTTCAAAGAAACCTGCTCACTCATCTTCCAGCCATAAGCCAAAAGCTGTGCCAAAGCATCAGGCAGATTTGAGAAGCAAGTGTGAGGGAGGGAAAATGGCCAAGGGTAGTTTGGGAACATGCACGATCATTGACTGGAAAAGTAAACAAGTCATAATTCCAACAGTTTAACATTTTATCAAAATTTCATGTGAGAATAAAAGATTAAGAATCAGCCAGAGCGCTCCATTACAATGCTGGCACTTAGCACAAAGCTAATTGTGGAAATGGCAAATATGTCATCATTCCACATTCAATTCGAGGAATTAAATATTTTATGGATCTAAGAAAATGCTCTCATTCCTTCCATCTATGAACCATCTGTGGCAGATTTGTATTTACGGGGAGAGAGATGAGGAGTAGCACGCCACGACGTCACCAGCATTCCTTCCTCAGCAGAAGAGGAATTAGAGAGAGAAATTAATCTCAGCATTGGCCAGATGAACAATGAGCTGAACGTGTTGTTAAAGGTGCTACACCATACATTTCAGATTTACATGCATCTGTCTTGCAAAAAAATTCAGCTAAAACGAGTGATGGCAGGATCTACACGAGCCATGTCTTCATATACCTGTTGCTTGCTAGGTAGTTGGGAGCTTGATTATAAAAATTGCAATGTTTCCACTTGGTCAAGAAGATCAAGAATGACTATGAGAAAATTCTGAGTTACTACAACTGGACAAGTGACACAGAGATCCTTTACTGTGAGACATCCAGACTCCCCAGAGTAGGAGCAAACAATAGTATCTATAATGCATAATAGATACAACAACTTTCTCTAGCTAAAGAGAAGTAAAATATTCAAGGTGCTGACTGCTTTTTATGTTACTATAAGACATACAGGCATACAGAGAAAACACACAAGCGATTAGTTTCTTTTAAGAGAGATGGACATTTTTTACTATCATTTTAACTGGAAAAAAACATTGTTTCCCTCATTCCAATTATGCTGCTTAGAAGAAAAAGAGTTTATGTAGCCATGAAAAACAAATGTTCAGGCTAATAACTTTTTAAATGCTACTTCAAATTCCTACTAAATGTAACTATAAAAAGCTTCCTTTTGTTGTTGATTCTAATGTTAAACAGCCATGTCACGAGCCTTTGTGAGTTTATTTTATAACAATACTGAGGAAGAGGGAATCCTAGCTACAGAGGTATTTCCTGTGCCAACTTCTATCCTAAAATTGCCACACTGCATAAATTAAAGATTTAAAATAGGCCTGTTCACCAATATAAAACAAAAACCCAACACTCCTGCAGAGTTCAGCTGTAAACTTGGTCCAGCTGATAATTTGATCCTTCAGAACAAAGCACATGGGTAGACTCTTTGCAGCAGATCCAGTCCGATATTCTAACCTTTCCACATAATGAGTAGGAAAATATTACCAAGTGAAGAACTGTCAAATACACAGATATGAATCACTATGCTGTGACCATTTTACGAATGTGACAGAAAGTATTTCAGATTCCAATACCTAGTTTGGCACTCAGCTACGGACAATCTAATGTAAAATTGGTTGGTATTTGCCACCTAGAGTGACATCCCACAACTGGTAGACCTGAGACAGAAGGGCAACTTGGCACATACTCCACCCTAGGCTCATCTCTAGTGTCAGGCCATGGAATATCTTCCGTCATAGGCCAAGCTAGAAACACATCCAGTAATTTCCACTGGTTTGATATAAACAACATAAATCACCTCGATCTAATTCAGAATGAATACCAATACAATAGCAGAAAAACAGCAAACTGAATACAAGCTGTACCTTTGTGACAGGCAGTTCCTTGGACTTAGACTCAAAGAGATGCTCCAGTTTGGAAGTGTCCACCTTAATGGGTTCCAGTTTCGACCACAGGAATTCTCTGCAGCGTTTGTTGTTTTTACACTGCCACTCAAATGGCCGTACCTCATTCCAAAACAGACGGATGGTTTTCTTCTTCTTTATAAATGCTGGCTGACCCCTAGAAACCTGGGGTGACCCTAAACCCTGAGGAGTGCTGAAGAGTGGAGGAGGAGCCAATAAATTAGCAGAGGGCGGAGGTGGAGGCGGACATCCAAACAAGGGGGGAGGCGGTGGAGGAGGCAAACCCAGAAAAGAAGGTGGAGGTGGAGGAGGGGGAACAAGGGAGTCCCCAGGACCCATATCCATGTCCAACACATCTACATCATCCTCCTCCCCCAAGTCTGTAAAATCCATGTCTTTGATTTTAAGTTCTCGAGGATTAGCCATGAGCTGATCCCAGATGTAATCAGATTCCTTCTTTGTCTGTGCTGGTGTTTTCTCGGGTACCTGTTCACTGATTTCATCTTCGGGCACTGCTGTCCCCTTAGCCAGCTCACCACTGTTAAATTTTTCTGCAAAGGCTTTCACACTGCCTTGGTTGTCCAGATTTCCAATCTCCATCTTTTTGAGACTTTCATCTGTGGCCTGCTTTGTGGCCTGAAGAATAGAGATCCTGCTGGCTAGGCTAGTGAGTGAGTCCTCGCTTTCCTCCGTCTCCTTCTTTTCCTCCTTCGCCTCCAGCTCCTTCTCCTCTTCATCTTTGGGCTTTTTGTTATGCGCATACAACATGTCCAGCATAAACCGCTTGTTGTTGAGGATGTTGCTGCACTGCTCATTCACACCAGCATCCTGAATGGTCTGTGACCATGGACCTGCAATCACACACACAGAGATGGGAAGAGTCAAGGGAAGGAAGTCAGAGCACCAAGAACACTCTTCAACCCACCAAAAAAAAACATCTGGGGGATGCATGTACATCTAGTCTGAAACTGGGTAAGCAGTTACTGTCAAAATTTTGAAATAAGATACAGCACTGATACATGGCCTGATCTTGATGGGTTGGGAGTAATTCTCAGAAATGAAAGGGGAGTAAAGGAGAATATGCAGCTGGGGAGGGACTATGTAAATTTCAGGATTTGAATGTTCCAAGTTTCTCCTGAAATCTGTCAAGTTGCACTTTGTGAAACTACCTCAGCTCATTTTATACAGTGCACTTATTCTCATAACCTTTAGTATTCCAGAATGGGGCTTCAATATCATGACAATGACATAAAATAGGTTATCATCATACTCTTCACCTGGCCATGTACTGGAACAACCTCAGGAATATTTCCATGTGAAAGATCTTCCCTGCCTGATGTCAAGGTCAACATGCAGCTGTTGACTTCTCCTCCTCCCACCCTGCTGGCTAGGAAAGGGCAGTTTTCAGACCGGGCTGTTCTTCAGAACACCCTGGTGGGGTACCTGGGCCATCTTTGCAACACAGACTACTGGAATTCCAAAGTGGGCTGCATACTCAGGGTACAGCTCTCCGGACAACTCAGTGAGTGTAAGTATAAACAAGATTTTAAAAGTTGTTTATAATATGAGAACTTTTATAAAATATTTTTGAACATGCTGCTCATCAACCACTGTTACCCTCCCTGTTATATGTTGGTGTTGAAAGACTGTTGGCCTTCCCACATCACGATCATTTAACATGTCACTGTAATGAAGCTTCATCTTTCTGACTACTGCTTTTCTCACCAATAATACGCAAAATACCATGTTTGAGACAGCACCATAAATAACAAATTATAGTGGTCAAACTGTAAAAATATATGATGTAAGCGTCTCCGTGATTCCATTTCCCTGAATTTAATACTGCTAACCAATGTGGATAATGTGTCTAAAAATTATGGTGCTCCTTTTTCCAATGGGCGTCACATAAAGTGATTAAACATGCAACAATGATAATTCTTCACACTTACTGTATTTCCTGGATGGAACTCCTTCTCTTCCCCATGGTCCTTACACATTTTATTAATACTTTTTTCATAAACTCTGCTTCTTTTATTTCATCATTTTACTTTGATCGCTAGCCTGCCTTTTTTGGGGGGTCCTTGTGGTTAAAGATTTTCTTTTATACCTGTCAGTTGCCCTTTATCTTAAACTCCCATTTTATCTTTGTTTCTACACTTACGCTCCCACCTTTTTCAGTACTTTATAGTTTTAAATATCTTTTATGGCTTCCTTTGTCAGTGGAGTTGCTTTCTTACCACAACATCTAGTCCTGTGCTCTGAGAAGGTGTCCTCTTGCTGAGATCTACATTCAGAGCCCCACAACTCCCTGCCTCCCCTCCCTTAAAAGAACAGTGCATTAAAATGTAGGGCCTTGCAGCACAAAACATATGGACAGCAGTGACTCCTGACTCTATTTAGATCAAGCTCTAAACCATGTTTTAAAATCAGTCCAGAGGTTTAACCCCAGACAAAAGAAAGACTTTTCTCAGAAATGGATACAACCTACTTTCCTGCAGGCGGCTTGACTGCTTCCATTATCTGCTCATTTTTCCTCAGACTTGATCCATGGGATTGCTTTCTTACCAATACTTATCACCTGAGGCAGTCTCTTAGATTTCTCTCTGAGGTAGTTTCACTAGACAATGTCACTAGATAACTCCTTCCCCACACCATAGATTTTACCCAGCTGTGCCCTCACTGAGGATTTCCCCCTATTCCAAGCCTTTCTTTCAAAGATGTTCAAGATGGCTCCCAAGATCCATCCCACAAACCCCACATGATCTACCCACTTTCAGTTTCACCAGATGGAATCCTTCCGTGTTTAATCCCTTTGTAAAACTGCTCATCAGAATTTCTGCAGACACAGTCTCTAATCTGGGTTCCCCAAGTCCACCTCCAATTGTCCAAGCTGATCAAAGATCATTGCTGTGAAGACACTTGCTACCTTGGTGGCCTCTTCTGCCCTCCTCTCCACAGGTAAAGCTTTGAAATACCATTGGAGAAACAAGACTTGTTGGAAGCCAAATTTGGCAGGATGGCTAATGAAGAAGCCTGCACCAAGGGCTTTATTCCTTTGTCCTCAATGCACCTGGGCAGAACCAACGGGCCACCTCATAAATGGCAAAATGCACATTGGGAATGTCAGAACTGCTGGAGAAAGTGCTCTTGTTTGCTTTCCAAAACTTCTCACCTACTAGCGAGCAAACAATTCACTACATGAGACCTCCTACACAGCACTACAGAATAAATCTTTGGTCTACTGGTAGTGTGGGATAATTTTACGATGTTGATTTTAATAAGAGTACATTTCTTAGTTTTTAACAAAAGTACATAGGGACTTTAAATTGGAGCAGGTCGGTAACAGACAAGATAAGGAGAAAAATCCTGCAACTGTTCTCCTTTATTTGCATTTGCACTGTCTTGGACTATGCCACAGTGTAACAACATCCTTCATCTGTGATACCTCCCCTGCCTTTCCTACACATATATCCATCTACATTCTTTACGAGTACAATAGCATTCTAAGTAACTCAATCTTGGTGCTGACTGAAAAGAAATTAGCTCTTAAATTTAGGATATAATTCATGTTATGCTTCCCAGAAAAAAAAAAGACAGATTTAAACTTGAACAGTTCAATCTGAAAGTTCATGTCTATGCGGTAATCAGTGGGATTCACAGTTATCCCTCTTCTTTCAGGACAGAGCAGGACTATTTCACACTGTGAAGCACATCTTGTTTTCTAACCTAGAATTTAGAAAATGTGGGACAATGCATTCCATGGTTCAGACCAAAGAAAATGTGGGAAGCAAATGCCTTAATTACATTACATTCCTTTACCTCCCTATAAAAAAGGGAAAAGAGTAATCAACAAGGTCAGAATCTGCCTTTTATTCCCTCTCTGCCTGGGCTGCATGATGAACTCCGGTTATCATTATCTCTCTGGGCAGAAACTTGTTACTTAAGGTGTTTCCCAGGCTGGGCCTTTCCAGGCTGGTACCTGGTGGCATATTTGACTAGAATCCCTCAGCACCACAAAACTGGTCTTTTCCAGACAAGGTGTATTTCATGTGCCTCCTCCACATGAGCTAAAGATGGCCACAGCCCAGACCTATCTTCAGCAGCTCCTATGTATCTCTCTGCTGTCTGAAGACTGACCAAGACAGAAGAACTGAAGGGAAGGAACAAACATCTCAGCCTTTACTAAAGGCCCACTAAAAGGATGAGAAAAGGTATCTGAAACTTTATGACAAATCATGTCAGCACAGCCCCCTTGTCTCATTGACCTATGTACAGAAAACCCAAATAAATTCTCCAGGAGTTAGAGATGCAAAGTCTCTGCAACATGGTGATTCAATAGTTAATATATTAATCTTAGGGGAAGAAAATGATCTCAAATCAAATGAAACTTCATTTCATCAAGGTCCTACTGTCCCGCAAACACAGAAACCCCAATAAAGTCTGGATGTCCAAGCAGAGAGTAGACAAGACTTGGCCATGGTGAAGAAAGTCTTAGATAGGTGCAAAGGGTTTGTTAGCTAATTAACACAATATCAGAGCTGCAAATTTAACATTTTTTTTTCCACCAGAAACCCTTCATTATTGAAAAAGCTTCACTTTACCAGTTTCATTGTCACTGGTTAACTTGTCCTCTCTCTCTTCCCTCTCTAAAGTGCTGCTTGCTGAGGATATACTGGATGCAGAACAGTTGTCTTTTTCATTCACTTCCTCATTCTGCCTCTCTTTTTCACTGAGTATTGCACTTTCTTCTGGCTCTCTCTCTGGTCCTTGCTCCACCTCACTCTCTGGTCCCACCTCTGTAGCCTCTATTTCCTTGGGTGTCTCCGTTCCCTGCTTGGCCTCAGCCTCAGCCTCCTGCTCTGGTTCTGGTTCTGGTTCTGTCTCTGTCTCTGGTTCGGGTTCACTGGCACTCACTGGTGGAGAGAACAACGGGAGAAAGAGATTCACTTAACAACAGAGCCGTCTCAGGTTCACCCCTCTAAACGAGAGCGACGTGAGAGTTGTACAAGTGCCTTATGGAAAGAAAATAAAACGCAAGTCCACGGCATGCTCAGGAACATTAGGAGCAACAGACTGATGGATGTTGTGCGACGACAGCATTGCACGTGAGAACGGCCTGGCAAGCCCCTTCACTTGCTGTCTGGAGCCAGCCCACTATTTTTATACATACTTCCACAGCTGCAGTGTTGGACTCGCACAAGGATTTGAACGAACCAGCAGAAAATGGGCATCTCACCTGAGCATTGACAACTCAGTGCCTAGACAGAGCCAGGAAAGAAGAGATTTAAAAAAAAAACAAAACAAAAAGGAGGGTGATTGTGGCTTTTGGTTGTATTTTCTTTGGGTTCTGGAAGAATTCTTTTTTCACCTGATGAGGAACACTTCAACAAAAAAAATACAAATATTAGTTTTAATAACACAATTGAATGGCAGTCTGGAAATGGCACTGTCACACATTTGGCTGACAAAAACCATATGTTGTTTCATGCACATTTACTTCAGCCACATCAAAACTGAGCAAAGTTTCCAACTGCTTGGCATATGGCACATATTTAGTTTCCAACTGGCTGGTATATGGCATACGATGAGCTTTTTTATCAGTTGGCACACAGCAAACACTGTTGATAGTACACTTGGTTTCTCCTTCCCTGCTTTCCCAGTGAAATTAATTCATTTACCTTTAGGGTTTTTAGCTGTAACAGCAGATTTTCACATGCAAATATTCTCTGCATGCTGCAAAGAAACTGAAGAGCATCCACACAAGCAGCTCACAATTCTCTGAAACCTAAAATGGCCATGCAAAGAGTGGCAAAAATGGGCATGCATGTTAGCTCTGCATACTTCCCAAATTCTCTCTGTACTAAATCTTGTGTTGGGTGGCTGAACTATAATGACCAAGTCACATTTGTTTTGTCCCTCTGTTAAGTATTTTTCATTACAATATTGCAAAAGAGTCTTCTGGACTTCTTATTGTCTTTGGATTACATGAAATACAATGGGAATTTCTTCAGGAACTACATGAACCTTTGAAGGAAAAAAAAAGTATCACACTGAAATACTGGAATGCAATCCAAATACTTCAGTCCTCTAGTGAGCAGGTAAGTAGATTTATCCTAAGTAAATATAAGCCAAAATAATGAAGATCACATTCTTCTCCATTGAGAGCACACAGAAATCTAATACTAGATATGCAGGCACCTCTGTACATGCCTCGTTTCTCTAAATGTACCCTGCCTTTGACTGTATCCTGGACACTGCCTAGGAGAGAATCAAAATTACAGACGGCTGTCAAGAAGTTGGCAGATACTACAGATCCTAGTGATGTGTTTCTCACCACAGCTGTCAGTGTGTAGGTATAGCATGAGAACATCTTAAAGTCAAGCCAAGATTTGAATATAACTGAGATGGAAGCTTAGGAATTCTTCAGGAGTTCCTGGAACTAATGTGGTACTTTAGCATGAAAGATTCTCAGCTTGCCATGGTGCAATGGTCCATATATACAAATGTCACCAATTCATCCATGAACAATCATAACCGCATATGAATTTTAGATACTTCTCTCTAAAAAAAAAAGCTGTCATGCAATAACCAAAAAGGTCAACTCCAACAGCTCAGATGGAGAAAGAAGCTGATTAAAACATGGCCAGGACTCCTAATGCTTATTGCACCTTTGTCATTATGAAGCTGCACTGAAGATTCAATAGGAAAAAGTCAGGGGAGATGTAAGAAATGATTGAGAAAATTGAATGTTCAAAAGAATTCCAGATACTCTTCTAACAAGAAGTATACCAGAAATATGCAGCAAATTAGCAGAATCTAATACATAACGAAGAGTAAAGAGCAATATACTAACATAAGCTGCTCTTTTGAGTTCAAGGAATAACAAAATCTAAGTACTAGAAAAAAACCAAAGATATGTTGACATTCGTTTTGACAGCCTCTCTCTCTGTCTTTAGGGATAGTATCAAACAATCCACCTATAACCCAAATCACTTAAAAATAGTGAGCTAAGTCCAGCAGCACTTCCCTTAAGAAGCAGTACAAAAATCAAATCTGCCAGGAAACACTTTTAAGAGAACAAAATCAACAAGCTACATATGTGTCCATCACTTGCATTTCCATCATGTAATCCACTGCAGTGATATTAACGAGAACTTCTGAAGATGTAAAAAATACAATTCTCAGTGAATGCTTAGTAGTGGCCTATTTGAAATGAGCTCACATTTTCAGTCCCACATCTACTGGGTCCATTTTCATACCAGACAAAACACTTCTCTAAGTGGCAACCTTACAGGTGGCAAGAGAAATAAATAACAGACCAAGCTGTGTCCCCTGTCTTCAGACTTCTACTGGGGGTGAGTGCAAAGGCTCAGGAAAGCAAGCCTGTTCGTATCAAAAAGCATCGGCAGCAAAGAAGGCGTGCCTGAGATGTTAAGAAGCATGATACCTTTGTAAGCTGATGCCTTCCAAAAAGCAAGGCTAAGACCTTATAATACAGTAGAGGGATCTGGACTTTTCCTTTAGTACTCAACTACAAATGAACTTTGAAGCAGACACAAGATGTCATATCCTGTTGGTAAGAACTCAACCCTCCAGTCCTATAAGCCCTCAGAGAGAACAAACATCCCTCTGGGCCCACATCTAATCCCTTGTCAGGCTAATTGATTAGCCAACCACATCCTCATCTATTTTCTCTGCTTTCCACTTGGAGGTGTGAGATATATATGCTGAGTGTCTCTTGTGGATGCATACAGGAAGTCTGAAAATGTCTGTGACTGCCCAAGACCTCTTGGTTCAATTGTTCAGGCATTGCTTAAAGTCTTGGCTGTTATCTCCCTTCAGCTCTTCCAGCACAGGATTCCTCTTCCTCTGAATTCTGCAGGGACTCCCTGTCTCTCCCCATTCCCACTCATGTCTTTTCCTCCCACTCCTTGTGATGGTAAGAACAGGTGCAGAGTGAACTGGCTCTTTCTTCATGCAGTCAGAAACGATCCCTTTTTGTCCCCCTACCCCAGTTCCTCCTCTGGCTTGCTGTGTCCTGGTTCCTTTGGCTTTACAACTGGGGCTGCATTGGCCTCATTGCACGCTCATGGTCCGGTGCTCCCCCCTCTGCTGAAATGCTCTTAATCAGTCATGCTTTGGGCAGTATTTGAACCCTGCTCAACTACATACTAGTATGTTCAGAAGGTCTCCTACTGTCCACAGTGTGCACTTGGATTGGCCTGCTTGCTTCCTCAAGTGCTAAAAAAGCTGCTTCTTTCAGAGAAGGGTTCACCTGCAATTCCTTTGTAGATTGACTTCAGAGATGTCTCAGTTATTGTTGCTCCTCCTTTACTGCATCCTTGCACTTCACAAAATATTCTCCAATGAAATTACAAAAAAGTAGCTGCTCTGAAAAAAGAAATTAAGTTCCTTTTTGCAGTTATGGGACTGCCTTCATTTCCTCTGAATGCCATAACACAAGTTTTACACGAGTAAGTCCTACAAGACTTGATTACTTCAGTGGAACCAATTGTTTTATATGAGAAAACACTTCAGCTCAATAAGTCCAGATTTTTATATTGGTAATGATACTGACACATTTCACAGTGTGAGACAAAGTTCCACAGACAGAATCTGTTTCCTTCTTAATACCAGTAGATACTGGATGGCCAAAGGATATTTCGGCACAAAAGAAATAAAATAAATCTGACTTCAAAAATCCCTTATTGTTTTGCTAGTAGATGAACACTCTTTCTTGACCTCAGGTTCTGAATTCTGCAGATGAATATCACACATCTGTTAACACCATTCTTGCAGAGTCTTTAGAGCATCCTATGCACAGAACCAAGGAACTGTTTTCCTTCCGCAGTTTCATTTCTGCTTGGGAAGATGGTGAACCCCATGTTAAAAGCAACTGCTTGGGGTGCAAGTAATCTGAGTTCTGTCCATGTCTCTGTTTCAGCTTTTCTGCAACTGGCTTGAGCAAGTTAATGCTTCATTTTCTCTACTTATTAAGTGGGATTCATAACCCTTCCTAAGAACAGTAAAATTGAGATTTTAATTCATTATGGAGCATAAGGAAGTCAGGTAATAGTATAGAGACCATGGCACAGTGTCTATATTAAGCCTGGCCCCTGTTGGCAGATATCCAATAACATGGGCACTTCCAGATGGTGTGTCCTGCCCATAGGCTCATGACTTCCTATGACCTTTCCAATGCTTTTGGTAGGTCTGAAAAAGCAGTCATTCCCCATGCACAGATCCCACTGAAGTATGCAGATTTCAGGCCCCTGCTCAGGTTCTGTCCTGGCCACCTGCCTGCAGCTGCCCTTGGCTGGAAGCCTACCTTGCCCCATCCATACATTCTCTCCTTGAGGTCCATCTGCCAGGCTTCCAGGTGCTGCCCTCCAATGCCTACTATACTGCCAGGAGTTTTAGTAGACATGTCCTGTCTACCCACATGTTGATAGCTTTGCCATATTCTGGCTGTCTGAAGCTGCCCTGTACACCTGCTCTAAATGTATTCTCCAAATGGATTGTGCTGCTCCATTTCATGCTGCAATTTTTTTTAATGCTTCCAGGAGAAATATGTTAAAATAATCACCACAAGAGATACTTGCTCCCTACCCAGCTCTGAAATCCTAACGATGGAAAAATCCAGCTTATTTGCTCTAAAAGCAATATAGCATCAAATAAAATGGGTGTTTGGATGTTTCTGACTATCAATATTGTAGGAAAATATCTGTGGTTTCTAAGTTCAAATGATTCCACTGAGACTCTTAAGGTTCCAAACAAGAAAACTGGGGAATATAATTGGGAAAATATATAAAACTAAATAAAATAAACTTCACCTACTTAGTACAGTGAGGACAAACATATGCAACATTCAGTATTTGTAACGTTTTTCTTAAATTGCCTTGCTTTATAGCATGCTACCAGCCATAACACTCCATAAAACCAAGCAGTGCAAGTTACAAAGGCATTAATCACCAATAGCATGTAGCAGGAAATCAAATAAAATAAAAATGAGTGATGGCGATAATTTGCCCTCAACATGCATTCTAGCTCCCAGTGTTAATGCAACATCACGTGGTGCAAATATAAATCTGTATGGCGTGTGTTTTTTTGAGGACTGAAGGAGAGGTACACGATGCAAGTGGCAGAATGACACACACACACAAAAAGCATTGCTCTGTACACCAATAAATTATATGGCAGCAAACCAACCATGCAAACACTAGTTATACTTTCCTTTTTACTAATTGTCTGTGGTCTCTTTTAGTCCTTTATGACTTGTGCTACAATTTTGAGAGTTTTTCTTGGTATTAAAAATAATCAACACACTTTCCCTGCCTTCAATTCAAGACCTTTTCTGTTTGTCACATTCAGCCTGTGCTCTACTGGAAGGTTATTATAATCTTGGCATTCATCTGTTGCATTTCTTTCAGAGAATCCACATACGCAAAATCTGTTGGCAGGAATACTGTTTGTCTAGTATTCAGTAACTTCTCATATATAAGGAACATGGCACTAAAATTAAGACCCTCTGTATTCTCTATTTTCTAATTATTCCATTTGAAGAGCAACAGACAATATAGTATAAGTCATAGGAACAATTAGCAGCATATCCTATTATTGAACAGATTACATGATATCCAAATCAATGCAAAAGAACAGGAAATTCAGGAAGACAGGATGGAACAATGCAAGACCCTTTACTCTGGCACCTCACAGATTATATTCTTGCACTCACGCATCAAAAATCACCACTATCCCAAGAGAAACTGTGATAAACCCAGCACTGTTTCCCCTGCCCTCCTTTTCACTTACCTTCTGAGGGCTGAGGAGCTCCACAAGGGATGGAAGGGGTCTTCAGCTCTTCCTGGGACTCTATGGATGCTGGGCTGACACACTTGGGTACAGGTGAGGATGGAGCTGAAGGAGATCTCAGGTTCAAGGACAGCTCACTTCTGCCTCGGCTGACACTCCGACTCTTCAGCTCCTTCTCATACTCCTCTGCTGCCAACTTCTCCAAGTATTTGTATCTGAAAGTTAAATTCCAGAGGGTTTCCGTAAAGAAAAAGAATGCTGTGGCTGATGCTTGTTTATGGATGAAACACCTGCAGAGAATGAGCTGACTTCCTGACACAAGGGGTACAGCACTGAACTGCCTGCTTGCCCAATCTACCAAAAAGTGTACACCAAAGCAAAGACTACTGCCCTGAAAAATGTTAAATTGCTCATTACAATACAAAAGCAAAAATCAGAAGAGTTAAAGAACCTTTACATAGAGTATTTTGTCTGCACAGTCCTTCTCCTTTTGGAAGCATTTGTCTGTCCTCCTTTTCACCCTCCTCCTTCACCTCCTCCTCCTCCTCCTCCTCCTCCTCTCAGCCCTCCCTCTCTCAAAACTAAAACGGGAGGGAAAAAAAAAAACAAAAGAAGAAAAAAACCCCTCCAAACCCAGAGCCCCTTAATACTGACGCAAATTGCCAAAATCTGAGACTTGCTGTAAGAAGAGGAAAATGCAGCAGACAAAAACAGATCTCCCTGAAAATAATACCAATAATAAACGTTTGGATTGACTATCTAAAGACTCTGAACCTGCTTCTGTTTGCTCTGAGAGCAATGCACTGGAATTCACTTTGTTCTCTCCAGAGCCTACAATGGAAAGTTTCTTTTTTTTATTCTGAAAAATTTCTCTGCCGGACTCAGACATCCAATAGCTTGTACCTGACGTCACATGTAGTTTATTCATCAAAGTCACTTTAAAAGAACAAAGATACATCTGTTTTGCATTTTAGGCAGGCAGAACTCACTAACTGTTTATTAAGACCAGCTACCAATCATATTCTTCATAGTATGCTTTATACATTTCAACCAAAATAACTTTTAAATATGTGCTTGTTCCAGATGTCTGCTAATTTTATCCATCATTATTTGCTAAGGAATAAATTCATGAATACAGCTGGACCAGGCTTTAGACTGTTTGCCTTATCCACAAGTGAGCTGTTAAACAGGTTAATCAAGACTACTGCTTATGTCCCTGAAATGCTCTGGTCATTCCCTATAACACACTGTTGTAAACACTTCATAACAGGGAACACCTCTCCTCCCCCCTTCTGCATCACTGACAGCCCAAATTAGTGTACAAGGGTGCACTCAAAGCAGGCAGGGTAAAGAAGTCAGCCATATGTGGTAACAAACATGCTTAGTACATATGGGAGCCACACATGCATGCACATTTGCAAACATCCATATAGAGCACAGAAATGTGTCTTTGAAGAGCAGTCCTTGCATTTTCAGAGGCAGTTTGCCTTATTGCAAACAGCAATAATGAAGAACAAACTCATTTTCTTTTATTCCTCCAGAGGTATGCACAGGCTTTGAACAAATTCTGCAAGAAAAAGAACCCCTACAGACTCTGGATGAAAACATAACAAGCTACATACTTGCATGGTTATAAAATAGGAACTGTTTACAGTTCTAACATGAAGCCAATTCTTGAGACTGAATCTTGCCTTTTCAATAGAGGGGAAAGCCTTTCTCTGGCATCAGCATGATGTTTGTTACAGTTCATGAAGCTACGCTTTCTCTGAACACTGGTCACTTACGTACGGTGCCTTCCACCTCCTCACAAGCAGAGCAGATGGGACTCCAGACTCATAAAGAGCCATTCAAATTGATCACTTGGCACAAACAGGTACAGCCCAGCTGGCTGCTGCCAAGGGGGTTTTGCAGTTTGCCAACAGACTATAACGAAGATCTGGATGGATTCTTCTATAACGGGGAAAGCTACAATATTTTATTGTCCTCAGTTCTTTTTCAGGTGCTTTAACATTTTCTGTAGCTGTGTGCTGCACTGCCAACCAGCAAAGCACAGATTGTCATCATGAGGTGACTTTTCAAAATGTATCTGATTATTATACTGAAACAAAAAAGGGAATCAGAACAGCAACTCCAATGGCAACACGTCAGCAGAACTAGTTATGAAATGGGAAGCTTAATAAATATGTATAACCGAGAAATAAAAAACCATTCAAGAATCAGTTATTAATGCTTCACACTTGATAAATGACATTATTTAGGTTATTTTTTGTTTCTGAAAAATATCTTCATAATGAATGAATGACAGCAGCAGATAGGCAAGGTCTTGTGAAGACCAAAATCTGAAGGAGTTGAACAGATGAGTTACCATACCTCCACTATGGCATTGACACTGTATATGCTGCCATATTCTTTTAAATCATGGAAACCTGCAGACATCATCACACCTAGGCTGACTCTTCTCTACAGACAACTAGCCAAAAGTCTGCGGCTATCCATTTGGTATTCCTCATGAACATAACACTGGACTTATCATCTTCAAGTAGATGAAAGTATCATGATGAGTTCTCCAGGTATCTGAGTAATGCCCCGACGGCAACTTAAAATGTTAATGTACCAACGAAGTCATGGGGTGGAGAGCATTTGAGCTGTACCTTACACCAGAGAGGGCTTGGGAGCTCACCTTTCTTGGTTTTATTCTTTAATTACCACTGGAAAACACCCAATCAAGCAAAGGGAAAAGGCCTCAAACCACAGAACAGCAAGAACTGTCATGGAGGAAACATACAAATCTGTTTCTAGCTAGGATTTTAGGCGTCTTGAGTATGGGATTTTCTTAAGTCTATGCACTCTCCTAAAACAAGTTAACATGCAACCTCCTGTAGGAAATAAAACTTCATTTGTGCAAAGGTGTTTTTTAAAAAAGTAGTTACAGAATGCCAGTGTAATGGACTACTGGTGCAAGACTTCATTTGCAGAACTTTTCTACAGTATTTATGTGCTGTCAAAGCAAACATGTCTTTCGTCTTTATGAGTAGGAACTGATAGTTTAATATCTCAGTTCAAAAGAGCCCTAAGGATAAAAAACCATTCCTAATGAACAGTGAAATAGTCTCAGATTGCATAGCAGTGATGGTGAACACTTCCCCGAAAATACTCCAGTTGGCATTTTCCCTCACAACTTGAAAGTTCTGGAGAACTCACTTCTAATTTGTTTCAAAACTTACAGATGAGCATGCTCACTGGAAAAGGTTTTATTCAGCTCAGATCAGTGTATGATGCTTATGTGCTCAGATGCATTTCATTCCAGAAAATGCTTTCAACTATGTGTAATTGTTTTGAACAGAAGCACAATGGAAAGCCTATCCACCTTTTCTTACTCCTAGAGACGTTAATATAATTTTTTAATGTTAGCTGCTTCAGCCACAATAGATAAAACTTCAGTCTGCAGAAACAAACTGTCTCCTGTATGATGATTTTGTGAAAAAAACCCCAAAACACAAAAGCAACCGAAAAGAACCCCAAGTAAAAACACAGCAACACAAGGATTTCTGAGATGGCTGCTCTCTTATTTTGATAATGTAATTCCAATTCCTGACAATCCAAAAGTATCTCCAGAGAGTAATCTCTAGAGGACCATAAAAGCAGAACTGAAGCACTCTGGATGATTTTTCATCTATTTGTACAGTAACTTGTATATTTTCCAGGTAAAAACAAGTGCTCCCTCCCGGATGCAATTACTAGAGGAGGTAGAGATGAAGCTACAGAAAGGCAAAAGTCTTTAGTTGAGTACTCCTTGAAAAATATGCTTTCATAAGCACATACCTCCCAGCCTAGCCCAGAGTTTCTAAACTATTTCATTGAATTAAAAAAAAAGGAACAAAAAACCCCCAAACCCTCAATCCCTTTAAATATGCTATTTAAATAAAAATAAAGCAATACCCCAATGATAAACACTGCTAAGCTTTGTAATTTACTTGCTGATGTTTAGAGAGATGGGCAAAGAAAACTTGGCTCTGAAAGATAAAAATATGCTGAGAGTGGGTCAGAACCATTTCCATCAGCCTGTCACTGCAGTTTTGCAATGCTTGTGACCCCAATTTCCTTTATCCTCAGTTGCCTTTTCTGACCCACTGGGTGAAAAAGACAGGCTTATTCAATTTATAACTCTACTAAATTTGGGCAAATTTCTGAGGCAAATGGGGTAAGCTTATTTCCCACACAAACAGATAAAAGATCATCAATCATTCTTAAGTATTCTCACTGCTCTTCATTTATTGCTGTGCTTACAGCTGGACTTCATTCTGCTCTTTAATTTAACAACTTCTTTATTATAGAAGTCTTTTGGAATAAAAGTGTTTTGTGCAAGCAGAGTTAAAAATGTAAACACACGACAGCTCCACGGTAAAGAATATAAGAAGTGCAAACAACCAGAGGGAAGGATGGATGCATGATATACAAACCTCTCTTCTCTTGCTTGTCTTAGTTCTTCTCTTTTGTCTAAATAATCACGGCTAAAAAGAGAATTACAGTAAATTGAAGCAGAAACCAGAAGAAAAAGGTAAGCAGTAGAAGTATAAGTACAGTAGGAGAAACCAAGAGTGGTACAAACAAACTGATCAGAGACAATGAAGGTTGTTGTTGACAAAAATTGTTTGTTTTTGCAAAAATTGTAAAACAGCGTACGCTTATCCATGCATACACCAAATAAAAACCTGCAAAAAGTGAAAAACCTGAACCATGCTATGAAACCTGGTATCTGAAATGAGATACAATGAACTGCACTTATCCATAGAGAGCAGGCACACGAGTGGCTGTTAAACCATCCCTCATTTGCTCCATCTCAGAGTGCCCCAAGACAGTGACTGCAGCCCCTGGCAGGACAGACCGAGGCAGTGAGCAAACTTACTGGCCTTCTTTCCAAGGAACCTTTCCTTAGTGAGTTTTAGTTGCCATGGCTGGAAACAGGACAGCAGACCGGCTTTACTGAGAAGGACAATTCTGCATTCCAAGAGGGTGTGTGCAGCATCATTGGACAGATAACAACCTTTCACTTCCTTATTTTTCACCCTGAGTTTTAGATACAAAACCCCTTTCATCTCAGCTGCCACTCCCACAGCTCCTCAAGTAACCCACATATTTAACTTTTGCCAAGTCAAGTCTGCTGGATTCTTCGAGTGCTATGATTTCGGACAGGCCTGCCACATCCACAAACATGGATGCAAATTTAACTCAGAGCACAGCAGAACCCAGTGAATGGCCAGCCTGTCTCAATATCACAGCAAGATGGCTCCTTACAATATATTTTTTATATTTAGTTGAATCTGGTAGAAAAAACTGATGAGACCTTCACTTTATCTGCTAGATTCTTTCACAATGTAACCTGTGAGTACCAGAAAGATTTTCAGAACTACTCCTTTTATTAATAACCCCTATGTTTTCTCTTTATATTGTGTCATTAAATAAATTACTTATCATATACTACACCAATAGCTATCAAACATCTGCTTGCAAGTGCTCTTCAAAAGTCCTTTAACAGGGAACACATATTACTGTTTCAGGCCATCTCCACAAGCTCTGAATTCTGAACTGGTTATTCTTTTACAAAATTTTAAAAGTATTCTAGGAAATCTTCAGCAGGCAAATTTTAACACTACTCTTTCCCCTCTGACAACTTTCACTCTTCCCTGCAGCTGAAGAATAACCACTTTATTTTAGGACATATTGTATGGGTACAATAGTCCTTCTACTGAGGAAAATGTTCATTCTGTAAAGCATTCCTTTAGTTAGCAATAGCTTATGAAGCTTTGTAGCTCCTCTCCTAATCTGCCAGCTCTCCTGTCCTCCAGCTCTTTCACAACTAGTGATGCTCTCCTTTAAATTATCCTCAATTTGTCAATAATGGTGCCAGTACCTAGTGCAATGTTCTTCAGGCAGAGTTGGAAAGAATGAGATAACAATGAGTCATGATGGTAAATCCAGTGCGGCTCATGAATTTAAAGACTGAATTGCAAGTGCTATTTTTAATCAAAAATACATCTTCAGAGACTGGGTTTCTAGCCAGACTGATGATATGATAATGAAATCCCAGGAACTCTTATGAAACTGTCCATGACTGCTTGCTGTGACTTTGTCCTCCTCCTGCCAGACTGTTTAATCAACTGTGGGATGTTGTCTGTCTGTGAAGTCTGGTGGCTTTGGAGACCCTCTGCTCAAATAAAAGTTATAGATTTTGGGTGATCACAAAACTCAAATCCAAAGGATGAAAACAGTGGGCATTGAAAAATAAACTTAAATATGTAACACAATCATGGTGTTTAATCAGTTTCTGACTCTGAAATAAAGGGATGAAAATGTGTATTTTGATTTTTTTTCCTGATTTTAAGAAACGTCTTTTAGTGACAGAACAACTACTGTAGCCAACCTCTACTGAAATGTGCAGATCTGTTATTCAAACAGGTCAATTTGCCAAATGCCCTGTTGGCTTTTTCGGTCTGGGAGTTTCCTTTCTGAAAGATCATGTTGGCTGTCCATGGCAGCCTGCTGCAGCCTGATGATACCACTTAGAGGGAGAGTTTTTGGAAGAGGCTGGAAGACTGCGACCTTATTGTTTCTGTTTCAGGAGAACTTGGGCAGCTCTTGGCTGCCAAAGATCCTATTATGGTGCTCTTCCACCTTCCCTCTGCCTGTCATTTCCTTCTAAACTAGCTATCTTCTGGAGCCAGGAGAATATCAATCGACCACTCCTAAGTTACTCCTCTTTCCAAATTCACAGAATCACAGCCTGTTTCCACTTCTTACTAAAGGGATGATTACAGTGAAAACAATCCTCCATACTAATAAACAACCTAACATGAAACTCTGTGCCATCTTTTCCATAACTACCAATTCTAAGGCTACAAATCATTCATGTTACCATTCTTTAAGCTATTACATTATGTCTTCTAACTACTAAAAATATGTTTACTTTTCACTCTTGTCTATGAAGAAACCAATTGATTTCTTAGTTTACACTCTTCAGATTGTAGACAAACAATTTCAGGTATAGATTCCATCTCTATCCTTGGCCCACAGCAATCTTTGTTAATGACTCTGCTGGGATTTCTAGGCATGGATTGAAGGGGATGAGGGGGCTTGTCTCTTACTAACCGCAGGCAGCACACCCTGGGATCCCACATCATACAACATTTTCTCAGATGTGAAAATGCAAAGTCCTATATTCAGCTACGACGTTTGTCTGGCTGGGGTTTGAACAGTAAGTTTGGTCATTACTTTCTGTCAGTTGTTGATTCCGGGGGGAAGAGACACGTGTTCAGAAAAGCAGGAAAAAGTAGTTAAAAACCACTACTGTACAGCAAGACATTTTTACCTTGGATAACTTAAAAGCAAAAAGATGTTTCAGAGCTGTCCCTTCCCTCCCTTCTTGATACCTTTGTCCCACTGTTTCACCTTCAAACCCTGTGCCTCACTGAGATTATAATTTGGTGAGTATATCAGCTAATAAAACCGAGCCCCTGTACATACCCAGGCAGTATAAGTGGCTACCTGTAAAAAAAAAATTGCTTTTTTGTTAAATGCCAAAATTTGTGATGCGTTTAATCTATCAGTTTTTAAGATACTTAGATCAAGAAAAGTATCTAAAGAGACAAACTACTCATCAATTCAATTATTTCGCAGTTGAATGTATCAATGATTGACCAATCTATCACACATTAAATCAAGAGACTGAAAGCAAACTTGGGTCCTACTTGAATTTGTTTCTTTCTTCACGTTCTATCCTTTGCAACCTTTCTTCTCTCTCCTGACGCCGTCTTTCTCTTTCTGCTGCCAAGGACTCCTGATGCTGCCGAAAAGATGATGTAAGGAGACCACCCAAGACTGGCCTGCAGAAAAGGAAGATCAGATTTCTCAGCGTCACTTTTATTGATTATACTGGCAAAAAATGAGTAGCAATCATTCAGCAAGTAACATAATCCCAACCAGCAGAATGACATGGCAATATTTATGTATGGATCTTTCAAAGCATTGACGAAGTGTCTTCTTGCTAAATTGATTATAGATTCTGTGATGAGCTGAAGGAAAACACTTAGGGTATGCTTCTTAAATTGCCAAATTTCTGAAGTACAAATAAAGTATGTGTAAAAATTCTTCAGTCTATTTCAACTGCAATATTATCTAAATATTTTTTTTAACTTTATAATCCTGTTAATAGAAAAGCTGAATCCCGTAAAGGATTTTTGAAATTTTAAAGAAAAAAACTGTTATGCAATGATGTTAAAAACAGATGTGTCACAAACACCTGAGAATCCTCTATACAGAAAAACAAAAATAAAGAAAGATGTCAGAAGTGCCCTACAGAATTCAAATGCTGTCCTAAGTACCAGGCATATTTTTCCTTTATACATTAATAAATTAGGTTATCACGATTTCCCTGCTGCATGTGCTGTAAGAGCAAGATGAATCACATATTAGAACATATCACTAAAACACACAGGGACAGTCTTCTCAAACCATTCTTGAAAACTATCAGAAATTACGGTCTCTAAAGTAAAGACTTTTCAAATATATAAAGCTACATTTATATTCCCTTATAGTTTATTGTTGACATAGATTTTTTTATTGACTTTACTGTAAGCAGTACTTTGTCTGGGAGAGTGGGTCCTCTTACACAACCTTCCCCCAGCATGGTGGTATTGGTACCACCAACCCCTCACATGGCAACAGTGACCTCAGAGTAAACATGTCTTTCTTTCTGTCTCTTAGACAGGAAAAAATCTGTATTGTACGGGGTAGCTTTATACAGATGCACACTGATTGAATTAGACAGATAAAATCAAAAAGACATAACTCATGTAGAGCGGTTTCTGTGCATTGTTGTAACATGAGTTTTGCAATGAAAGGATTAATGAGAGAAATAGATACTGCCTTTTGTGAAAAGAAACTAAACCCTGCCTGCCTAGAGGAAGGTTCCTTAACCCGTAATGCAAACCCAAATAAATTTTCCTTATTTTTAAGAAGTCAGACCCTTTCCCTTATTTATTTACTTGCCTATGGCTGCATAGTGTAGGCATTTAGCATAATGGCACCAGTTCACTAGTGAAAATAGGTGCAGAAGAAGACAAAAATATTAATGCAAACCTATCTTCCCTGAGTGTCCATGTCTGTACAAGCAGGAACACCACAAAACATACCATTTCAGCCCCAATGGCAGCAGGGCAGCATGAATATAATGTCAATAATTTCAATAAATTGAATTTCAATATGTCATATCCCACCCGCATAAACATTACATAAGATGGTATAAAACTTGATATTCTGGAAGTGTCCCTGCTGGCACTCCTCCAAAGCTACAGTATCAATGCTGGATCACACTCAAAACCATAAAAATCTCTAATATGCTTCAGCACTAAGAAAAGGGGGGAAAAAGTCCTCAAACCCTGACAGTCAAGTACGTGTGGTGAATTTTCCCTTGAGCATATTTTAAATTTATTTTAACTTTTGACCTCTTAGTGCATGTTGCAAGAGAAAGCTCTTAGCAGAAACAGTAGCACCACTGTACTAAAATTCAAAAGCTAGAGCTCCATCCCTGTGGTAGCATGAAAAACCATGTCCATATGGTTGGATATAACATCAGAAATTACTCTTGGAAGGGGAAAAATGAACAGTGTCTCCATGTGAAGATATATGGAAATTAACTGAGAGAGATGGCAAAAGATGGTTACTAACAAGTCTGAGTTTTTATCTGTTTTGTGTATTCAGCTTGATATCCCATCCTGCCCAGCTGCCATGAAGTCTGCAAGCTCCATTTAGAGTCAAAGGAAGGTATGGCTTAAAAAAGACTGAAGGAAAATTAGGGGGAGGATGGGGTGATGCTGAGAGACCAAAAGAGTGATTGTAGCTCTGCACATCATCTAGCAGGTTGGAAACCTTTAGCTCTGACTGAGCTCTTTGAGACCCTCCAAAAAATGCACATTCTTATGCAAGGGATTACAAGGAAATCACATGGAGATGCATAGCTTAGTCCTGCAGATGGGATTCCAAGCTAACCCTGGTAGTAAAATACCTCCACATAAAACACCTTGTTTGGAGGTTTGATCTAGCATAGTTTGGCTAGCATTGCTCACTGGGCTAAAATTTGCAGATGTATGAACAGCAGCCTCGCAACCTAAATAGAAGATCCACAGCCATATATCCAGAAGAAAAGCCACTGTCCAAAGAACTAAAAATGTTAGCTTGCCATCTCTTCAAAACTAATCAAATCAACAATAATTAGACAAAACTTGGCATTTCTGTGTTTCTCACTGTTCATGAGTGCATACTTCACCTGAATTACAAGCTGCAGTATAGTGTGCACACACATACCTGATTCAATTCCTTTGTCCCAAACACAGCCATATTGTGTACAACAGTTTGTTGCACGAAATGGTCAAATCTGACAGTCCAAGCTGCCAGAAGGTTCTGTACATAGAAGTCGTAATTAAACAGACAGGAACATGGTCAGCTGACTCCTTGTGTGACACTGACTTCTTAAAGCACAAATAGTGAAGGTCTGGGTCTTCAGGTCACATTTAGAAAAGAGCAGGCAAAGAAACAGCACCGCTATGGCTGAGTTAGTGCTCGCTCAGTGGTTACACCCTGCGGTGGCCGGCCCACTCAACCACACACATCTGCCCTCGGTGGGGACCACACCTCACACCAAACCCTGAGACCAGCTGCCTTATGAAGCCTCAGAAACTCACAGCTTCACTGCTGCTATCAATCACCGGAGCTCAGCTGGTGTTTGGGTGCACCAATACTGTTAATGTGAACTGCAACTGAAAATGTGCAGATTTTAGTATTTAGTATTGGTGATTTTCTATTGGTAATTTTCTACATGTGCATGAACTAAACCTGGAGTAAGCAGGTTACTTTCAGGGTATACAAATGTGTGAAGAAGGCAGAGGAAAGCAAGCATTAAGAGGTATTCCTTGAAAATTCTAAACAATTTGAAAATGGATTTGTCTATGTACAGTTCGTCTACAAAATCTGATTTTTGCTTCTGTATTTCCCTGGCAATAACACTTAAAGTAAATATTCCCTTTCAGTGAACACATACTTGAATTGAAAATGGCAGCATGACTGGCCAAACCAGCTGGTGGGAAGGCTTGGGCCTTGGGTAATTTTGTTGCTTTGATGCTGTTTGAAGGGTGACAGTGCCTTCAGGCCTCAGGAATTTTTAGGTCTTATTGCTGTAGGCTGCCTTTTAAAAATGGATAAGCAAGAAAAAGGCTAAAAAACTTCTGGCATTGAATCAAAGGTGATAAGAGATTTTAACAGAAAAGAGAATGTGAATACTCAATGAAAGCATAATAGAGTGATCACTCGCAAAATGGGGTTATAACTAATATATGCCAGCATTTTAGTGCTGGTGTCATATGTTACCAGCTGGTAATGTCAACCATTTGTTCAGTTCCACAAATGCAATCCAGAAGGATGCTTACTCTGACTACTATTTTTAATCTTGTAGAGAATGCAAGGCTATTAAGAATGGACTGTTAATATAAAAAATGTTGAGAAAAGCTTTCTTATGCCTGCTGTTAAAACCAGTAAAAGCTAAACAAGCTATGTTATTACATTCTCATTCCAGAAAGAAAACACACAACAAGAAAGCGTCTAGGTCTGTGGATTTGTGAATAGAGCTCCTCACCACAGCATCGGGACATGGGGCCAAAGAGGTCATTAGTTACTTATCTTACTGGAAGAAGAGATAGGAAAAGGAGAGAATAGGGGGGAAAAAAAAAAAAAAGAAGGCAAAAAATATGCACCGAGCATAGGATTTGAAGCCAAAATGTTGACTGTAGGCCAATGCTCTTCTGAATAAAAATTCAGCGAGCCTGACCTACAGCATTTAACAAAGCAATGAATTAGTAATCATTATTATAAACACAAATTAAGATCTCTCACACTTTTTTGCAAGTTCTTGCAGTTTTCTGAAAATACTCCATCACGGACTATATACTGGGAAGGGGAATATGTGCCTTGTATTATTCTAATCTTGTTGCAAACTGAAGAAAATATTTCTGTCTTACTCTAAGCCGCTTTGCTGCAACAAAACTAAAATTCTGAACTTCAAATGTTCTTCATTCACATAAGCTCTGAAATACTCTTTTGTGGCTGCCTTTCCCTCTGTTTAGTTGACTTCTTAAAATTTGCTAAATAGAAATGGTTATCTGAAGATAACATCTGAAGAACAAAAATTCAAATGTATATTTTTAGGAGCTAAAAAAAATTAACAGATGACTTATGAGAGGAAATCCCTCTAGATCATAAGGTTAATATTCAGGATTGTCTTTAATACAACATAGGTCAGAGTCATTAATAAGTTTAATAAGGAAGCACTAATTACCTAATTTTGCAAAATGCTCCTGTTCCAGCAGTCATGGGAATGCTACAGGGAGGGTACTGCAATTGGCAGCTCCTACTCAGGCCTTAAGTAACTCTAAATGTCTCTTGGCTTTAACAAAATTAATCCGCTTTCCAGCTTAGAAAGAGACAAAAGGGGAGGCAAAGCTGCCAAGAGCCATATTGCTTTTCACAGCTAAAGGAACTCCCTGTGTGTTATGTCTCCCTACATGACACGGCAAATTCAAAAGCATGTTGATATAAGACTTTGCAAACAGACTAAACATTACTTAACGAATCTTTATAAAACTTCTCTCAAAAATAAACAGAAAATTGAGAGATAAAACTACTGACTAATGCTTCCTTTAAGAAAGAAACTTGAGAATGGCCAAGAGAAGAACTGATTAATGTTAGTGGCACGAGGGACTACCCAAATTAAAGCTACAGCAGGACAGAGCTGCACAGAGGCTGGGCAATGCACAAGGACTTTGTACATACACTCTCCTCTTACAGCTGACCTCAGCAGGTTTTACACTGTGCTTCTGTCTTCCTCCAACCTGCAGCTTCTCATCCTCATGTGAGTTACAACTTGCCTGGAAGTGACTTGCAGAGCCCACGTGTCGATCCAGGCTAAGGCGGGTGTGCCCCAAGGATCAGCGCTGCACATGGAGTGTTCAGCCTGCAACACTCTGCAGCCTGAAACCATAACCAGTTCATGCTACTGTTTAAACATATGCCCTATGATGAAGTCCACAAAGCTACAATCAAGAATATTGCTTACACAGTAGTTCGACAAGCAGCTAGGCCAGAGCAAGCCATCACTGCTTCCCAAACTGTAAATCATCAAGTAATTCCTAAGGTCATTTTTCCTCTTAAAATTTCAGCAATAATGTTGAGGCTTTTGCCCTGGGCCACTATTATCAGCTACCAAGCTATCTCTTCCTCATTATGTTAGTCAGAGTGAGAGATGTGCTTGGCATTTACCACAAGGAAAAAATCGTGATGATCTCTAGTCTGAGAGCCCAGAAGTACACACATAAAGAACAGAAAGCCAAGGAAAGAGGAGCTGTTCTTGGGAGAGCAGCAGCTTTTTAGGCTGTATAACAGGTTTTGTTTCATAGGTTTCTGTTTTACCTTAGTGCTTAACAGCTGGAGTAAGGGAACTGCAGAGTACAAATTAGTGATAAATGGCTAACAAAAAAAAAAAAAAAAAAACCTGCCAAGAAGCTTCATCCAGCAGCATCTCCCTGGTGTCGTCAATTCCTAAGACCTTTAATTTTAGTAGAAAATCTGTTTGGCATCCTCGAGCAGCATTATTATTTTTTTTTTGTTTTATTTTGTTTTGCTTTAAAAAGACAGAAATTTGAAAGAAAGCACCAGATTTCCAGTAAATCACTATTTCAGGCACCTGGAAAAGGAATAAAAGAAGAATATTTGCAGATTCTTGCTGCACTTTATGCTTATGCTTCAGGTATGGTGTTTAACTGTCAGAAGAGAAAAAAAATCTATAATCTAGGCATGCTAAACTCACTCTCTGTGACCTATTTTAGAAAAAAATGTTTGAAGGTACATTTCCTTTAAAGGATATAGAAGAACATGGAAACGAACACTCAACATTGAAAGCCTTGCATCATGGGAGCCCAAGGTAATGTATTGCGGTAGATCACAAAGCAAGTAAGATGGAAAACATATTAAAGAATGTGAAATATATTTCATATTTCTTAAGCCTATTTTCTAACGCTCTGGAAAAGCTGGAGATGCTTCAAACAGGAATAATCTGCAACACCATAGCAGGCCTTTACCAAGCTTGGTGATTTGGAAGAACTTCTGAGGGACCAGCCAGAGGTGGAGACTAAGTTCACAGTGACTGGCCAAGAGCCTCAAAAAGTGGAGGTTTGCAAGCTGAACTTTCTGGCATTTGATTTAACAGATAGAGGCAAGACCATGAACTGCTGCTCCTTTGGCAAGCAGTGCCCCGAGAAGGCTTTCTGAGCTAGGCTAACTGTACTACTGTTTGACTGCCCAGGGGGAACCATCTCCTGGCAAATGCATCAGAAGAAACCCACCCTGGCAAACACACCAGCGGGATATTTTTCTGGTAGTGGAATGAATTAAAGCTGGTGATGAATTTAGGAGCTCTTGCCTAAAGTTATACTCCTTCATGATCTCTTCTAAAGATGGCCATGATCAACAATGCAAACACTTCACCACCAAAAGGACACTATGAGGGGGTGTGAAGCTTTGCAAGTAACAAGTCTGATGTCCAGTGGCAGATTCTAGGCTGCAGTTCAATTTGAGTGACTGTCTTAGATTCAGTCTGACAAGGCAGGCTGGCTAGGCAGAAATATCTGAGGTATGAGCTTAAGGCATGGAAATACAGACTAGTCTTACAACACCTTCTGCCCCCAGGCAAGGGCCCAACTCAGAGGGACAGAAAAATGCTTTTCTCCCTGACGTATTTCAGTCATGCACTGATCTTCCCCTTTGTTACTAAAATTTATGAGGTTATGAGAGTGTTGTGGGTTTGTTTTTTTTTTATTAACTGGATAGAAAGAGTTAATTGGTGATTTAAGTTGTGAAGAGTGGGAGCAGTGTATTTATGGAGCAAAGCACTCTCTGGCATTAGAAAACAGGCAAACTGGGTTGTACTTCTTAAGGATTAGGAGCAACTTTCACAAGCAGAGAGATACAAGAGAACTGACACACCCCTTCTTCTCTCCCAATGAAGGGCTGAACAGAAAGTGCCCTGCAATTTGCCCTCCTTCAGCAGGATTGCCATGGCTGCAATATGCACTTCAGAAGCATGGCTCTCCACAGGGGATCCAGGGAAATGAGAGAGAACAACAGCATTGCAAGAAGTTGCCAAAAGGCTGCAGCTGTATTTAGAAACAGTAAAGTAAGCCTTTTCTTCTGCTGTACAATCAGAAATATACAGATGATGTGGATTTCAAAGAACAAAATCCAGCTACTTTTGCACTGACTTATACTGCTCTTATGATTCCCTACTGATCTCAGCCAAAGACGGTTTTAAAAGTATGAATGTCAAAATGTTAGCAACACCGCTTCTTTCCACCTAAGTTGTAGCTCTTGTTTACATAAGCAATATGCAGCCAAGGGTCTGAAAGGCCTGTCAGGGCAACTGAATGGAGCATGAATCATTGTGCTGGGCACTGCTCTAAATGCTGCTTCTTCCTTCCTCCTCATTCTCCAAGGTCAGATAAATGGTACCAGGAACTGCATCTGAAGCTCTTCCCTGCATGATAAAAGACAGGAATCTTTCTGTGAAGGCTTTGCATAACTGTAGCATAAGCTGAAACCAGAAAACACACCTTAGACTAACCATAGATACGCATCTGCTTCTTATCAAGTGTCTTCCTCCTCCCCACCCCCCATCTTCTAACTTTTTTGGGGTGTTTGAATCTGTGTAAATTTTTACCATCAGGAGGTAGGAAATAATGTTTACATAATCTAAGGCAAACACCATTCATAGAAGACTGAAAACTTCCACAGTACTTTCCATTTACTAATTAGTGCCAAGCATTGCGTCATGCACTACACGGCCTACTCTCCAATAAGCCAATTCCATCTGTCAATCTCTATATGGGCATTTCTTCAATGGATCTCTTTCAGGACAATGAAATAAAAGAAGGCTTCTGCCCTTCTTCAAAGCAGTCGATTCTTTAGAGCTTGCAGAACTATACATCTGCAGTGGCAGCACTCTCAAAAAGAACAAGACAATACAAAATGGCATCTGAAACTCTAAACTCAATTCTCTTTCAAGATATAATGGCATCTCTTCTGCAGACAACATGCAGCCATGGTGTAGACACATTTTTCACCCTTCTCAGAGACTCATATACAAGAAGCATCAGGCTGTAACATCCCTCAAATGTAAAAATGCAGAAGCTCTGTTGTGTTCATGAACTACCATGAATAACAAGCTGCAAATTTATACAGGAGTACAGAGATTTTTATCATGTGAGGTGGAAAGTGGCAAACCTAACCTGAAGGAAAGACAGAGATGCGACTCGGAGCATAGTGTTCAGTGACTTAGAACAAGTAAGAGAGATCTGACAGCTGCAGGTAGACCACTCTACAGTTTCACAGAAAAAAGAAAGATGAGGTGTGATGGCTGGAAGATGCTGCTAGAAAAACTGGCCTCAAAATATGAAATATTTTCCTAGCAGTGATGATAAATATTGGAATGTTTTCAGGAGAAATCATGCGCTGCCACTTGAAAACACGTGAGAGTACAGGGGTCTTTCATTTAGCTTCTGTGAGACCCATTATAGGCCACAACAGATGATTGCAGAGCTCCCCTCTGGCCTGACTCTCCATGAATCTGCAAATTTTACAGCTTCATCCTGTGGGGCCAAGGCATTTTGGCTCCAAACCAGCAAGGCACTTACGCACACGCTGAAATGAAAGCTGGCTTTCTTCGCTGGAGCTGGGCCAGCGCCATCAGCCTCTTGCAGGACAAGCCCAACCATCTTCAGCCATCTCAGCGTTTGACCACTTTGGGGTTTCTTTGCCACAGTAGCAATCAGAAGCTTACAAGAGAAGGGGCTTGGAAATCTTAAACGTCCAAAGCAGTGGGATACTTTTAACTCTTGCTTATCCTGCATCTATTTTGCTGAGCTAAAAGAGGGTGAAAATGCTGGTGTAGAGTTTATTATTATGGTTGCACTTGGCAATAATTTAATTGAGATCAGGAAAGACAAATCAAGGCAAGGTACTCCAGGAAGATGAGCAAATGAAAAACAATGCCTTTCTCCAAAGAGAAACTTAATGTAATTACTCACTTGAAAAAATGGATTAAATCAATACCTTATGGCTAGAAATACATGTATGCTGGAAGAACCTAACTTGAACCATTCTGAGTAGTAGCCTGGAAAGGACGAGAGGCATTAGGAAAGTTCAAACATATATACATACACACACAAACACACATCCACATATAGAAATATGCCAAAGAATCATTAACAAAAATTAACTGGAATACAGAAAAAGGATCCTGTAAAAACCCTAAGTTCAGAAAACAGGGTGGGAGATGCAATTTTTATGAATTAGAGGCCAGTTTGGAAACAAACAATCCAAACCCCATCTGGCCTTACTGGGTATTATTTAACTAAATTACGATATTAAATTATTGAATTAGATTAATTAAAAACTTTATCCTTTCCTTATTAAAGTCTGCATGATATCCTTTAAAGCTGTCATTTACTCTCAGGTTGTAACAGATAATTAATTTCTGGTGGTCCAAATCTCTTGCCAAGAATTTCTTTCATGTATCCATAACATTTTCCTATCTTTTTTCTTCCCCTAGTAACTTACATAATTCAAAAGAGTATTTTCATTGTTCAAAGTAATTTTTTTTGCTGCTTTGAGGTTTTTTTTCTCCTTCTAATTTTTATTTTAAAGCAAGCTGATAACTGGTAGGTTATTAGGAGTTTGCTTTAGCTACAGCAAGAAATGTTTTACTTTTGATGAAATACAATAAGATATATCACGTATTTTCAAGAAAGGACAAAATTATGGCCTAGGAAATTCTGAGCTAAGCATGTTTCCAAGATTTTGCAGTTGATTTAAGATGATAGAAGAGAAAATAGACCTATCTGAACTTATTTTTAAAAATGGAAAGAAAGAAAATGTGTTTTAATTCACCTGTTAATACTTAGAACAGCATATGTGCAAAGCAACTCTGCTTTATCCATTTAAGTGGAAGAAACAGAAGTGGGATGGAAATACACCCAGCCTTTAACACCAAGTCAGACAGAAAGGCTTGAGAATGAGTGGGAAATGAACACATTTAGATTTTTGTCCATTTTTTTTTCCAATATTAGAAAAAATCTGGCTAGAAGCTATTTCCAGTACTCATTCAGAACAGTTTAAATTTGTCTCCTCCATCCTGTCTGCAAAGGAACTGTTGTCAAAACACTGATTAATTTACAAACCTGTCAGATTTGGTCTCCTGAGGTGGTGACAGAGTCGTCCCATAACGAGTAGTGGGTGTTGTAGGGGCACTCACACCAGCGTAAGGTCGTGGAGAAGAGTAAGAGCTGCTGCCATAGCTATTGTATCTGAAGAAATGGGAAGAAAAGTAGGAGAAAGGGAGAGACAGGAAGAATTCATCAGCAAACAGGCATGCAACAGTAAATCCTCTTGTTTACAGGGTGGTAGTGATCCCATACCCCAGAACTTCTCAAACATTCACCTTCTGAAAATGTTGCTCTATTTCCAAATAGGCAACCAATCATGTACTCTTAATATCAACCATGGCACGAACATACATGATGAAAACAGTGAGCTATTGGTAAGGGAAATAATGAGAGATTTGAATGGTCCTCCCAAGTGACAACTCAGAACAGGAACACTTGAATTACTGCTCAGTTACTCAGAATTATTAGCTGTTTTGGGAGCTGATATCCAGCCATTAGAAAAGGGATCAAAACAGCCCAGGACAGCAATATTCGTATCTAGTAAAATTAAGGAAAATGGCAGCACTCCTGAGACATGATCTGAACATGGACATCCATGACTTGCAAATGCTTGCATTTTAAATGGAAAGCAACCACATTCTTTTCAATTAAAGCTGGCAGTATTTTCTTTCCCCTCCCCCAACGTAAGTAATAGCTTATGTGCCATTTCTTACAGTGTCTGTAAAAAATCATCACCATGGTTAAAAAGACATGTCTCCGGAAGCACGGCTTTAGAAATTTCTATCAGCCCTTCTCTCCATTAAAAAACCCCATAAACTTGCTTCACTTCAATGTGAGCTTGCTGATCAAAGAGAAATAGTTTCCAGGACTCCTGGAACGGCCACCTCCCCAGAGTCCCTTCTATCAATGTTTTCATCCTGGCTCCTGTACTGAATAGAAAAGGCAGTTGTGTTGCTTTGCTGTGCCTTTTAACCATAGTACTTAAACAGCAGTCAAGAAAAGATTCCCGATTTGGGAAAATGTTAATATTTCTCTCTCTAATATTGTTCACAGACAATGCCATTTTCCCACATGGAAAACATATCGTGCTCTGAAGATCAGTACTCTGCAAGGCCAACTCACCCAAATGACAAAATTCATTTCAGGAAATAGAGCCACATCATTTTCCTCATTATAATTCTTAAGATATAATATATCGCCCTTCACTATATCTTTTCTCCGCTGCTTCTTCCCTCGCACACATCAGCACTCAGTAATTTCACTCAGCAATTTTATTTGAAAAGGCTGGTTGGTTTCCTTCAGCTCCATTTAGCACACTCATCTAGCCATGCGAAATTTCATTCAAAGTTTCAAGCTTCATTCCCTAGGGCTCAACAGCATTGCTGCATGCCAAGGCCTACGTTAAAACCAGAATAGATTTCAGCTAGGTGCTTTTACAATGGAAGGGATCGTGCTTTAGAGAACATGTCCCCTTGGACAACAATTCTAGGTTTATGCTTTAGAAAACACCCCTCTTCCCTCATCTGTTTTTGAGACACCATACTGACTGTCCAGCAACAGGGGAATAATTCTGGAAGAAAATTTTAACATGCATGCTTCTGAGCTACAAAAGGAATTTTGCAGGAAATAATTGCTGTCCAGGCTTTCTTGCTCTAGAAGAAAACTAACTAGAAACTGTAGACAGTAGCCCGCTTGAGGCTGTGTAACTGGACAGTGTGGAGCCTCCCTGGTAGCACAGATCTAGCCTGGGTCTTCTCTCCAACAGGCTCAGCCCAGAAAATGTTCTGACTGTGCCTGTACTGAGTGAGTGATGAGAAAACTCCATTGTCCTGATAAGAGCTCAGAGCTTATTTGGTATGTTCCTGACACAGAAGCCGCCATTTCCATTTCGATCAACTGCAAAGAGACCTTCTTATCAACCATTTCATGTGCTTTTCTTCTCCTCTGACCCATGAAAAAGCTGACATAGTGCAGAACCCTTTTTCAGACCAAGGAATTTCAATTAGTCCAAACATAACCCTCATGAAAATGGAGGGAATGCACCTCCAATGGACGCAGACCTACAACTATTAAAAAAATCAAATTCAGAAGGACTGGTCTGGACACAACATCCCTACGTATCAAATTTAGAGGAACACTGAGATGCTGGAATAGGAGTAAGCAAGACCAGAGCACCAGGGTAAGTCTGTAGCCTGTACACAAAGTTTATCTTTCTAACCTTCCTCTGGTACTGGTTATTGCTTCCATTTTCCTTTCTTGTCTCTTGTACCAGTGTAGATGCAATAGTTTTATCCAGGAGCATTCACCCTCAAGACATTTGCCTCTTTTACGGGAACATTACTGACTAAATTGTGTAAGCTTTGCCCTCCTTTTCCTCCAAATAAACCCAGAAGAATCTCCACCCCCACATCACACTCTTGAACCTGTGTAGTAACTAGAAGCAGAAAAGATGGTCAGAGGAAAAAAAAAAAATCACTGCAGAAATGCCAAATATTGCAGGAAGAGGAGGTATTTAGGAATCTACTCTCTGCAGGCAACAGCAGCAGCAATGGGAGACCAATAAATGAGTGTGAGAGGTCTAGAGGGAAAAATGCACCTATAAAGGAAAATGTAAATTTAAAGGAATTCCAGTGTTCAAGCTGCAGGTAAAGGAAAAATATGTGAACTAAGTCACTTGTCAACAACTACTTGGATTTACAGGCTTTCCAGGAAAATGAAAAAGGGACAAAACACACCCACCTATTAGTAGAGAAAGAAAATTAAAAGGATCAAAGGAATCAAAACATTTGCTCACATGCAGAAATTCAGAAGGACTGCTGGAGAGAGGAAGAAATAAATATGTGTACAATATAAATGTACATTTTCAGCACGTAATTCAAAGAACACTGATAACTGTGAGAGACAGCAAAAAATCATCAACCTCTTTTCAAGGTGATTCTCTATCATTGTTTTTAGTGCTACTTACTGTCAATCTCTATTACTTGAAAACAGACAGAGACAAAACATTTTTTTTTTAATTTTAAATGGGTGGGATGTGGAAATTAAAGTTAAAAACTAAGCGAAATGCATGAGGACGAAGTGAACTCAACAGATGTTGTGGAGATAAAACTGTCTATTCTGAGTGCTATGTTATCTTTATAGATCTCTTATTACAAGCATGAGCTGAAATTGCACATGAGACAGACATGCACTGTAATCAAACAACAAATTCAGGATTTGGCTGTTCAGCCTTTGAAGCCAGGACTTCACCCCTGAATTTTAAGTGCTGATCTGACCTCTCTTCATTTTATAGCAGAAGAGCTCCATTAATTTTCATGAAATCATGTCTGCAAATTACATTGTTGTAAATGAGAGCAAAAGGGTGCTCCTTTCTGTGATCTCCCAAATCATGGGTTATTTATCCACTGCTCTATAGAGGAGGCCAGGATACTTATTAACTACAGACCTGGAAAAAGAGTAAGATCAAATGAAGTCAACAAAGGCAAGGGGGAAATATCAAATCAAAATACAGGCTTACAGGGCTAAAACTAGTACAGTATGTTCTGGAAATAATACAACACATAGAGTAACATTATTACTGCTGTAAAATTTTTGAAAGGTGTTATTCATTTATCTAAAAATTAATGTCAGCTATATAAAATCTACCTGTTTTCCCTCATCATTTCTGCTTCCTTCTCTTTCACAGATGTTGGAGACTCTTCAAAGTCATACGAGAAGAGGTGAAAAGGAGTATGTGGTACATAAGGTAATTTCTCCACTGTTGGAGATGCCTTTGGAGTAATGGATGCTGAGGAATTTTGGGGAGAGCTCAGCAATGCTGTTGCAGGTGAAGATGGTGATGGAAGGACAGAATTATGATGAGAGACAGATGAGTCAGGCACAGAAGAGGAGTTGCTAGAAAAGCTCTTCGCTCTAGAGCAGGCGAGAGGCCTCTCAGCTGGAGAAATGGCACTGGAGACAGCTGAAGAGTCAGAACACTGTGAAAAGTTTTCCTTCACAGCCTCATGCACATCTGGAACCTCACTGCAGGAGGAAAAAATCATGAGAAAGGGAAGAGGAGAGAAAAATGGAACAAAGGGAGATAATAGATAGTAACACTTGCAGGGAAAAAAACCCAAGCAGAGTCAGACAAACAAAAACTTCCAAAATTTAGACAATCATCACATCTTTTTAAATAAAGAGAACTCACATCTTTGTATCCCAGTGGGATTCTTCTTGGGGTTGGAAATACTGGTGAAAGGAAGCAACTCATTCTAGAGGAAAAGGGGGGATTTAACCTACAGGCTTCAGAACTAATTTTCATGAGCCTTTTCACAACTATTTTTGGAACAATTTTCATGTATTTCAAGTTAGGTTGTAAACATTGTCAGAGCAGTACAAAGCAGACTCAGCACACTGGAAAATGTTCCATGGAGCACATATGCTTCAAGATAGAAGTATGCAGGACTGCTTCTCCAAGTCCAGATATCTGACTATCATCCTCCCTGGGAATCTGATTTTTTTACTAAAAATGTCCATCCAAAAAAGATGAAAAGAAAAAAGTACTCAATTAGCACTGTTCTATCCAAACTCAGGTTTAGAACAATCTCAAAAGCAACAGCTAATCAGATATTTGTCTAGGTATAAAGGCACTAATTTCTGCTTTCTCTGAGTGTCAGAATTCCATGCTGGTGTTACACAGAGACTTGCAGAGTTTGCATCAAAGGAAATGGAAAACACATCTGCTTTGCTCTACTGAAGGCAGATGTTGGTGAGTGACACAAGGCACAAGGCAGGTGAAAAGCCATGGGATCTTCACTCCAAGGTGTCTGTTTTCACTAGTAACTCCAGCATAAACACTGCGCATGGGCTTTGGGCTGGATCACTCGGCAAGTGGCTGATTTCATTCTCCCAAGACCACTTCTGCAATCCCCCAGCAGGCATGGAAGGCACGGCCCTTATCTGAGGACTGTGGGCTTGGCACAGCATATGCAACAAAACCACCATACATGTCAGATACGTTGGGATCCTATGAAGTTAATCATCAGGTATATACCAGGTAATTGTTTTCATAATGGAAAATCTGGAAACCTTCATCTGTTGCACCTGCTGTGCTTGACAGGAGACACTGACGCCAGGCCAGTCCTACCTGACAGCATCTAACACAAATAGCCAGGTTACAGATCATTTTTGTTATGCTACAGTGACAGTGAAAGAAGGTACTTAGGAAAGTCATGAGAATATCACCCAGTTATCTTAAAGTGATTATTATCGTAAAAGACCAGTGACCTACAAACACATCATGCTCTTCATATGGCTCTTCCTCACTTTTTTTAGCAGTATTTTAGTATATTCATGAGATTACCAATAACTTGTGTCTAAGCTTTGAATTTTAAGAATGGGATTTGAGGAAATTATCACTTAATTTTGAAATTTCAGGCAGTCATTGGCAAGATTTGCAGACTGAAAGATAATAATAACAACAGTACAGTATTTTCTTTGGAACTCACACATTAAACAGTTTCCTTTCTTCCTTCTGTGCTGTATAGCGTCTGCATGAATGTGGTTTATGTAAAAAAAAAAAAGCCAATCTCATTTGCTGAGTTGCAAAGCCAGATAATTTAATCTAAATCAAATGGCTGTCTGGAACAAAGAATGTATTTTCTTGCTTCAAATTTATTATGATCAAGTTGCCAAATGCCAAACACATATATATCTCAGAAATAAGTGGAAAGTTTTACACAAGCGTATTGACAGGTGATTTGCTGATATCTCTATATATACAGATGGGCACGCATTTATAAAATTATATATATATATACACACACATGTATCAGTTTTGCCTCAAAGTAGTTCTTTGCTATTAAAACATGAACAAAACTTATAAGAAACCATAGGCAGCATTCAGAAAATGTCAATTTACTGCATAGCAACAGGTATTCCAAATAACGTTGTATTATGAAGATAGGGATGAAAACCTAAGAAACCAAGCAACATCCTCAGCTAAGCATTGGAGTGTTTCATCATCATCTTAACTAAGAAGTAAAACCAAACCATGCTCAGAAGTTATGCTTTCCACTAAAGCTTTTAAGATTTGTAAGCATTACATAAAGGGAGTGAATGCAGGCAGTTCATAGTGCACTGAACCTATATAATTAAATATGTTTCAATTAGCACTGTCACCCACCAGCCCCCTCCCCAAAGTTTTTAAATGCAAAAAAATTTCCTTGGGGGGTGGCTTTAACAGGTGATCAAGGAATGTGAGTGAAAAGGTGGATGCTGCTGCACACTGTATGGTGAGTTCACGCCAGAGCCTGAAGAAAAGGTGGGGAGACAATGCTGAATCCTGGTACCTGGCTTTGACCTGCCTATCGGCCTCTTCCTCCCCCTCATCCTCAGTATTGGGCTCTGTGACTGGCTGTTCTTCTTCCTCCTCTTCATATTCGTCCTCTCTGAGGTCAGACCAAGGAAAGAGGCATGCAGTGGGATGGAAAGAAAGAAGGTGGAAGAGAAAACAACATGAGTCCCCAGAAAAAGAAATGCAATGAAGTTAGAAATGGACAGAAAAGACTGATGAAGAGGGAGTTATGGCCCTCCTATGTTAGACAGAAAGCCACCTAAAACTTCCTGCTAAGTATGTGCTTGCACAAGGGTAGCTACCAATACAAAACTGCTATCCTCTCCCCTATTTACATTTTTATGATTAATTTTTAAGATTCAAAGCTGCCATTGCTTTTTCTTGAGCTTGGCTTTCCATTTGTGGCTGCCCTACCTGCAGAGGCATTAATGGAAAACATTCATGACAATACCAATGTTCAACTCATTAGTCATTAAGTTGTGTCTTTTTGGCTTAAAGGACAGTACACGCTGTGCTGGCATGGGACAGCTGGCACTGGACATCAGGCTTTCTAAATTAACCCAAATAAAACATTCCTGCTAAGTAACCAATAGCTCAACTGGAAAACAGAACAGGGTGAACCACTGAGCTAGAAATAACAGAGAGACCAAATCAGTTCAGGACTATTTGCAAATAGCAGTATTTAAGTTATCAGATGCCAGTACATGAATTATTTCAGTAGAGTCATTAGTACAGTCAGAGCAGGCTTCAGTTCAGCAGTAATTCTGGCAGAGGAGAAGTGTAAGTCATGCAAAAAGCCTCTATAACCTACAAACCACATAAGTAAAATAGGAAAACTACATTAAACATAATGGAAAAGGCTACATTGTCTGCCTCCTCTCCCTCCTATACATGCTTTCCACCTCCCCAAACTAAAAGACTCATGGAAGATGCATTTGCAGTTGATACAGTTCTCTACTTGATTTAATGATGTATATACCATTAGGTTATGCTCCATGCAAAAAAGAAAACATACAGTCAGCAATGAAGTTTGTAAGACACTCATTTTCCTTGCATTTTCCTGAAAGCTTGTTTTCTTTCCTCTGATTCTGAAGGGATGCTCTGTGGATTTTTTTCCATTTAGAATTAGTTTCCATGTTATAAGAATAATGAATATTTACAGTGTGAGATCATGAACTCATTGAGTGCAATGCAAAGGGTCAATCAAAAATTTGTTGCATTTATATGGACTTAGTTACAGAATAACCAGGAAAATGGCAGGGCCTGGAACTTTTCCAATGCTCTGGCAAACATTTGCAAATTAAACACTTTCAACCATTCCTAAGGTGGCTTAGTGACATAACCATCTCTTCTCTCCACAAATATATACCTCCCTTACACAGACACCTCTCAACTTTCACACATTTACTCATTTACTGGAAAAAAGAAAAGAAAGATTTGACCAGGGAGCATGCCTCTCCTTACTAGCTCACGACTAGCTTTACTATTATCTCCTGTGAAGGGAAACTTCTGTATCTGCTAGTCCTACAGCACTCACATTTTGGGAAATAACCCAGGAAACTCTGTGGGATCATGGTTCTCTGATTAGAGCACAATGCATCCTATAATGCTGGCAGCACAGCTATTGCTTATATGAACAAGAGTGTCCCCATTATTGCTGTGTTTAAAGCTCCCACCAGGATTTCACATCAGTGATATCAAAATTTCTACTCTCCTCAATTGTCTCAAAATGACAAAAATCGTAAGTGAAATACTCATCTGATATGGTGGATCTCATAAATTTGAAAAAGTTCTTTCAGAATGTATTCCTCCTTATGAGGGCATGGCTAAAACAACAGGATTTACACAGCATGGAGAAAGAAGCTGAAAAAAAGTTTTAGAGATTCCAAAGAAATCATTCTTCTGTCAGGCCAATGACTCCTTCCTCGAGGGTCCTTGAGTTCTACGTCAAAACCTTAGAAGAAGCTTGGATTAGAAAGCTCTTTTCCTGTGCTAATATTAGGTGTAGGAGGGCAGCAACTACATGGCAAGTGGCTGTAAAAGCCAGAGGAAGGATGTGGCTGTGTGACTTGGTGGCAGAGATGATTGGGGTGCACAGGGGCAGGCACGCTCTCCAACCTGGGGGAGCCAATGTGGTCAAGGGAAACTTGCACAAAGGAAGGAAGTGGGTGCATAGGGGAGAGGCTCAACATTTTGAACGTCCTCTTTCAGCAACTAAACTCACAGTTTCAGATTCCTTGAGTATCCTCAGAAGGGGGATACAGATACAGATCAGTGCAGAGGGGTAAGCTCACAGGCAGGAATGATGTGTGCTCTTCTTTCAACCAAAGCAACAGTGGCAGTCATTTCAGTCTTGTTAGAGGACAGATATTCTGTCCATAAAAACAGGTAGTACCTGCTAACTAAATCTTTCCTAAGAGGTAGAAAAGGAAAATTTATGTGTGAATATTTATTAAAATGGGAAAACACTAACTAGAGTCAGATGCACAAACGCAACAGCAGACAGATTTGTGAATTCATCTGAACTGTTCAGAGTTATGTGTTCATTTTTGTGTGCAGTGGAGAAGGGATGATGTGGAAAAGCTCATTGTTCCTCTCACATACACATGCAAATTTGGAGTCAATGCAATAGTAGAATTAAATTAAGAAAAAGGACTCATAGGGTGGTTTCTAATTAAATGAGGTTGTAGAAGCCAGCATGTTTTTCAGTAGCGCAGAGGAATCTGTCCAGTTTAACAAAAGGCAAATATTTATCCAGTGGCAAGGAGGAAGGCCTTCAGCTAATGCTGAAGGATCAGATATATCCAGCTAACCTTTAGGCTATTCCTGGGTTACTTCAGTTCCATTATAAAAGTATCGGATTAGAAATATTTAAACAAAAGCTTCATAGCACTGAAAACAAATTTCGAAACAATTGCTCTGTTTATTTTCATATTTAAAATGGATTACTGCTACAGGCTAACACCCCGACTAAACAAACAAACAAAACCCCAAACCCCCACAAATCTTTATAAAGTATATCACCAGTCATGGCAACTAACAAACATCTTCTAGAGCACAGGTTTTGCTCAGTTGTTTCAACTAAAATTTGACACAAAAGTATTTACAGCCCCTTAAAATAACATGCATATTAAAAAAGGCTATGAAAGTGCAGTTTATGGAGAGAGAACCACGAGGGCAGCAAAACAAAATCTAGAAAAAGGGTTTAGAACTAAAGGATTAACTTTTCTCCTTTTTACAATACATAAATTTTAAAAATCGAAATAAAAAGAGTGCCAGTCAAACTTACCCTGCTGATATTAAATAGCTATTCAAAGCTGCAAAGAGAAAAGCACTAATAAATACAGACTGAGGAAGGGAAATTATAATAAAGGGACTCTTCTACAAGTTTTGCTAAAGGCAGGGACAGAGTCCTTGAAGTGCCAGGCACTGCACCTCACACACAGTTAACCTAGTCAAAGTTGGATGATTTTAAAACTAAGACACCACTCTGAAGACAATGACTCTTAGTCCACAAGAACTCTAAGCACCAAAACTTGCTCTCTGTCCCACTGGACCCTAGAGCTGAGCAATGTATACAAGGTTCTGTGTAGTCTCTGTCTTCTCCAAGGCTCTCCCCAGCCTCTTTGTCTGCACAATTTTGATGAAGGCAGCTTGAAAGAACTCAGGATTTCTTTGTTTTAGCCTGTAGCCCAAAAACACAAGCTTCTCACTCCCCACCTCCAAAACAATCCCAAAGGTAGAGCTAAAAGAAAAATCAAAGGCTGTGCTGAAGGAACAAAAAAATCCCCCAACAAACAAACAACCCCAAACAAAAACCCGCACCAACAAAATAAGCATGAGCACAGAAACACATTCTGCTTTGCTTGGTATCAAAGGAAATTTTGAAAAGGTAAGATATGCTTGAAATAATTTTAATTCAGGATGAATTTAACCAGTAATGAACCAGAATATAGAACAATAGAAAAAATTATGATCTTGCCATAATTAGGCTACGAAGGCTTTGGTCTGCACATACAATGCACATAAAAGTTAACTCATGAGATCTAGTAGATGACCTTTCTTTAGGTCCCTTCCAACCCAAACCATTCTATGATTCTATAGCCCAGACTACAAGCCACATTCAGTGAAATAAGACCACCATTAGCCATTTCACAATATTATTTTAAATTGAATACTACAGCTGATCTCACAAATTTTCTTTTCAAGGTTCTTTTCTGCCCTCCCTCCTGCAAACCTCTGACCTGTTTTACCTCTTGCACAGCTGCATCCCTGAACTCCAAGTGAACAAAGAGAAAATGAAACATGTTCCATCAAGGAAAGATATTTGTAAGTCACAGTGCATGTGATTTTATTTTCTCTTGCCACTGCTTGCCATTTTCTTCAATTTAGGAGTTCAGTTCCACTTTCATAGCTTAGGTGGCATAATTCATAGCCAAATTCCTACATCCTTGTAAAATAAACAAATGCTTTGGTACACTTCTGTTGCTTCTTCCTTTCTTCTATCCTAGCTGCCAAAACAGATTCAACTCGTCCTTTATGTGAAATCTAAAAGTGGTAATAATTTAAATTCAACATTTATAAGTCTGTATAAAGATACGGCAATACACTTTCCTCCTCCATTAAAAATAAAACTAAAGAAACCACCTATAAACCCCACAGCCCATTTCCATTCCACTGCAGTTGGTGCAACTATGAGAACATGAAAATACATGAAATTATATGGATAACAATGTACTTACAAAGCCTCAAAATCTGACCTTCTGCACACAGGAAAACTAAGGTGAATAATTACAAAGATCAAAAGGAAAATGATCCTGGTATTTCTGCCCTAAATAAAGAAAACAGTTCAGACAAAAAGTTGAGGAAATGACAAACGATGTGAAGTACATGCACTCACTATGCCTTCATATCTGTTCTTTATCTTTAGATTCCTGTTACTTTGTTATCCCTAAAATAGGATCGGCAACAGCTTTTCACAACTAAACCTAGGCAATGCCTCCATGCTTGTTTAATTGCTGCAGTTGGTTTATATAGGACACATCAAAGCATAGCAAGACAGCAGAGCATTGCTTAAGATACTGGCAAGGCTTTGCAAAGACTTTTGGAATCACAACTCTCTAATCATTGAACAGCATTCCTGTTTTTACATTTCTAAGAGTGGAGAGGTAAAGAAACAGAATGACGACACAGACTTTCGGAGCAATATATACTGAAATATATACAGAAAGAGAGAACAAATGTTATTTTCAGAGCTTGGAAGTGCATATTGGTTAACACTTGAAGGTTACTGGTATTGACCCTTACTTCAAAGGGAAATGGCATCCTGCCAAACTGCAGGTTTTTTTCCCCCCACATCACATCCCATGTGTAAAAAACCTTCCCTGTCCTCAGAGGATCATGTTTACAAACACTGGGAACACACTGGAGAGGTGAAATCTCTAAGGCATGTATACTCCAGCGCATAAGACACTACCATACAGATCCAGAGAAATGCATTCCCACCCTGGTTTGGCATTGCATTTCCTCAGGTAGTTCACAAAAGCTAAACACACAGTGGTAAAAACCAAAGTAAAATAATGAGGCTAAGTCATGCTGTGATTTCATTTGCCATGCAGCTATAATCTATTTAAACTTCGGTGCTTTCTTCACTCCTCCTGAAGTTCAAATAGGAAAATCTATAATTGACTTTACAGCAAAGTGCAGTGCTGTCAACTGGACTCTGCAAGTATACCAAGCATAAAACATTTCCTTTCAGCAAGACCTGCAGTCAGCAAAGAGTATCCCTACTAGAAAACCTGACACACCTACAGAGATATTTTAATTCATATAAAAAGAGCTGATATCAACTTGAAACAATAATAGGACCTGAGATACTCATCAAGCTGTAAATTTTAAATTTTTGTTTTATTATTACTTATGCATTAGTGCATCAATCCCTATCTATACATCAATGCAGTCCTTTTTTATGGTATGGCTTCAAAAGAAAATTTTTCTTAACCTATCTCATGTCTCTTCCTCTACTGCATTCCTTACAGGACTTCCAAGATATTCTTACAAAGAGTAAGATTATAAATTTCACACTTTAAGGGTTTTCCTTTCGAATCTGCTTGACTTCATGCTTCAAATTCTACCTGCATAGGAGAAATAAATGTGTTCCCCTGCTCCAAATCTAAAACAGCAGGTCAGATTTTGTATGGTATTGTTGTCAAAGACTAATTACAATCTGATGCTATTAACAGATACTACCTTGTCTACCTTACCAAGCCATTTAGTTTCATAGCTAAATCTTTCCAAAACCTTTTCTTTTTTATATCCCATTTCCATTTTCACCCATACCAACCAAATTGTGAAAAGAGTTGTTATCTCTCTCCTAAATGATCATATGCCATTCAGTGTCAAAGCACACCCAAATGCTAGGTAGCTCAGCTCATATGTATGTGTGTATGTCCATATGGATATACATGTATTAAAGAGATTCACATCCACAGGTATGTGACTGCATGTTTATCCTGGAGATGTTTTCTTAGTCTAATTTCATGCCTCAGTTGCTTTAAATACCCAAAACTAGGAACAAGAGATAAACATCAAGGAAAAAAAAACCCAACATGTGTTTCTTTCTATTACAGCAATAAAAGAGAAATTAACATCTCTCATCAGGGTCTTTAGAAATCCATACCACAGCCTGAGTCCTACATCAAATGATGATGTTGAGTCTCCCCACTTAGCTGGTTCATACCTATCATACCACTCATCATATTTGACACAGACAGCAGCTCTCAGAGATGTGGAACAAACCATCCTAAATGAAATAAAATAAACCCCACCCACCACTGTATCTTTGATCTATAGCCATTAAGTATTTATACAATCAAATCTTTTCTTACAGTGTTATGGAAAGTCACCAGAACTTTAAACATCATGACAAAAACTAGAATTTTTCCATAGTAAATGCTAGAGAAAAATAAAAGATTAGTTACGGTTTGGGATGTCTGAAAACATGGAAAATCATGATAATAAAAAAAGAAGTCTCAGCTGTATCTTGGACAAACCAACCCTGCAGTCCTGGCTCTACATGAAGCAATTTGAACAACCAGTTATATGGGGCCTAATAAGCAAACTAAGGTCTGTGCTGTTGGTTAGAAACTTGACAGGAATCTGAAGTTGAGCAGAAAAAATGCTTAGCATCAGAGGCTCAGCTGTATTCATTGTTTTCTGGTAAAACCAAAATAGTGTCACGATCTCTGCCTGCATCTTGGCAATCCTCAAACATCACAAACATGCATTTTTTAACAAACAGATCCTTATGACTTCTCAGCACAGCTTTCCTTTATTTAGAAAACTATTTCCCAGTTTTTTTCTAGGACCATAAAGGGTGTGAAAGACCTTGAGCCCAGGGTGCACTGTGCAATGGAGCTGTGTCCAGCTAGCCTAGAAATTTGTGGGAAATTGTGTAATTCCCTGTGCTACTTTTTGCTCAGAGGAAGAGTCCTAACAGGCTTCCAGGCAGGACCCTAACAAATGCAAAGTCCTTAGATACATAATTCCCTGTTTGCTTCTCTGTTGTTTTTACTGTATCAGTATAGCTCTCCTGAAGGCTTTTCTTAAGATTGAAAAATCTGGACCCTCAGGTGGACCTGAAGAGTTGGTCTTCTTCATACCTTTTTAGCTTCACGGTCCACAAAGAGACAGCTTGCTAAAGCCTGCTTTGGTCACGGATTCAGAATGCAGGCTCCACTCTGGTAAGTTCTTAAGATGGCAGTCAGTTCTCTCACTTGTTAGGTGTCAAACACAGGAATAATGACACGAAAGTTCTAACCATGGCCAGCTTATCTCTAGATGAACATATTTAGTGTTATAAGATGGATCTTAGCAATTCTTTGGTGGTTTCTGATGATATAAAACAAATCAAAGCTATGGAAATAAAAAGCAGAGAGTCGAGTAAAGAGAGGTAAATACCTAATCCTAGCTATTCACAACTTCATATACCTCAGTCTTTGACTGTAACTAATTCCAAAGTGATGGAGCTGTTCACCCGAATGCTGGTAAGAGGTGTCAGTGTAAATCTCCCAGAAGCTCGCTTGAATATGTTTGCTAAGGTCTGGCTGACACAGCTCTGATGGGACACCCGGGGTGAGGGATGAGCGTGGTCTCTGTGCAGTATTGAGGAAAGAGAAATGCACAGTAAAATGTGAAACATTAGTCTGGAAACTGGGAGAAGCACTTGTTTGCGATTTGTATGAATAGAACTCAGAGAAGCTGTCCAGTGCTCAAGACAGCACTGAGAACTTCTGAACAACCTGCCTTTTACTCTCTCAAAGCCAGTCAGGATGAGACTGAAAGACAGACAGACAAAAATTTGCCTTTTAATGCTTATTTAGCCAGAAATCACAGCATACAATAACAACATAAATCTAGTGCAAATTCCATGCCCCTCCTTACGTTTTTCCCTGACTCCATCCATTGTGTGGCTGGAAAAAGCTAGCTTTACTTTAAAAAGAAAAAAACAAACAACACAACCCATGGAAGAATGTGTTTAAAAGTCTACTGCATAAGAAACAGCATGCTAGACCACAGACTGAGAGCACTCCATTTGGACCAGGGCAGAAAACCTTAGGAGGCACCTCCAGCACGACATTTAAAACATCATGTTAACAGGCCTGAAGTTCCCGCCAGGCTTATGGGTGCTCTATGCCATCATGGTAATAAAAAGAAATTTTAGCAAATCAGACGTGCTGGTGGTCAGGACAGGCATCTTAAAGTACACTGCAGTAGGTCCTGACCTTTAAATCAACCTTCAGCCTTTCTTAGTTAGTAGCTGTTATCAACTCCTTTACTTATTTATTTAGTAACAGGCACATCAGGCTGGGTTTAACTCTCCATGAAAACTATTTTAACACAAAGCAGATTTGGATCCTTATTTGTTTTGAACCACAGGCAAAAAAGCAATACATTTAGTTTGGAAAAAGGCTGCCAAGTGGATGAAAAAGGCCTGCAAGTTTTCTTTTTGGTCGCCCTTAGCATTTACGGTCAACTTTTCCCAGCTCAAAACCCAAAGTCTGCTCTCAATTAGCCTGGAGTAGATCAGAGCAACTCCATTGACTTCAGACAACTTTTCTGGATATGAGCATTGTGAGACAGAACAGAATTTGGCCAATATTGTCTTTTTTTTTTTTGTTTTACCGGCATGATGGATTATTCTCTTTTTGGAAGACTTTATCGGTTGACACAGAGCAGATGACTGTGGACAACTTGTTTGATGTGGTAAACAAAAGCAAAGCAATTGCCAGAACAGCTGATGGACTAGAAAGAAAAGAAACATGAACATTGTGGGAAGGAGAATGATGGGAAAGAACTTGAACCTTCTACTGATTTTGGTACAGAAGTCCAAAAATAACCTAGAATATTGCCCAAAATAAAATTTAGTACAGTGTAAGAGTGTGACTTCAATCTCTAACCATGTCCATCAGAAGCAATTTTGCTGGATCTAATCCACTGTAAAACCAGACACAAGACATCTGCAGCCATACACAAAGTTTAGAACTTTCAGCAGGAACAACACAGTAAGATTATCATTAGTATTGTTACAATTCCTATTGGGAAAGAAAATGTAGTGAAGGAATAAAGACTGAAATCCATTTTGTAGACTATTTTTTGGAAAACACAGCACTGCAAAAACTTACAGCCAGATTTTTTTCCTTTCTCGAGAGGGTCCAGGGTTATGAACCAAAAGGTCATTAGCAGGAGACAGTTCTTTCATGGCTGAACAGAAGTCACTTTCAGTTTACAGAGGTACTAAGTAATTTTTATCCATTTGTGTAGATTCCTCTCTACAACATTAACAATGGAAGCAGCAGGGTCATAATGGGCATTTCTTTTGACAAAATCAGGTGATGTCTGCATCATATTTTAACACAGGATTTTAAAATTTCAATATGAATTGCAGCAAGATCTAAACTTATGATGCTCTGTTCAAGTCCTTTAAACCAATAAATATCTTGCATTGAAGACAATGTGCTCAAATTTGAAAATTTGATTCCAAAAAACCACTTTCCACTTAAATTTAATTCAAATTCTATAAACGTGTAAAAACCTTATAGGACTCATTCAACTTCACTATTTTTCCTGCCTAAACATTAATGAATAGAAGCCATAAGGCTTTTTCTTTCTTTTTCTTTTTTTTGTCTCAGTTTAGCTATTAGGTGTAGAGATACTGTTGCACACATCTGGACTATTTCACTGAAAGTTGAGGCTTCCTGGAATACGATAAAGCAGGAAGGCTGTTTTTCCTCTTCCTACCACAACTACAGATTTGGGCAGATAACGAAACTAAGAATGCAAAGGACAAAATCTGCTTATGTGAAATGCTTGTTTACCATAAACACTTTACCAGAAAAATGGGAATGATAGAAGATGCAACAGTTGAGTAACTTCTTTTTATGGTAAATAAAAAAATTCACTGAGCATAAAACTTGCATCTTCAGATCCTGAACATACTTTGTAGTCTGTAATGTCCAATGGGAAAAAATCTGATTTGCCAGCTACAAGTTATACTCCCTGTCTTTACCTGCTAAGAGGACTGGAGAATGCGTGTGGGGGCCGAGGAAGGATTTTTATTTAACTAATATGCAAAATAAAGATCAGAGTTACACACATTCATAATTGAATGCCTCTTTCCTTTCAGAGCCAGGTAAGCAAGCTGGACATTCCAAATGGAATTGAAGAGAATTTAATTATTTTCCTACAGAAGATAACTGCAACATGAAATTAAACTTGACTGCTTAGATAAAGACTTCTTTCTTGTATTTAAACTGAAGTTATGCTTTATAATACGTCACTGTCAAAGAGTGTGTGGAGCAGAATGGGATAATTTTTTTTTCAAAAAAGTAGCATGATTATTGAAATTATGTTATTATGTTGGCGAAAAATTATTTCAAAAAGCTTCTGAAACTACTCTGTTGTGTTTTTATTCCCTCTGTCTATTCCTACTAAAAGTTAGCTCAAACACAAATTTATTAAAGACTTACTGAAGACTGCAAAATAAAGCTAGCAAGCAAACATTAATAGTGAGAAAATGTATTGGTAGAAGTTGTTGTCCTGGATGGCTTCTATTTGTTTAATTAATTAGCAGTAAGAGAATGAACAATTTCTGTAGAGTTGAAGCATCTCCTCATTTCCAATCCAAATTCATCAGCTTAACAAAAAAAAAAAATCATTGATATCTGCTCCACATCCATGGATACAGATTCCCAGTCACATTTTTAAGTTCTGAAGCAGGGCCCAAGGTCATGCACGAGGCATCCCATGCAGAGCAGCTGAAGCCCCCAGCTGTACTCACACTGAAGATGCTTTAAACTCATCCTCAAATGCACTGTCATCCTTGTTATCAGCCTGTAAGACCGTGGGGCTCTCAGCTGTCAGCCCACTAAAGATCAGGCCACAGAAGGTGATGGAAAACAAGCATGAATGTGTTGTCGAATGCAAAAAAGAAAAAAAAAGAAAAGAAAGAAAATAAAGTGCTATTATGTGGTATACAACATGCAACTACTGTTTCAGTTTTCTGAAGTCTTATATTTTCATATTGCCAGAATCCAATTAACTTTAGTCAACCCAGCTCTCTTTGCAAGGACTGCTTTACATGTAACATAGGATTTTAAGGCTCTAAGTTTACATCCCGTGCTAACCAACAGAAACCTTCAATGAACTTCCCAAATGTTGTAATTAATACAAGATATGCTCTTGTACAGACCACACTTCAGTTTTTCAAACTGCATCTTCAGCAGTGAGATGATAGTGTCCAGCTTTTGCTGTCTGCAGCTTATGTGTCTCCACCTGAACCAGATTCCCCTTTAGAGTCAACAAATAGCCAGTCTCAGAGCATGATTCATCCTGACTGAAATTTCAGGCGTGCAGAGCATATTAGATAACTGAAGGCCCACCAGTGCTTGCTGCACTCCACTGACATCAAAGAGATGAGAGCTGATCAGACATCTAACTTTGGTGAAATTAATTCCAGCCCTCTTGTGCAGAAGTCAGACACGCTGAGGATCTGCAGCTCCTTTTTTTCCTCAGTACACATAGCCTAAGCCAACCATCATAGGACTGGCAAAGACACCATCTTCCACTGACTCCACTGTTGCAGACTGCTGCTCAGCTACCCATTACTACCTCTCTTTTGCTAATTATAAAACATTAGATATATCCACTACTACGCTGTAGCCCCAAAGGCAAATATTTATGCTGGAATGAAAAGGAGGAAAAAAAATAAGAATGAACTGTAACATACACAGGACAAATAGCTCTGAATTAATGTTACCATGCTCTTGTTACAATCTTCTGTTATGTGGACACAGTGAACATAAAATCTGTCAATGGATGAAATTAAGCTGAGTTAGTTCCCATACCAAATGCTCTACCTCATGTGGTTTGGGTCCACTTACTCTGGATGGATGGTGCCAAAGAACTTAGCTATGTAGGTAAGTCACTTACAAATCCATTTCTTTTTTGTGCTGTTGTTTTAACTCTGAATAAGCTTTTGCTTTTTCATTTTTATTTCAATGAAAAGAGGAAAATAAAGAAAAGGCTGTCATATTAATAAAGTGCAATGAACAGAAAGTAACGGGAGATGAAAGGAGTATCCCTCAGCTCCTGCCCTTACCTCTCAGCGAGCTCTTCCACGCGCTGCCCGTGGCTCAGCACGAAGCTCGACGGCCCGCACGGGCTGGCAGGGGCCGATAAAGTGCTCTTGACGTTCTGTGCTGAGTGCCTGCGGCTCCGCCGGCGCTCCAGCCCCCTGCGCTCCCCAGCACCAAGGCTGGCCCTCCTCCGATCCTTGCGCCCACTGGGAGGGGGCTCAGCACTCTCATCTCCGTCTTCATGCCTCAGTGTCACCTGAGAAAGAAAGGAAGAAGGCTGAGGCTGGTGACACAGTCACTTCAGCTGGCACAGGTGTTCACACCTAGGCTTAAAAATTTCCTGGTCTCAACGTGATTAACTCCAATTAGCATCACTATTTCTACAGTTATCCCTGAAAGTCGCTTTCTATCCTTAAATGCAGCGTGGCAGCTCTACAAAGAATTATGTCACGATACCTTGCATACAACACAGTAGGAACTGTAACAGCACACTTATGTATCTCCTAATCTGTTTGTTTTCTTTTCAATGTGGGACTGAATTTTCAAGGAAGCTGAGCAGTCTTGAACAACCAGTTCTCTTTATTTCCTTCCAGAATACTTAGGTGAAGACTTGGCTTTAGTGAAGTCAACAGGAAAAAACTCCATGCATTGACTGATTCAACATTTCCTCATGTTCGGACATGACACTTGTAGTGATTAAGTGGAAGTTACCATCTAGAGTGTGTTGGAAATAGCAGAGGACTAAAGCATGGACGCAACGCCAAGTATCTTGAACTGCTGCACGCTCTTGATGTGCCAGTGTGAAGGACCTCTAATAGAAACAAAGTGTTATCTCATGGTACATGAGGAGAGATATCCCTGGCAGAAACAACATAGTAACTAGTGGATCTCATCTGAAATGCAGTCTAACATTTAAATAATCATTATATGAGGAAGATCCACTCAAACAGGCAGAGGCACAGAAAAGGCAATGTGTGTGATCAGAAGAATGCCTATCTTCTTGTTTCTATTAGTCCTGTTACTCTGGTAATTCTTACCAGAAGTGATGTGAAAAAAACAAAGGGGGAAGTGAGATATCTCTCCTTAGGGTGTAAAATCTGTTTCTGTGAGGAAAAAGAGATTTTCAGGTAAAAAACAATATTGGCAGAAAAAAGGAAGAACTTGCATAGACATGTTTAAATTTAGTTGGGTCATCAAAAAAAAGCTGGTACCCAACTAAGTCAACTGCCAATTCTGCAGTTAAGTCTTTCAGTAGATGCAGCATTACAAAAAAACAAAATCCCTGCTTTTAAGTTTAATCACCATATTTTAAAAAGGGCTTTATAAGCTGATGCCTCTGATGATAGAAAAAAAAAGAAGAATATTGAGTCTTCTCGTTCTCTTGTTCCTATTTTGGTTCTTCTTGCAAATTGCTGCATATAAAGCTTAATTCTGCTACAGTTTGTGAAGTGGCATGGGTGTAGAGTTGATGGAGAAAATGGAGAACCAAATCTATCAAATCCTTCACTGGACTTAGGCAGAGATGAAGTAATTTAATTCTGTCACATTAGAACACTAATTCACATTTACATTACAACTTCAGCCTAAACCTCCTAGCTCCAACACTTCCCAAAGTCTGAAAGAGGCTAATTATTAAGAAACTGGATATCCTACCCTTATGTATAAATGCTTCAGAAGTAGTTATTTTATACCTAGGTGGTAAATGTGGAGTCACCCATTGCTCCATCGCTGCAAACTGCATGAGATCTGGTCCAGTGTAAACTCATAAACGTGAACTTGCTGGGTATTCAGTTGCAGAACACGTGGTATTTGTGAAGTTGAGCTCAGCCGAACCTTTTTCATGAGCTGAATACTTTTGCACATGGAAAGAACTTCTACTTGCTTCAGAATGTGTAACTAGCAGTTGCAGAAAGGAGGCTAGTAAATGTGCTGGTTTGCCTTGGACTCTGCCCCAGCTTTAATATGAAATGCCTTTGATAAAATGCAGCTATGTACCATAGCAGGTCACATATACAAATGTGTACAATACTTCCAGCAACCAGATGTTTTTCTTTTAAAATAGAAGAGATAACCAAATTTCACCTAGGTTACATTCCCCCCCCCCTCTCAGCTTTGAAGTTTGCACAAGCTGTAAGATGCATAAAACAGGGCATGTTATGTTACCTCATAAATGTTAAATTGCTCAACTAAGTCCAAGTCTGTTCCTTTCTTGTTCAAGTGTCTCTGTGAAATAGCTTCAATGCCTAGCTCTTCCAGACAGTCCACCACATCGTAGAAAGAGTCTTGATCTGGCAATCCTGACAGCGTCTAAGAATCAAAGGAAAAACATTTAAATCTGTTTGTTTTGAAAAGAATTAAACAAAGGATTTTAAAAGCGGGTGGCAAGTGGTGCTATGTATGATTTCAATCAAGTAAAACCCATGATGTGGGATTAAGAGATACCGATAGAAAATAAAAAACAAGTGCCACAGCTTTTAACAAACAACTCTGTGCACTGTGTAGAAAAATGAGTAATTGGAAAAACAAATCAATGTTGTTATTTCACACAAGAAAGTATGGAAAATGTAGGTCTTTAAAACACACAGTTGGATTCTTTCTGGCTTCATTCAAGTACAGACTTAAAGAACAGAGAATGTTAAACCATCAAACACAGGGATAAAAGCAAAGAGAGAAGAAAAAAACCCTGTTTAGCTAAAAAGAGTAAAGCTCAGTTCCTACTGATTCCTCTAAGTTTAGCCTTAAGAAGAAAAAGTCCAATGTACAGCTGTGTGATGTCAGGATAGCAGGAAATATCCTTCACCATGTGCCTACTGTCCTCCTCACCTGCAGCAGCAGTCATCCTCCCTGAGCACAAATTGGTTTATATTACAGAGACAGTGAATCCTCTCTTCCCTCTCAACTTAAAAAGTCTTATTAAAGGTACACTGACTCCTGAACTCCTATTCTGGCTTGCTACGGATTTCTAGTCAGTTTGTGCTGATTTTTTACTGCTCCTTATGCAGGATGCGGAAAAACTAGTTTAATCCTGCACATGTTGAGCAGAAACTACTGAACACACTGTGTAACCTACTTGCAGAGCAACACATACCTCGCCACAGGAACCAGTCTATGCAGAGCTGTTTCTGCAAAATACCTGAGAGCACAGGCTGGAAGCAACACAGTTTTTCTGGATTAGCTCACCAGAGAAGTTTACTCTGAAGTAGTTTCTTCTCTCCCATTCAATTAGGTAAGTAATTTATCTATATCCCCAGTAGGGGAGAGAAAGAGCAAGGGAAAGAGATGCAAAACCCAGGCCCTCTCCAAAGAGAGTTACATCTTGTCATGCTTGGGATAGGATGAACTTCCTCCTGGGAATGCTGTTTTTCTGGAGCCTATCTTTTCCAAAGTGGCTCTGAACAGCAGAGTGCAGGTAAGAGCAGCCACTCTGGACTGCCTCCCTACACCAAGAAGCTTTACATTCAGAAAAATGGGTCTGGATTACATGACTAATGAGAGAGAAACAGGCAGCTGACATAGCTGTCTTGTTAAAGAACCTCTTTCCTATGATGTGAGGCACTGAAATATGTGCATCAACAAGGTACTTTTTAATTTAGTATTTTTTTAACTAAACACAACACAGCAAGATTTTCTTCTTCAATCATTACAGGACTACTGACTGGTGAAATCCACCACAAAAGGAATTCTTAGCACAAACATCAATTAAGTGTTAAGGTTATATGTTCAGGCTTTAATTAAGAATTTGTCTCTTTCCAGGACAGTATTTAAGCCTTTGTTCAGAACCCACTGAAGACTATGACACTAAAACACCCTGAACAGTGCTGAAAACAGATACCACATTTATTTTGTTCCTTCCTAAACTGACACCTAGCATTGAGTAAAAATCTTGAGGATTCAGCAAATGAAGTTATCACACTGAACATTCAATGGAGCTTTAACTTGGATGTTTAACTTGGAAATATTATAACAGAAAAGTGTTCAACTATGAGACTTTCAGTTCAAAATGAAAGACACAGACAGCTAGTATTCTAACCCAAGTGCCTTCATGCACAATAAGATGTGATGTTTTATCTGCAAAAGGGTGGACGAACAGTCAGATCTTCTGAGCATTTACTTCTAAAAATAACAGGAAATCATCTTAATGTTGATATGCAGATCACCCACCTTCAAGTATAGCTTTTTTAAAATCCAAGGTAAGGCAAGCTGTAGACTGGAAAAACAGTAGCATAAGGTAGTATTTACTGGCAACTGCTTTTGTCAGCAGCCTTTTATTGGTTATTATAATTTTAAATCATACAGCAGTGTAAATCCAATTTTCACTGCATGTTGTTAACCAGAACTGGGAAACTGAACTCCCAAGTATAGAAGTAAAACATTTTTCCTTCGCACCATTTGTCATAAACTCACAGATCTACTTTCAGAACCTAAAGCATATCAGAGTCAATTTCTAACTAATCCAAAGAAGATAACAAAGGTTATACTGGAACTATAGATAACCAGAAGAATCTGCACTGGGATCATTCTCATGTAAGAGATTCACTAATGCCTAAATCCTCACAAATTAAGAGAGGGTTAATAAAATATTAGCATAAGTAAATTGGTTAAGCATCAACAAAAGAGAGGGAGAGGATAAAAGGCCTGGAGCAATTCTTATGTCTGGGCAGATGCATTTTCTGCTCTGGAGCAGGAAGGAAAACAGTCTGTAAATGGATACATGGAGAAAGAAAAAGGAGTACAAGCATGCTTCCGTAAGACAAATCCTTCATGAGGACTCCGCCTGCACTGAAAATTTTGACATTTCCTTGCCTAGAGAAGCTGAAACCATCTGAGCCTTCTTTGTATTCTCTGTGGGGGAAAAAATTACAACTGTTACATGCTACTTACTGTTTTCCCTATAATCATGAAAAATATCCCATTAAAAACATCATAAAGCTGCCCATAAGCCAGATCATAATTATAAGTGTGGATTTGTGGGATTCCCTTCTTCCTTGATCTTCATAACTGCCTTGCCTCTGACTGTGAGATGCTTTTTCTTTTTGTATGTTTTGAAGAACTACCTCCCCCTAAAAATAGCTTTAAATGTACTGAAAAACACTGAAAGACTAAAGGAATCAACTACAGGATAATAAAAGAGTCCGCAGGGAACAAAATCTTTGAGGATGTCAAACACCAGGTAGGTTACAACTGTGCAAATGATGAAGAGAACTATCTCAGAAGGAGGAATCAGTACACAAAACAACAAGGTGTAAAGCAGAGACATTCATGACTAGTCACCTTGGCTTTAATAGCAGCTACAGACAGAAGTATACATAACTGGTGATGCTTTTCAGAAAGAGTACAGCAGCAAGTAAGGGAGTCTTTTAAACTCAAGAGGAACCTTACTACCATGGAAGCAGGAGCAAGGGTGACTCTAAGCATAAGTACAATAAAATCAGTAATGTCACCAGGAGAGGTTAGTCTCTTTCAGGCATATTTGCTGGGAAATATCTGCCATTAAGAAATCATTTTATAAAAAAAAAACAACAAAAAAACCCAACAAAAAACCCCTCAACAACAAAAAAGCAATCCACAATTCCAGTCATGTAGCCAAGAGCCCAATAAGCTGGCAGCTTGCTGTATGACCTCCACGAACTAACTCAGGATCTTCAAGTGAATACAATGAGTAATAATAATATTTCCTAATACTCTGCCCTATTAAGTATAACCATAAAACACACAGTTATTTTATTTGCCAAGAGTATGCTGGCTTTCTGTGATCTTTAAAAAAATGAATCTTTAATTTTAGCACCCCCCCTATGATTTGTCTATGACTAGATGCTGATTTTTAAGGAATTTACTCCACTAAATTTCTAACTTTAAAGGACTTTCCATTTACTCACTCCCAATAGCATAAGTCAGTATTTCAGAAAACATTTGCCTTTACTGCAAAACTATGACTTGTAAATCCCGTCACCAGAAAATATAAGGACATAAGAAAAAATGTAAGATTACTTTTTTAAGCAGAAGCAGTCTTACTAGCACTCAGACCTGTTAAATTCATCATATTTAGTTTGCAGCAAAAAAACCCATTTGAACTATCTGAACTAGAAAACTGTACAACGCAAGCATTTGTGAGCATGCGATCTTTTCACCAGCACTTATTTCCTTCTCCCCTTGGATAATCTGTTGAGTTAGCTTGTCGGGTTTTCCTTTAGCACTGCATTGTCAGCGCTGGGAGAGGAGCCATGTCAGACCACAATTCCACACAACATCTACCAAAACAACAATTCTGCTCCCGGCTGCTGCCTCTGGGTGGCTGCAGCACAAGTAACAGGAGTGTGCTGACCGATTACAGCTTGTCCTGCAAACTCTCCATGACAGGTACCCTCCGTCCTATACTCTCAACAGGGAAGTTCATTACACAATTGAAAACACTAATGTTATCTGCACCAGTCATGCTAACAACGTAAACAAACCTTGTTAACCAAGGTCATGGCATAAACCAGTAGTTCCGTATCAACCCCATCCTTCTCCTCCAGTATCTCCATGATGTTGGACCAGGGCTTGGCTCCTAGAGGAAAAGCAGAAACTATTGGTTACGGTGATCAAAATGGAAAGCTACAGCAACAACACTCATCCAAGAGGTAGCACAAGTTGGAATATATGGCCAAGTGAAAGTTCAAGTGGAAAGATCCAGCTTTGTCTACAGTCTCTCCTGCTCCCCTGAGAGAGAAGTTAATGTAGACAGTGAAAACTACAGTCCAACCTATTGCAGGGATTTAAAATAAGGCAGGTGGACTCTCTCTGAAGGCACCAACTTCTCTCCCTCAATGAGGAAGGAAACTTTGTTAGCACAGTGTGATTGACACAAAATTCTAAAAATCAGGTGACAGGAATTTTACCCAGCCTATCATAGGTTCACACAGGATTTGATAAATCTTCAGCAAAGACCTACATGCTGTGCTTTCAGTGTGCCTGCTGCTCCTATTTCTGGTGCTATTGCTGAGTTCTGCTTCATTAAGGTAAGTCAGGTTAACAAAATATTGTGGCAGAGAAACAGTTTTCTCAAATTACAGGCTATGTGTCTTGGATAAAAGAAATGATCAATGAGGGGAAAAGATTTCTGCTGTGGTTCTTTCTCAAATTATTTTAATAGGAAACCTACCTACAGAACTTTGAGATATGATTCTCTCATTTTCCACTAAGAAAGGTCAAAATTTGTGCTTTTAGTTATTTGCTTGATTTGCATGTTGATTTGAATTTGTGTATTTTTCTGATACCAAAACCCTAATGGTTTAGTGAATTATCGTGTTAAGAACATCAGGCAAGCAACATGCCACCCAGACTCAGCCTCTTGTGGAAGGTACTGTGTAAAACTGTCCTGTTTCATTTGACTGAATGGCAAGATGGTTGCATTTACCAAATTTTATCTAGGAAAACTGAAATAAATAATGAAAGACTACAATTCAGTGTTTTGTTTGGAGTAAAGTTAAAGGCGAGGAGGACTAAGCAGGGAGCTAACCTTAGCCTAGAGATATACTCAATTCAACGACACAAACATAACTGTGACAGTCTTTCAATTTCAGAGGGAAACATGCAGAGTATTTCAACAGTCCACATCCCCTAAACACTATACGGATGATGAGACTTTGAGTATAATCAGGCAGCAAAATGCAAATGTGCCATCACAACCACCTGTTGCTGAATGATCAGTCACCCTGACTCTGCATTACCCTCTAACAGCTCTTGTTTATTAAAGATGATATCATACAGGTATCCTGCTACACAGACATCAAATCTGTGCTAACCAAGGATCTGCATTTCCAAGGCAATGGCAGTGCACTGTGTGGAAAAACCTGTCTAAAAGTGAATGTCCAGACAGCAATATTTCTCTTTTTTTCTCCCCCCTCACACAGTCTCTGCTCTTTACTATTGAATCAGGGCTTTTTTATCTTAAGCAAAATGGAGGAGGAGGATCCACTCTCAGCTCTCCAGATGTATTTATATGCATTACTAATTTAATGCTAATTCAAATACATGTCTGTAATGAAAATACACTAGGCACCTCTTTACCAGATTCTCTATATTGTCAGACATTTTGTGTGGTATATGTTCAAAAGTCATGTGGAACAAATTCACTCAGCTCGCAAATGATATATGATCAGCAGGAATGATATTCTCACTACAAAAATGTTTTCCTTTGGTTTCCAGTGAAAAAATGAAAAATGGAAGGGAACAGGAAAGAGAAACAAAATGGGGAAACCATGCAAGCCTGACTTACAACAATGCCATTCAGAAAAACAGTGAGTTGATATCAACATAAAAAAATAATTATTTAATCCACTGCATTATTCAGTGAGAGTCCTTTATTTTTGCAGGCAGGTTCTACTCTTATTGGAACAATGCTGGTTTGTTTTTTAGGCAGCATCCATGTGGTTTGGTTTTTTTTCCCTGAACATCTCAATACTTCTTCATTATCATAAAAGAATAATTTCATGGTCACCTTGCCATTTTCCTGCAAGGATGATATATAATTTTCTTCTAGCAATGCTGCTATTTTATTTCAGAATACTATTTTTAAAAAATTGTTGATCAGGCACACTTACTAGTAAGGCAGCCCTGTAATAGCTCATCTATCTTGCAAAGGCTTTCTTTACGCTGCTGCTACTAAACTTCCAAAATCTAGGCTTAAATTCTAAATTCTTCATCTATTCCCTAACTACAGTCAAGAGGAGGCAGTACTATCAATGACTTTGACAGAGCTACTCCAATTTGTACCAGGTAAAACCTTTCTTTCAAATGTTTTTTCCCCTATTATCATCTCAATCTGAACAGCCAATAAGTGAACATGGAAATAGCTGTAAGGCCATCTACTACCTACCTGGGATAAGGCAGTTCTGCTGTGGAAGTTGCACCATGAACTTACTGCTTTACTGTCCTTGGTTAATATTCCTTGCATATATATAAAGAGAACCTATAGTTTCCAACCTATGATCCATACAGCATGGGACATATGCAGATCCAGCTCAGCTCCCCCTCTTACAGCTCCCCCTTCCAGAGCCTGTGCAGTCCAGTATGCTCAAAGTGAAAAGAGACTCGTTCAGATTGTGATCATAATGAGGAAAATAGCATTTGAAAAGAAAGGTTTCATCTAGTACATACTGGAGTAGCTCTGCCAAAGTCATTGATAGTACTGCCTCCTCTTGATTCTAGTTAGGGAATAGGTGAATTTCCTCCTTCACCAGATCCTGATGTAGAAAAATGATGATGTAGGAGAATGATGATGTAGCATCCCAGTGATTTTTCTGGGAGCAGATGGGGATGTTTCCATAAGGTTATGACTTTTACGCAGGACTTGTGGCAAAATCGATGGGAGTGATGAAACAGGCTCAGTGAAGTGAAACAGCAGAGATCGAGTTTTGCGTGTTCTCCTGCCTTCTAATGGGTAAAATGAGAACTGCCTGACTGCCCTTTAGAGGCTTGTCACTGGGAAGAGCTCTTCATCACAGCTATTCTGACAGGAAGGCTGGAACCTCAAATCTGATGCTACTTGTAGTGTTACAAGTAACCATGCATGGTGCATAGACAAAGAACAATGAGGTTGCAACAATTAAACCAATATTAAATTAATACAGTCTATTTTCTGAATAGCATTGCCCATTGTTTTAAGTTCCATTCTGTTCCCAGTTTCCCCTTGAAGTGTTTTTACATATTTATTTGAATGCTGTTGTTCATGTCGTACACAAAATCTTGACATCACAACTACAAAGGATCTTCACAGTTTGTATAAAGCAAAAAATATCTTGCACAAGGGCAGAACTTTGCATGAGAACTGCCACTAACTTAGTGAGTGCCTGTCTCCAGCAGCTATAGGATGGAAAGGTAGTAATAATTTCGGAAAGACCTCGACATCTTGTAGTCTTGGCTATTTATATGCGAATGAACTTACATCCTTCCATCATACCTACAGTATGTGCACTAATGTAGTGGAATTTAACTATGAATGAAATGTCAGGAAAAGCAGACAACTGATAATGAGGGCCATTTGGCTTTAATCTCTGTCCTAAAATATGCTTGTGATAAAGAAGCCCTAGACAACAGAGTGCAATGCCAGCTCCACTTTCCAGAGCCTGTGCAGTCTCTGGTATGCTTAAACTGAGAAGAGACTGAATTCCTCTGCAGTTCTGAAACAAGAAAGCATGGGAGAAGGGAGGAGCTAAATGGAAGTGCAAGTAGAAGCTAATTCCAACATGATGAGGGCCATGCAGTTATTCACTTATGGTCTGCTTGTACCTCAGAGTAAAGCCAGTACTTCCATAGATCTCTGTACTTCAGTTTGCATATGGATGTGTTCACACATAGAAACCACAGATGGGATTGCTTTGAAACCAGGCTGAGTTAATATGGGGTTCTGTAAATTAATCATGTGCGGTACACATGTTGAAGAATTATGTCGTATCTCATCACCTTGTATGTACATGAAACACTGAACTTTTATCAAAGCAGTGCTGAACTTAATTACATACCTGCAAGATTTATGATAATGGTTCAAAAAAAGGCATATTGCTTTTTTCTGTTTTTCTGTTTTGTTTCATCATTCATTAAAGGCAGGTACTTCTCAGTTATAAGCCACTAATTTAAAATTATTAATTAAAACATAACACATCCACAGCTAGAAGTGAAGGGCTTCGACACTGTCTCCCACAGCATTCTTCTGGAGAAAGTGGCTGCTCATGGCTTGGGTGGGTGCACTGTTCACTGGGTAGAAAACTGACTGGATGGTTGGCCTAGAGAGTGGTAGTGCCTGGAGTTAAGTTCAGCTGGCAGATGATCACTTGTAGGGTTCCCCAGGGCTCAATGCTGGGGCCACTCCTGTTTAATATTGTTATCAACGATCTGGATGAGGGGATTGAGGGCACCCTCAGTCAGTTCACAGGTGACACCAAGTTAGATGGGAGTGTTGATATGCTGGAGGGCAGGAAATCTCTACAGAGAGATCTGGACAGAATGGATCAATGGGACATGACCAATTGTATGAGGATCAGCAAGGTCCTGATACTTGGATCACAGCAGCCCCGTGCAGCACTGCAGGCTGGGGGTAGAGTGGCTGGAAAGCTACCTGGCAGAAAGGGACCTGGGGGTGCTGGTCAACAGCAGCTGAACACGAGCCAGCATATGCCCAGGTGGCCAAGAAGGCCAATAGCATCCTGGCCTGTATCAGGAATAGTGTGGCCAGCAGGACCAGGGAAGTTATTGTCCCTTTGTACTTGGCACTGGTGAGGCCTCATCTTGAATCCTGTGTTTGGTTTTGGGCTCTTCACTACAAGAAGGACATTGAGGTGCTGGAGTGTGTCCAGAGAAGGGCAATGAAGCTGGTGAAGGGTCTGGAGCACAAGTTATATGAGGAGCAGCTGAAGGAGCTGGGGGTGTTTAGCCTGGAGAAAAGGAGGCTCAGGGGGGACCTTACTTCTCTCTGTAACTCCTGAAAGGAGGCTGTAGCCAGTTGGGGGTTGGCCTCTTCTCCCAGTTAACAAGTGACAGGATGAGAGGAAATAACCCCAAGTTGCATCAAGAGAGGTTTAGACTGGATATTAGGAAGAATTTTTTCAACAAAAGCGTAGTCAGGTTTTGGAACAGACGGCCCAGAGAAGTGATGGAGTCACCATCTCCAGAGGTATTTAAAAAATATGTAGATATAGCACTGAGTGACATGGCTTAGTGATGAACTTGGCAATGCTGTGTTAATGGTTTGACTCGATGGTCTTAAAAGTCTCTTCCAACCAAAATGACTCTGTGACTATATTACACTGATGACCTAAAAAGGGAACTAAATATAAAACCAGAAAAAAAATCTCTTAAGTAGCTAAGTACAACTGCTTAGTGAAAATAATTTAAAAAAATAGGAAGAGGGAAAAACTGGGTATTTGGGCAACGGTATTTGCAAGAGTTCATTAAATAATCCACCAAAACACAGGTATGAGAATTCCTGTAAAACCTCTCACTGTGCTCTTAACATATGCTCATCTAACTAGATGCATCAGGTTTTTCAAGTCTTATGCTGTTACTTAAGTTGTTTTATTACTTTGGGGCATGTAAATGATTGCCTAAGACTGTTCTGCAGGGAAGGGAATACTTTGTTTAGGGTCCTCCTTTCTCCTTTTTCTTTAATGCGTTTACTAGCATGTTAGTAGATATATGGCAGTTTGAACATACTGAGAATACCAGTGAGTTCAGAAAGCTGATGAAATACTAAGAATGACTGAAAAAATGAGTCACAGTGCTCACAAGTGCACGGATATTGTAATTATATTTATGCTTATGGCATTGTAAGGTTTACTGGTTTTAATTCAAAACAGACAGCCAACCTGCAGAATTCAGTTTTGAACTGCCCCTGCCTGCTCCCCTGCTATAAGAGATAATTTGGGTTTTTTCTTTTCAACCCATTCTGATAACTGAAAGCAAAATCTGGCTCCTTTTTCCTGTTTCTGGCACCACCTTTCTCCCCAGCCTCCAACATTTTCTTGTTTCACTTTTACCATATCAAGTCTCTCAGACAAGTTCAGTATGGAGGCAGTTGCTCTACAGAGGGAACCTTGCTTTCAACCTCCATGTTTGAGACCACAACAATGGATCTCCTAACCTCAAAAAATCTCCTTGAGGCAAAGGAATGTTTTGCATCAAGAGAGAATGCCCCAGGAGCTTAGCGATGGCTTTGTGGGAAGAACAAGAACGAAGCGTTTTTGTTCTATTTATTTGTAAAAAATACAGTATACATATTCAAGTATTTTTCATGAGCCTGAAGGGTAACAGATTTCATAGTATAATATCTGCTCAAGGGCTTTATTTTAATGTAACAACAGATGGTTTTGCTTTTATTATAAAAGCCTGTACTATTACTGACCTCGTCTTTCTCTTCAAAGGGATTACACTGATTAGATATCACTGTCTCTTCTAAATCAGACTGCTGCTTCCCAGAAGGAAGTGGAAAGACGGTCTTGCCCAAAGGAGCCTCTGAGGTCAGAAGATACAGGGGGGTTTACTTTGAGTGTGGGTGCAGGCAAAGGGCAATGACTCTGGCGCCCCAGGAGGCAATCGAGTTCCTCAGTTTTCACTCTTCACTTTCCCATTATAATTAATTCTTCAAACAACCTTTGATTATACAAATACCTAACATATGCTTTTAAGAAATGAAGGGTATGTTGCACAAAGCAGGCATCAATGACAGCAACACCAGAACCACTGAAAGCAGTGATCAAATGCTACCTTGATCTCAGCGGTGCTGGGATTTTGCAATCCCCTGGTAAGGCTACTCACCTCTCTTCTCATCCACGGTAGATACTGCCTGGATCAAAAGCGGTGCATTGGATTCTGTGTACTCCACAAACACCAGCAGCAGCTTCAGTGCTGTCTTTACCACCAGGCGAAACTGGAAGAAAAGAGTGCGACTTGTCATTCTCCAAACCACAGCATTCCCAGATGTGTGAAATGACACTGGGCAAGAGGCAAGCACAGCAATCCACATCTGGTAATAGCACACGAACGGAAGAGATTAATCTGTGACAGCACTGAAAAAATGAAAGGTAGTTAGCTGGCTGAGAATTTCATTCACTGGACAGTGCTCTCCTAGGGAAGTGCCAGCAGTCAATGAATCCAAATGAAAGCTTAATACTGCCACATGTAACAAAAGGGTGAACATCCTAGCTCTGCATATCCCCAACATTGCTGCCCAAAGCTTGATGCACACAGAACCTACTGAGTTTTAACAAAGAAAAATTCTAACAAAGAATATATTTCTTTATTTCTCAACACATTTATTTCCTCCTTTCACTCTGAGCCTTTAATCCTGTTAAAATGCTGTATGATGGGATGATTTCCTCCTTATGCTTTCTTCTCTTCTTATCATGCTACTGTTTAATGCCTAATTTATTAAATAGATTGATCTTCACTATTAAACACAATTTGGGATGAAGTGTGTTTAATCTCCAACTATCCCACCCTGTCACCAAATGTGTAATTTACAGGAACTGAGCATTCTGCCTGCAAGTTTTCAAACTCAGGTTTTTCTGCATCCTTAGGAGTGAACATTCATCAAAGACTCAGCATTGGTAAAATGGATCTACTGGAAATCAATAGCCAAACCCTATCAATTTCACCACAGAGCTCCCATTTCCAGAGAGGAGCATTTGACCAAAAGAGCTGGGTAAGAATTTTTATGGATAATCAAGTATGATTACTTAGCATGATCAGGTATGTAAAAAAGCAACTCTTTACTTGAGGGAAGGATTTTTTAATAGGCAGGGCTCTACATGCTGAGAGGGCTTTTACAGGGGTAATTGATTCCAGGTCAAATTTGCTATACTCTCAATCTAAATAATGGATTATACAGCTTCTGTCAATATTGGCTAATTCCCATTCCCAATTTTTTTTTCAAGTCCTCTCAACACAACTCTCCTAAGAAGCAAAAAATCATTATTAATAATTTCATAGATGCAGACACATGGTTGTAAGACAGTGACTGTGTCTATATTCTAAAAGAGACTGCAAGTGAAACCAGCACAGATTCAGGCTACTGTGCTCACATAGCCACCCACAGAGATGCACTGGAGCTCACTTGAAGGTAATGAGCTAAAATGCAGCTTGCTGCTATTAACACACAGTTTAGTGTCAACAGTGATCCAGCTATTTCCCTAGTTTCTTGGGGCTTACCCACTCATGCAGAATTGAGCTTAATGCATGCAATGGCACTACTAGCAATGCAGAGTATTCTGCTGCTGAATCTGGACTTTTTCAGGCTTGATGTGTTATCAAATTGTTGAATTTTAGGGCTGACAGCCAGGAAATCCCAGTGACAAACCTGACTAGGTCCCTTAAGACCCTTGGTTAGTCTAATTTGCAGTTGTACTGCTGCAGTGATACTTCATAGATACATGAGGTAGTCAAAGGAAATTGAAACCCGATAACACAACAAATCACTTCCCCACAATTGCACTGTACATCTGTGTATTTGCCTGTGAGGCCAATACCACGGTGTTTCCGGTCTGCACTGACATTTCTCTTAGGAATCAAGTTCAATTGTTTAATAAAAATATTGAAAGAATTACCAAAAAGTGTCCACTTTTTCTTTGTTGTTTTATAAATAGGAGTTATATCAGATTACTTTGAACTATTCTAGCATTAACATACTTCCCCATATAACCATTTACATACTGTCTTCTGATCTGATCAGGGTTTTTTCCTTAGAAAGGAAAGCTTAGATATTTCTTTTGATGGTTCTTAAAACCTCAAGTCTTGGCCACATGGTGACAAGGGGATGCATTTACACCTAAGTGCTGCATGGCAAGGTTCCCATACATCTCCATTTGATAGCAATCAGTGAGGGACACACCAGGCTTAATACTATTTTTGCAAATCTCTTTTTCTTCAAGAAAGCAGAACCTTTGGCAGTACCTTTGCTCAAATTGCTGCCTGCTGGCCATGGCAGCTGCTGCAATAAGGAGCTGGTCCCTCTGCACCTGCCACGCTGCAAATCCTGTGAAGCCTCAGGGCAGCCCACTGCAGTTGCACTAGACCAAGGCTCAAGCTGGCTGATTTCAGGTGCTGTCTGCAGGTATCAGCTTCCTGTGCTTAACAAGCTAACAGATGGTTTTGTAAGGAATAAATACTACTCAGAAGCAGTCCCAGAGAAAAGGAGCAATTAGAAAAGCTATGTTTTGCTGTTTTGCTCGCCATTTAGGCACTAGAAGGACACTGTAAGTTCAGTTAGTCAATCTGCAAATTTTCAGGGCTTATCCAGCTCCTCACAAAATAGTCAATCCGCCCTGGAAGAGGAGGTGCTTTCCACTGAAACATACCATGGCTGCTTTCTGCTTGCAGTAACTAACACTAGCTTTGAGAAAACCTACATTTAAAATAATGCTGTTTCCTTCTTAATAGAAAATGGCATTTGGGACTCCTGTGGGCACTTTTAAGCCTGCCTGCTGCTTTGGACACTTTGGGCAAGGACAAAACCAAAACACTGCAGTCCTAGACTAAGCTGCACAATGCTTATACTGGGGACTTCCCTAGCTACCCATGACACACACAGTCTTTGTGCTCATCCTGCAGTGCTTTTCAAAACTGCATTAACAGTGCTTCTTAACAGGAGCAGGCAATCATGGAGCAGCTGCACTGTCCCCCTAGGAAATGGAAGTCTTCAGCCAGCCAAAGCCCCTCCAAAACATCTGATAGCCTGTCACACCCAGATGCAAAAACAGTCCAGGCCTGACATGCTCACACTAAAATCAGCTCTAATTATCCACCGTGGCACCAAGAAATCTCTGAAAGGTCTGTTCAGGGATACCTGGTGCCAAAATCCATGTGAAGCACAGGGAATTTTTTTTATGTGCCCTCCCATATGATGTCCTATCTGTTAAATGTTCACTTTGTGACTACCTGTGGGCCTGAAGTTCCCATTTGTGATTAACTATTTGACTGTCAAAGTGGGAGATCCTCACAGCTTCCTGAGTGAGTTCTAAAATGTGTTTGCAGGGCATACCTTTTCAATTAATTAGATAGCTACATTGCAAATAAAATAACTGAATCTCAAAATTGGGAGACGCCTTAACAGGAAAAAACCAGCAGCAATTCACTGATTTTCTTGCTTCCCTTTGTGAAGTCATGGGACTGTTTGCCAGTGACTATCATTTTATTTCACATGATTCACCCAGATGGCACAGCAATGGGAGCAATAGAAAGTCGCATGTTTCATATTTCATTCATGAGTAGGTGAATCACTAATAATTTGAATCACCGTTAAAACGTCACAAAAGCTTTTAAGACTGTTTGTGGGATTTTTTTCTGGTACTCATATACTATTGAAGAGGGGAACAACTGCTTTCTAAATCAGCTCACTAGTCACACTTTTGTTAAAATCCATGGGCCAATCAGACTTCTATTTCAAACAGGACTAGAAAGGCAACAAAAGAGGTAGGCATGCTAAGTCAAAAAAGGTCCTGTTATCATCACTTTGCAAACATTTGTTGTTCTAATTAAATCCAAATTTCCATCCTAAATATTGCTGCTTAGTTAAAAAAGAAGGCTCATTGAGGCAATATGCACACTCACTGGCTCGGTAAAGCCGTTTTTTAACAGTTCTGAGATTAAATCAGGATTCTTGAATATCCAAACACTGAAGCATCAAAACCTCTATTAACACTGGAAAAGAAAGTTCATGTTGTGTTTTTGTATCATGTGCAAGCCAATTTAGACAGAGGAAATGATGTTAGCATCTTCTGGCTAAAGATAAGAACAAGCCAGCAACGCAAAAGGAAGAAGAAAAATTATAAACCTTTTCCCTCTGAGTCGCTTTACCTTATACAGTGCAGTTTGGCAATCCCTTTCCTTTTTATCTCTTTATACTTAGACAATTACAGACTCAGCCAAGGATACCGCACAACAGGCTGCAAAACTCGTGTCTCATGGAAGGGCTTATCCCAGTTGTTAATCACTTGTCTGGAAAGGCTTTAACCTTTACAAGGAATGTTGTCACAAAGTTCATTGACTTAGAGACCAAAGCAATATTTGTAGAGTTCAGATTGAAACATTCAGGATTCAATTATTTTTCTTTTTAAAAAGGAAGAAAGTAAAAAGAAAATCTAATAAAAATATTTTACTTTGGGAGATGGAGCTACTGAGGATTTACGCTATTCAAATTTAAAGGAGAAATGGGCATTGGATTTTTAAATAAAGATTTACTACAGCCAAATCCTCTGAAACCTAATCCAGGTGCAGACATGGACTTACTGTAGGCCACGTACTCATCCTCTTGGTAGGATCCAGCCAGGCAGAGCTGCAGCTAAAGTAACACCCAGTGCAACCACTGTTCAGCCTGCCAGGGAGGGGTGCACAAGCTGGAACTCTTTCTTGTGGGGTGCAAAGATGCCCCCAACTTCAGACCTAGTGCTGCAGGAAGAGCCCACTGGCATCCCACCAGCACCTGCAATGAGGCTCAATTTCATGTTTCACAAGGGGATAAAATCACCTTCTGTTCACAAAAGGAGGAAAGATCTTCCTGGAATGGAAGGTTTTCTATACATATTCAAACAAAATACATTTTATATATATATATATATATAGCCACTATTTATTATAATAAACAACAAACGTAATATATAAAATAAATATTAATACTATATGTTAATAGTAAAATATATAGTATTATCATAATATATTGTTTTCCTTTGTAATAATCAAAAAAAGGAAACATAAATCTTGAGCTTGAGGGAATCTCAGAGTAATAATTCAAGTTGGAATGGCCCTAATATGATTTTCCTTCTTGTCTTAGGTGAAAAAATCCAGTTCCCTTCCTCATGTACTATGTATTCTACCCTATCTCACCATCATGGTGAGCCCCCGCTGGACTCACTCCAGTAGATAAATATCTATCTCATACTGAGGAGCCCAACACTGGACTCCTGAACTCCTGATGCAGTCTTATCAGCGCCAAACAGGGAGAGGCACTTCCTTCGACTCGGTGGCTACACTCCCACCAGCCCAGCCGGGGATGCGACTGACCTTCATTCACACAAGGACACACTACTACTAATTCCTGCTCCAATTCATACTCTCTTATTCAGAATGAGTAGACAGAATCAAATGATGTGATGCTAAAATAAACACCTGTAATTTCCCCTGATTTTAAGAAGAGAAGGGAAAATGGCTTTAAACTGAAAGAGAGTAGACTTATATGTTAAGAAGAAATTCTTCACAGTGAGGGTAGTGAGGCTCTGGAACAGGTTGCCCAGAGAGGTAGTGGATGCTCCATTCCTGGAAGTTTTCAGGGCCAGGTTTGATGAAGATTTGATAAACTGGTCTAGTGGAAGTGAACCCAGTGGCAGAGGGGTTGGAACTAGGTGATCTTTAAGGCTCCTTCCAACCCAAACCATTCTATCATGCAATTCTATGACATCCCACTATTTTAAAATTAATATGAAATTTTCTGCAATCTCTGGAACAATGCGATTTCAGTATTTCACAAGCTGTTCACCTGTCTTTATGTAAAAGGATGTCTCCACTGCATCCAGCACCTTAGTGAACCTTTTCCACATCTGGCCTGCAGAAAGCCAGCCAAGAGTTCCAGCACTGAGTGCACAAGCAGGAAGAGCCACCTCTGATGTGATGACTGGAGATCAGCTGTCTCAGAAGCATACAGGGCTGGCTAAACATTGGAAAGAGCCTTAACACCCACAGCAAGAGCTTTGGAAATGTGTTGCACAGAGTGCTTACATAACCCAGACAAAATTGGTGCTTGGGGTGCCAAACAAGCAAGGGGAAAGATGGGGTAAAACACTTCAAACTCCCTAATACTAGGATTTGCAAGTGCTTTACAGAACATAGAAACAACCCAAGTTCTTTCTAGACTCTCTGTTCTCCAAAACTGACATTTGAGGTCAGTTACTTCACTCCAAAAACAGGTGATAAGTCTATTTAGTAATTCAGTTCCTTTTAATTCATAGTTCCTGAAGGCAGGAATGATCACAAGAATGAGATCCTTCTGTGTCACCTAAGCCAAGCGTTTCTAATCAGCCTTATTGTCCATCAGAATTTTAAAGCAGCATCTTTTAAGGATGAAAAATTTAGAAATTCAAATAACCTACAGAATGCCAAACAAAACTTTGTAAATGAGTGTAACCTTCCTTTATCAGAAGGAAGAAAGGGTTCATATGTGCTGGGGCCCTAAAAGCTGCTTTATGGACCGCAATGAACACAGGCCACCTGTCTTTTCAGAGAGGCGGCATCTGCCCAAGTCACAGGGTGTGCACGGCACAGGGAGGATCATAAAGCTGGGAAGCAACAGTCAAATACAGTATGCATAAAATACGTGAATAATCCCATTCTAGGTACAGAATATTGTGTACACCTGGGAATTTTATATCATTAGGGATGTACCTATTAAACAATCTATGTTTCTGTGGGCTGGTGTACCAATAGAACAAATAAGACTGCATGTGATGCCATATTTATGTTTTAAGCAATGAGATTTTTATAAGTTGGAGTAAATTAAAATAATGCTAGATCCCATTTTAATATTCAGCCATTTTTGCTCAAATCTTCAAAGAGGGATGCTTAAATAAGGCAAATGAACTGTTGTTAAGTGCTTTGCAAGCTCAGGACTGAAGGTGTGAAAGGAGTTAGATTGAGATGAATACCCCTATAAGCTTAGATTCAAGATGCTCCAAAATCATCAGTTAAACAACAGTCTTTTTATTCTGAATGTTCCTTTAAATTTTTTCCTCCACAGAATGTGTAATGCTAGGAATGGCAGAGAAATACATGCATTTACTATTTGGAAAATGAAGTTTCTCAGAATTTTGCAAACATTTTGGGTAATGGTTATAAGTTCTGTGCACTGTTATGTATGTGGTGTGCATCTGTCATTTATCTGTGGTGAGACTTCTGACATGAAGAGAAAGAAGGCCATTAAAAAGAAATTCATCTGGCCTACCAACAAAACACAGGGATAAGCAAATAGTGATTAGTGAATATTCAACAGGAAAAAAAAAGGCTCATGCCTGGAAATTATTATTTACACCACCAATCATGGTCCACAAGAAGAAAGGGAAAATATGAAAAAAAATCTGTACGCAGAAGCAGGCAATTCATACAACAAATCAAAGCACACTGCAGGTCAAAGTGGCTCTCAGATGAATACATGCAATTCTGATGGGAGCTTTGAAAGAATATGTCCGGGGTAGAAATCAGTCCTGTGTCAAGTAATTTCTAAACAACTACTGACGTAGCTTCATTTCTCTTGCAGCAATTGCCACGCCATACAGATATTGTTTGAATAAACCTAAGACTGCAGTGCTTGGAACGAGACACGAGATGCTATGGGGTTTTTTTGACCATTCTCCTCTCCTCCTTTCGGAATACCAATGACAATCTTGAAGAGGTGGGGAAGTGATTTTCTCCTCCTGTGAAGTAGTCCAAAATGACATTTTTCTTTGTTTTACGACGGGATGAATGAAAGACCATTCACAGCTCTCCAGGACAACACACAAAGTGAGAGCAATCTTGCTCTGCTTTTCTCCTCAACAAGCAGACCAATCCCCCCAGTGTCTCCCACAAGAACTGTTCATTGTGTAAAAATTACATGTAATTATTGAGCTAGAAAGGAGGACAGGGTAGGACTTGGAGATTATAGGACATAAAAGGATTAAACTTCTTTACTATCAGGTGACTCCAGAGCTGGTGTCCTTGCACTCTTGTCAGGGTCCCAAACACAGGCCTATTAGGTATTAAACAGTTTTGAGCACCTTTCTATTTTCCTCTTTCAGATATTGCTGAAATAAAAGGGTTTGGTTTCAATTAAAGTTTTAGTTTTTTCCATTGCAAAACACAACCCAAAAATATTTCACTGGAAATTTGCCATCAGCCTGTGTCCAGACCAGGAATTATGCTTCACTTGTTAAGATTTACACTCAGATTTTATTTTCTTTTTCTCTTCAAATTGTGCAGTTTCATTGTATTCAATCTGTTGATTCTTTAATTAACCATTCCCAAACATTGGTATCTTTTAGGACTCCAGGCAAATAAACACTATCGGTACCTCTAGAACTGTCTTCTCTGTCTGCATAAAGATTATGATTGAATTATCTTAAATAAGGTATAAAACACCTAGCTTGAGAGAAACCACAGTAACATGAGAACCAATTTCTGGTTAAACTCATGCTTGTGTGTAATGTGCTATCAAACATGATAAGGAACAGCCCTCTTTATTCTCTTTTTGTCTTTTACAAACATGCACCTTATTTATATATAGCACCAGTTTTCTAGCATTTTCCTGTTATGGATCATGGAGTAAGATTGTCTAGTAAAGTCTGTTCCTTTCATTAGATAGCAAAATCTTGGATGGGTACATACTAAACTAGCTTTATGCAAAAGCATCACCACCAAAATATTATGCTATGTATACCATCATTCTAATACAGCTTAGCATATGGAAACATACTGCCTGACTAGGCAATGTTTTGGTAGTTCCTGCAAATGCATGACCCTAAAGTCTGTAAGTCACAGTCAAACCAGTTTAAACATGACAGGTCTTTAGGAATTAGTCATATATCTATTAAATAAAATGTGTGTTTCTGATCAGCAGAATAAATGAAAAATAACCTTGTTTCTCTTGAACACTACCCTAACGATCTGTTCAGCAATGGATGCAACAGTGAGATTTCATGTTGTGGTGAATAGCAAGGGAAGTAGATAATAAGCAACAGGATTTGAAACTATGCAGAATCAGAATGCTGTATTAGAAATGAGTTTGCAATCTAAAATCGATCACAGGAATGGGGTTTGTGTGCCTACATAGGGGAAATATGATTAAGGCCATTCAGCACCTCTTTTTTTTTTTCTTATGACTGAGAATTTACATGCTGAGCTTTCCCACCAGCCCCCTAAATTGATGTATGATGTTGGCCTTGAACTACGCTGTCCCCAACAGATGGTCATTGGGCTGAACCTCTGGCAACCGGAAAGGTTTGAAAGACTGGCAGTTTCAGCAACTTCTTTTCCTTGGGCAGGGCCAAATTGATATTTCCTTAGCTGTGTTACAAAAAAAATGGGAGAGGAAAAGATTTTTTATGAACCTAATTGCAGATAGGAATTTATCTTCACTCCCTGCTCCGAAATCCCTTTCATATCACACTCTTTTAGCTTTTGTTATACCGCTGAATGACATCTTGGCTTGTGAAAACATCTAATGAAATAAAAAGCCACCTTATTCAAGACAAAAACCAATTAATTTTAAAGAGAGAAGGGATTCAATAGCCTATTACTAATAGGTTACTAATAGGTATCTCATGCAAAGCACTTAAAGATCTGAAAGTCATCTACAATTAATCAAGTCATGCAACAGTTCTATGATGCATGCTGTGATTGATCACATTTTATGTCGAGAAAAGCTGAAGTATGGTACATTTAAAAGGCAAACAGAAGATGTAATGTTGCATTTTATTTCTTCTTCTTCAAGCCTCCAAGTAAATATTTGACTAATGTGTGTATTCAGAAATATTTTAAATTCCAAATGCAATCTTTAGATTTAAGATCAAATTACTACTGTATCATTTTCTTGAGTGATTAGAAATTATGTAGAAGGAAGTTCACTTGCTCCACATCAATTTTCCATACCAAACTACTTTCTTCCAAGACCCACTCCCTATCATAGACCTCTGATTTAATATAGGCTGTCAACCAGAAATTTCCTCATGACAGCAGCAGAGAGTGCTTCACAAGCTTCAGACCTGCAGTATGTTTGATATAGGAACTGTGTACAAAGCAGCATATCAAAACTTCAGTGTTTTCAGGATGTTAATTTTCCTCCTGACCAATACGCAGAGTGGCTCAAGTGGAGCTCAGAGGTTACCCAGTCCCTGATTGTGAAAGCCATCACCAATAAAATGAATGAATTACGATCAAAGCCAGAGGAAAACAGAGAAATAACAAAACTATTGGAGTACCTTCTCTTGGAGCCTCTTTACAAAATTAAACCCACCTAAAGACATGACAGCCATGAGGAGAACAGCATTTTCATCCTTGTTTCCTTAGGCAGCTGTGCTGTTCCTCCCACTGCCTACTTCTGGACTTTTCCTGTAACTAAGGGATCTAACTGCCCACTGCATTGTCACACTTGACAGTAACGGAAATATGTTCCTACTCAAGTTGAAAATGGCATTACAAATGACCCCAAGTGGGCATTCTCATAAGAGAAAAGGAAGTTTCCAGTCATTTTGAAAGGGACACAGATAGAAAATTAGTCCTCAGGTAGCTTTCCGCCAGCAATGCTGCAGGCTGCCATTTGCACCAAAGACAACAGGCACAGGACACACAGCAGGACAGAGCCACCAAGAACATGTGGGATGGCAAGGAAAAAGCAAGGAAGAAGGAAAACAAAGATAAAAAATTGCTTCATTAGTTCCACTGCTTATGAAACAGCTTGCTAGAGTTAGTGGCCTTGGCAATGTCCTGTTTAAATAATATCAAGGTAGAGTTCAAGGACCCTAGGGGGAAAAACTATTTGAGTTTGCAAGTACAGTGGAAAACTACTCTATTATTATTATGTGGTTTTCTGCACGTGAAATTTGTTCTTTCAACAGTTTCATTAAAATGTACTCATATTAAATACCCAAACTATGGCTGTGTTTAAATAACCTCACCTGAAAACCCCTGTAAGTTTAATGATATGGTTAACAGTCTTTTCCTGACACCGTACAATCTCATAGACAACATTTCAACAGCAAAAACACAAAATCATAATAACCTATGAATAAAACGTGTGGAGATGGTTGAAGACAGCACGTCAACTAAGACTCCAAATTATAAAGTATTACCTATTGCAACATCTTTCTTAAGCAATTCTTTGTTAATAGGTTATTCTTTTTAAGCACCCTAAAATGCGACACGCTAGCAGTTTGAACTACTAAAACGGTAAAACGGTTGAAAGAACAAATATCACATGTCAAACCATGGAACAAACCCACCACAAACTCTTCTTGAAAGAATACCTAACAAAGTAAAACTAGAGAAAGGAGATATAGATATATAGAAATAGATACATGTATGTATATACAAACATACACATATATATTCCACTTATTAGTAGAATGATAAAAGTACTAGTATTTCACTGTATGTATCAACTGAAGATCTTTCTCTATTCTCAAACTTCTGAATATTATCAGGCACAAAAAGTTAGTCAGAAGCAGAGGTTTGACTGAAAAAACAGACACATTTATTTACCTTTGGACAACTTGCCAAATAAAGTTAACGAATAAAGATACTTTCTGGGGGACATCTGAACATAACAGAAGCAGTCACATTTCTCCAGCACTCATCTGTTTGTCTGTCCCAAATCTGGAGGAAGTCACGATCCCCAAATCCAGTTCCCATCATCAGTCTAGTCCAGATGCTTTTTTTTTAAATGATGAAAACAAAAATGTAACAGACCAGACACATTCCCAGCTTCCCATGTGGTGGGTTTCTGAAGCGAGTGGCAGAACACTTCATGGAGCCATTTAGAAACCTGATTTATGGGAACACAAGTCACTGCATATCAGCTAAGGCACTGCTTAATTACATAGTCCTAGCAGTGTCACCTTATTCTAACTCCCTCCTTTGCTGAAAGATGACAGGGATGGAGATGTTCTCAATTTTGATTTTCATAAATGCTAGCAGGTATGCAACTTCTGCATACAGCTGGACAACTGCAAGAATATATGATATTATTGTAAGCTTCTCTCAACAGTACTCTCATATTACAGTGATAACTATTTTTTAAGAGTTACAAAGTTCAGTGTTCAAAGAGATAATGTAATTCCATCTCAAGCTACCTCCTTCCTATGACTTGTATCAACCAAACTCATCACATCCACCCCCAATTTTACAGCAACTCAAACAAACATACGAACTGAAAATATGTATACTTGGTTTGGAATCACAGAAAGGTGAAAGAGCTGGAAAAAGACTCCTCAGACTCCTGCTTGGATAAGAGAAATGGAATTGTTTCCATAAGCACTTCTGGTGATGTGGCAAAGGCTTCCCAATACGGGCTTAACTCTAATCACACTCATGTTCACTTGTATTCCAAAGCTCTACAGATGAGATGAAGTTAACTTCAGCTTCATTAAATTCCATGTCCAGATCCCAACTGTAGTTTGACTAAAAGCAAATTCATTTGTTACAACTCATAAAAAGGATCAGGCTTTTAGAGTTTTCCTCAAAATACAAAGCAAATGTATGTGGGTACCACTACAGAAGAGAAGGGAGGAGGAAGTTTGGGTGATTCACTTAAGGGTTGAGGTGGGAAGGGATCTCTCTGGAGGTCATCTTGTCCAACTCCCTGCAAAGCCACCTACACTTAGTTGTCCAGGACTGTGTCTAATTTATTAAATGCGGCTATAAATTAACAGATATATGAAAAACATTAATTTAAAAAATAGTGATTCTTAGATACATATTTTAAACCACCCTTTATTTTTCAAAGCATGGCACCTGCAAATTATTTTCTGCCTCTCCCTCACACACCCTGCCAGCCCCCAAACACACATATACTGAAAGGGACAAAAAATCCACAATACTTATTTTCACCAGATCATAGTGATTACCTAATTTCAGTACAACAAAGCAGTTCCACATCTGTTAAGATTCAAATGCCCATACATATGCCCAAAATGTACTTTTCAGTTCACAAATCATGTGAAGACAAGACCTTTTATGCAATGAGATTCAAGTGGTTCTCTAGACACCAGGTGTGGTCTGGGATTACAGTAAAAATCTATGATATTGTAGCTTACATGAATTACATTTTGTCAAGCACTTAAGAGAATACTGAGTGGTTGGCTGAGGAACCTCCAACGACTCACAGGATTTGTGTTTCAGTTCCTCAGCAGTATCACAGTAATAACAATACTCCTTTGGGTCTAGTTTGACAGCAGACAGAAAGGGATAGAAACCTGTTTTCTATACAGCAGAATCAGAACATGGCTATGACAAGTATTCAAGGCTTGGAAACTCATGTTCAAAACTGACAGATCCAGCAGAGCTTCTAAACTAACCCATCTGCATGTCTAGTCTCCCTACAACCTACTTTTCTGGAAATCTGGATGTGCAGCTCAAAGACAAGCCTGGACTAGGTTCCTATCTCCCAAGTGAGGTTAAAAGAGCCTTAGAAGTACAACAGAGCATCCTCTGAAATCCCCTGAGATGTGACCACAAGCCTAAAAGTACCAAACAGCAACATAATAACATAACTGAAGTCAAATATGTGCCTGTATATTCCTAGGAGGCTGTGGCTACCAACCTATGCATAGGTTTGCAGCAGTGGTGACCAGACAAGGGATCAGATTCCAGAGTCTGCATTTCTCTTCATTTGACCCTTAGCGCACTGTTCTGGACCTAAAGACCAAGCACATTTGACCAAGCCACTGCACAGTGAGATGTGCCTTTATTGTGGCATTATTTAATGCATATTTCAGTTTTGTTTTGTCAGAATGAAACATATTTCAGATGCAGTATTTAAGAATTATTCAGCATCTGGGACTCGTATAGTTTTTAGCCAAGTAATTGCCACGGTCATTCAAAGAGCTGAACCCACAGAAGCATGAGATCATAATCAGCAGTGATTTGACTTGCATCATAGATCAATTTTGAGCTGTTGTTTCAGTTCTTTGGGAGCAGTACAGACAGAAAGAGGGATAGAGAGGAGACGGGGGAAAAAAAAAACCAACAAAAAACCCCAACCCTTTCTTTTTCCTGAACTAACCACAACAGATTACTTCCACTTTCTTCTGAAGTCAAGAGTAACTGCAGACCAAATCAGTAAATACAGTGATGCCCTAATGAGGGGCAGCAGTTCACAAAAGCAGTAAAATAAACTGCTCCAGAACATGATCCTTTGTATCCAAGAAAGCTCAACTGAAATGCACTGCGGTAGCTGTGTAATGTCTGATGGGAATAGTTCCTATAGATTTAGCCAAAAGCAAATGTAATTGAGATTTGACCCTTTCAACGCAGTTGAGTACAAATTCTGAGGAGGTGACTTTATTGAGAGTACTAAAATCACACTGAACTCTTACTTTTGGTGTAATTTTGCTTGTTTTTAGAAAGTTTTTCATGGTAGGCTCTCACAGCACTTAATAAGGAAGCACTTAAAGCCTCTAAAGAGCCCATAAAAGAGATGAGAAGTATTATGGAGTGACCGTGTGAATGGCATGAAAGATATTACCACAGTAACCATGGAAACACCAGAAAAAAAGGGTTTTTCTGGTGGTGTTTCCACTCCCCCCCCCCAAGTTACTACATGAGCACATTTCCTTTTGTAAGAGCAAAATGTCTCACAATATTTGAAAGAATTATTTTAGGTTTCCACATAGGGATTTAGTTGAACAGTTCTTGAATATTATTCTTCTTAATAATAAAAATAACAACAACAGTTTTGCCAATGCTACAGAGCAAATTAAGAGTCTTGATAGACAGTGGCCTGCTTTAACTGGAAAATAAGATCTCAGACCATGGGAGGGACTGGATTTCAGTCTTGCTGCCAGAGATCTCTCTGTACTGCCTCTGAGTAGTACAGCAGATCAGCCTAAATGCATAATGCCAAACTAAAAATCTTTGCAAGCTGAAAGTCCTACTCCTCCTCCCTAATTACTGAGTCATGTTTTTTCGAACCCATATATCCACAGCACAATTCATAGGAGAATCAGTGCTGCTCTAGCTCAGCATAACCAACTACAACTCATGCTCTGAAACCATGTCTTTAATTGCAGCCATGACTTTTTCCTTCGAGCTCCTAGACAGCTTCCCACAAGTGGGTATTGCCAGAGCCTTTCATTTCCGCCTGTTTAGGATGGCAGGGTGAAGGCTAAAAGGCTGTGTAAGCTATGGAGATGAATAAAATTAACCAAATAACAAAGTAGAGGCAATATGCTGTTACAGATTCACAAACAAATACTTCACATTTGCAGCTCAAAAGAAAGCTCCTTGTTCTGGGCCCCCCAGAAAAACAAACACGTAAAACAACTACTTTTAAAAACAGAGACAGCCAGCAGCTGCAGCTTAACTATTTTATAATACATCTTTCCCAGCCATGGGAGTGGGACAAGGATGTGCTTGCTGGCCTCTTCAAAATTTCTGCTCTGGCAGTATTCCTCAGCAGGCAGCTGGGTAGTTCCTCCCCAGCGCTTTGGACTAATTGCAGACAAACCCGTAAAATTCCATGATAAGTAATGCCATCACTCTGGTTAACCTACGTGTGTTAGAAATACATGGAGTTAAAGAGAATAACTCCAGATTACAAAAAATACTCCAAAACTGAAGATGAATTTCATTAGACATGCAGAGAGACTAATCAGCTGTATGAAGCTACAAATACCCAATACTAGAGGATACCAGCTGCCTGAAAGTATAGCAAAACTCAGTTTATATCAATAACTTCTGCTAGGTATTAGATGGAATAGGTGTTTTAAAGCACGTAGTCCTCAACATTGTATTCTCCTAGGAGCATTTTGCTCCAGCCCTGTGCTCACACGGTTTATTCATATCCATCTGTGCCTGCTAGGTGGTGCTGTGGGATGGCTTTTCTAAGGCAGAAAAGGCAAGCTCGCTTTTTTCGTTCTCCTCACTGATATTTTTTTCCTTCCACATGAGAACAGCTGCAGTGTTTTCTGCATCTTAGCTGTACAGGATGTGTCCTGCCAGGTCTTCTGTCAAGCATGCAGTGCCCACCACCAAGGATGCTGGTTCTCCAGAGCAGTCAGAAAAAATGAGTGTATCAGCTTTCATCTGCATGTACTCATACCCATACAGGAAAGCTGGAACCTCAGATGGAGGCAGGAGGTATTAGTCTAAAATTTTCCAAATTTTCATTTCCCTTTGGTTCTAAAGATACAGGACATTTAAACAAACTATTTTCCTTGAAAAAGAAGGATTTAAAATTAAATCAGACAAACAAATCAAAAGCATGGTTTCAAAGGAAAGGGAAAGACTAAAACTTCCTGGAGGTCCAATGAGTGAAATGTCTCCCTTTTTCCCTGTCAGATTGCAACTTACTTCTATGACAAAAGGCAAACTACTGCAAAAATTTTAGAAGACAACCCTTTGAAAAGGGTGGTAATGGGAAGAATGCTGGTTTAGGCTTCATTTTTTTTCTGTAACTAACCCATAACTCAAGTGGCAGGATGCTATCAGTGCTGTAACATCCACAGTATCATAAATGGTGCAGACTGGGACTGAACTATTCAGACCCGTAGGTGAAGTAAGTCTGATGTCCATCTGTTCCACATAACTTCATGTCAGTTTAGCCAAAGATGACGAATAATCCTAACCCACCCTTCTGAGCAGAAGGGAAACAAAACAAAGCAACCTCCAAGATGAGTAACTGCAGTACTACATCATATGATGACATCAGGAAAACTGTGTGCTCAGTTTTCAGATCCTGTCCCATGGCCCAATGTCTTGGGACACCCTCGGAGCCCTTGCTGTTCCTATACAAAAGCCACCCTAGTAAATGGCAGTGGGTCTTTTAACACTGCCTTCAATTTCTGTGTAGTGAATTGACATTTTCTGTCTGATGCTCTGCTAGGAATGATCTTCCATTGCCAGAAACTGAACTTGGACACTCACATTACATCCTTTCATCAGAGGGGGATGACAAGGAAACAGGAAGGGAAACCTTTGCAGGCCAGTGACAGAAGTTGAAGTATATAATGATTCTAAGGAAGTCTGCCTCAAATCTCTATTGGATCCACAGCTATTACAGACATCCAGCTGTGCAGTGCAGATCTGGAAGCAAACCTACTTTCAGGTGGTGTATCATGTCTTTCCCCCTACAGCCATGCACAATCCTTACTGCAAAAGGCTCTACAGTTCCTGTGTGCCTGGAAGAGTGGCCCAAGAGACACCAAACATGACAAGAGTGTGTATTTGTGGAAGCTAGGCTGCAGGTGAGAAAGGCAAAAAAAAAAAAAAAAATTAACTGAACAGAAGGCACTGCAAACCACAGAGAGTGGTAGTGACACAGAGGAGCAAAAATTATGAAGTGGAAATTTATCTTCTCTATTCAATAAGTATAGTAGAAAATTTTAATACATTTAATGTACATTATATATTATATATTTTATATATTTTTAATATATTTAGTATCTTTGGGAAAACACAGTGAATTAAAACACAGTCCCCAGGGATTAACAGTTTTGGGGCAACTCCATACACTAATACCTGTGGAAGTCTCTTGTCCCACTTTACTCTTTCTTTTCTACAAGCAAGCCTGTGTCATATGCAAAGCTTAATTTGGGAAGCAGAAGCGTTCAAACTGCAAGTTAGAGAAGTGTTACATTTCCCTCCAAAATCATAACATTAAGATGCTTAGACAACCAGACAGTGACATTTAAAGAGCAGTGGAGGAAAAATGCTTTCTGAGAGGTTGCTTTAATTTTATTACTGAGCTAAAGCAGGAAGCAGTTACATGCTGCTGGAAATAAAAAAGACAGAGCATACATTTACTACAGTTCTGTGTGTTTTAATAAGAGGAGGAAATTCAAAAATAAAAGGGACCAATCTACAAAAATTCCATGCTGGCTGAGGTATTAACAGCATTTTATATATTGAACATCACATTCTTCTTTTTTATTAATGTGGTCTTCAAAAAGGAAAATAGTGGAGAGATAGAGGGGGGCAAACCAGGAAGCATCTGAACTCCTTGTTCAATTGCTGTGATCAAAGAGGGTCAGAATATGGGAAGAGAGTACACAGCATGCCCAGATGAGGCTCATTTCAGTGTATCAAGGGAGCCAGCTAGAGAACCTGCTGGTATGCTGGAAATTATTCTGAAAAGTCTTTATATGGTATAAACTACTATTAGAGGACAGTGGAGGAAAAAAATAAAGGAAGAAAGAAAACCTATCAAAGAACCTTCCTTTTGATCTTGATCTTATGAAAAGTAATTGAGGTCCACACATCTTACCAGACCTCTTCCTTCCTGAGGACAAATCCTGTAACTGAGGAGACCAACATAAAATCCATGAGATAACCACAGTGAGTCCTGGGCAATAACCTGGTGAGGGACCTGAGCTGGTTGCAACTCAGAGGTTCCTTGGGATGCACTACATGCTGAATATGGAGCCATCATGTGTGTTTTGGTAGCTTCCATTTTTGGTACAAAATATTTTTTCTGTTAACCAAGTATATTCAGCTAGTAGCCATTGCTTTAAAGAACAACTATATCTAAATAAAAGAATGACAAACATTTTTGAGTGATGCCAAAAGAACAGATATGGTAACAATTAGTATCAGGTTCAACTTTCACCTACGTATCTGTCTTCACATATAATCTGTCCTTCTACTCCCCTATGTTCTTCCTCCAGGGCTCTAAAATCCAAATACCAATTTTCCAGATGAGGGACCAAGGCAAAAAAGGATTTGAAAACTGGTTCAAGAATGTGCCTGGAAGCTGGTTTCAGCCTGGGTCTCCCAATGTAAAAACTCTCTCCCTAGCTGGGCCATTCTTCCAGGCTAAGCTACAAGCAAAACACTGGTGTATTAACTGCTGTGTTGGCTGAACTGTCTCGGATCTGGTTTACATGACACTGCAAAAAATGTTGGATACCACCTTCTTTGCTGCAGGCAGAATTCCACTACTGCACTATATATACGGGAACGAGGACAGATACTGATTTAAGAAGAAAATTAGGATAAATTTAAGAGGAAAAATAAAGGCAATGAAGTATATACTAATTCAGTTTCTGTTCAAAAAGAGGACATTCAGGAAAATAACTGAGAGGGAAGATGAAGCAGCACAACTCTGCAGAAAAAGATGGGTCCTACATGCCTCACAGGAACAGCCACAGAGGACATAGCAGATTCAAGTCATACTTTCAGAGGAGTAAGAGATCCTTGCACAGACAAACATTTGATGAGACTTTGTGTGGAATTTCTGCTACTTCCATGCAAACTCTCCTTGCATTTCTGCAAAATCCTGTAAAAAGGATCCACACCAATTGTGTAGTTCTCAAAAATCTGTAACAACAATTCAATAATCATCAAAATAGAGGTGAGAGGAAGAAGTAACTTGGTAACAAAGTTTACTACAAACAGTGAGAAAAAAATAAGTGATTAACAAAAACATCCTACCCACATCCTATGAATTAATTGTACTCTGCTTCTCACAGAATAAATATCACAGTGTATTGAGATAAATACGTAAACTGAGCCCAAAGCTCTGTTAAAATAAGGATGGAATACCTATATTTTTTAAGCCTGATGGAGCAAGTAAAAATTAATCATAATGCCCTTTCTTTAACCGTCATAAAATCCCAGAATGTTAACACCTACGCAAGAATGCAAAAGGCTGGCCACCTCCTGTCTCCTATAGAAGTGCAGGAGTCTTCTCAGCACCACCACTGCAACCCTCCACCCCCATATGCTGTTTTCTGCTGGCAGAATAACCAAAATTCAAGACAATTAAGTCTCAGGAGATCTGGATGCCAGGTTTGTTTCTTATACTGGTCTCACCACGGAGTTCAGATAAGGTACTGGTACTTTGTGGAAACATACCCATTCACTATGGTGAATTTTCACAGAACCACAGAATCACAGAATACTCTGAAATGGAAGGGACCCACCAGGATCATGAAGTCCAACTCTTAAATGAATGGCCTGTACAGGGATTGAACCCACAACCTTGGTGCTCTTAGAACTGGGCTGTAACCAACTGAGCCAATCTCAGGGCATTTTCTTATGTTTCATTGCGATCTGTCTCCTGTACCACACAGGCCACTCACATGGTCCTGTGAGTGAAGGCAAGAAAGAATGACAGAGCACAGAGGGTATTTGCCAGCATTACTGGACTTTTTCCAAATACTTATTTTAACTATTAAATCCATTAAGAAAAACTGTATTACTTGACCTTCACTAAAGGTTTGAGCTAACAAATTTGAGTTTGGTGACATTTCAATGACTGTGCACCAGAAGAGGTTTCCCTGCTCTCCAGCTAAACTTTCTAATAGCCCACATGCCCTCTGCCAAGCACCACAGCCACTGTCAGAAAAGATACATCACTATAACAGCGAAGAGCAACAAGACCAGAAAATGGGCCACCCTGCAAACTGAAGCATTATGCATCAAAGTTCATGAAACAGTGTTCCCAGAAAATGTACAAACACAACTGCTTATTTTAATTTTAAAACACTCCTGAAAATGAAGCTTATTAAACTCATGAGCTAGGACAACTGATATTTCTACCCTGCAAAATGATAACACTGCTCTCCCAAAAGGTTTGGCATAATAATCACAACGTGCTTTATACTGGCCAAGTTGATTACTGCATTTAGATATGCATAAAAATCTCATGTGTATACCATACCATAAGCCTTGATTATAACTAGCTTCTTTTTATCCTTAGAACAACTCTCTTATACTTCTCCATTCTGTTTCACCTGCAAACTTATGTTTGAAAATTTTCTATTTTTTTTTTTTGGTCAGGCAATTGATTTTATTGTCAAAGACATTTCCCACTGGCGGCTTCAAGCATGCTGGAAAAAGTAGGCACCATTTTCTTTAGTCTCAGCCCTCAATACAGACAAACTTTCTGACTGCACCTTCTCCTTTCACTGCAATGCTGGACATAATGCCCGTTAGAAAACACTAGGAGCTAAGAGCAGATATTAACAGCTAGGGCATGAAGCACAGCACTTTGCTCACAAATGTGAACGGTAACAGGCCTGTGACACTGAACCACTGTAGTGAGAGAGACCAAGGCAATTCTAAAAGCTAGCACTGACTTTAAGGGGTTTTTTCAGTTTTTACCCCACCTAATTCTAATATAACTCTTGCTTTTTTCTTTCTTCGTGCCCTTCCTTCACAACAAGAAATTTGTACATCTGCAGAGATGCATGGTATTTTCTGGAAATAGCTGGACATATTTCACTCGTCTCCAACCTGACACTTTCTTATACAGTTTTGAACAGATGAGACTGAGTGAAAAGTTGGGTCTGAACATTTGCCACATTGTTGGCAGTTAATCATTACATTTTCTCATTCCCCACTTCAAACGAGTTGAAATCAGATCTCTGATGTCTTAGGGAACTGTGTGTTTTCTAGTATCTCCTTAATCTACAAGAGTTCATTTTGAACACAGAGAAATGTGTATTCATCCCTTCAAAATACTCAGAAGTGAATGCAACAGATGGAGTTACAGGAATAGCTAGTGCTGCAGGACCCAACTACTTTTATGTTTGATGGAAGGACTTTGAAATCCACCTACAAATATGTTTGGTAAAGAGCAGCAGCACCCACAGCAGTCTGTCTGCTGAGCTGGAGAGACCAAAGCAAGCGCTTAACACAGTCTGTGCTGGCTAATGTATCCTATTCCAAGTTTATTGCAACATCCTGATCCTTATCTTCAAAGCACTAATTAAATACAATTCAAAATAAACTCAGTTCATGCAACAGTACTGATCCAGTTTCTGAGTGGAAGAGGAAGAAAGCTCTCTGGCGGCCTGGGTGAGCATAGGCTCAAGTCCTCGAGAGGTAGGAAACAGGAAAGTTCCTGTAAAGCCAGGATTTCGTTTCTCCCTCACACAGCCACTTTCATAACAACAGTTCAATGGCCAAATGCATGCTAGATTAATTATAAGAAGCAGTTGCTAAGCTGAGATGAATGTTCAGAATTTCAGTGAACTCAAAGCAGTTGTACCTGTTCACCACAGCCCAAGACCTTAAAGTGCAGGGCAGCCCATGGGTGAGATTACAATAATTTTAGGCTTTGAGGGGAGATCTCAGTTTTGCTCTGAACCGTTCCAGGAAGCAAAGGAGCCAGAAAGCCTGTAAGACTGATACCCAGCTAACATTTCTACCTGGTCTAGGCCTGAGAACAGAACAAAACTAGAGGCTTGTCAGAGTTGTGGCTGGAGGTAAGAGAAATGATGCAATCTAAATAGCCTGTGCTTAAGTTGTATGTGGCATCTCATTTGTCAGAAGCTGCAGGAAAGTTTGTTAACCATCAGGGCAGCAGATTGGGAAGAAAACATGTAAAATTAATCACAGCAGGTCCCCAAGCTGTGTGATTTTTCCTGGATTCTTAATTCTTTTAGCTAGCCAGCGTTCCTAGATCGCCTTCCAACCACGTTGAGAAAAAAGCATAGGACAGTTCTACAGCACAATCTCCTGCTCACAAAAATCAGGCATATGAATAGACCATCTACACACGCAATCAATTTTCAAAATATATGGCCAGAAAATGGAATGAGATCCAAATACTTGGTATTTCCAAGACTCTCAAGAATAGGATATACCATCCAGGTTGGCAGTGATTTCATTCAACACGCTTTGGGGTTTAACACTACTAATACTACTATCTTAATCTTATTCATATCTGTTAAGCCCCTTAGATCTGTAACCTTCTCCATTACTACAAACCAGTTTTTGATATTTATTTGGAGACCTACTTTAAAATCCAGTTGCATAAGATTGGGTGAGAAATTTCTTGAGGAAAAGATCAAGTTATGATATTCTCAACTTTGCTTATGACTTCAGTGCAGCACAGGTGCCACCTTTCCCTGGTCTTAAAATTAAGAACCAGACATGGTTAATAGAAAAAGGGGTTTTTACCTCAGTATTTATTTAAGGATCTTTAAGGTGTACCACTCTGCCAGGGTGGAATGCACCGAAAAGCACAGCGAAATGCACACCCACGATAGATGGCGTATACAATTTATAGGTCTTGCAAATTAGCATATCTATTAAAGATTCCCCAATGAGAGACTTGAATGAATCCCCCATCCTGAGAAATCCTCCCCTGGATGGGCCAATCTTAGTTTACAGGATGTGTTCTAGAGAGGACCTTGGTCTCTCAGGATAGCGTAGGGCTTTCCAGCCTCCAGGAGTGGGGCCTCCAGGATGTTTGGTCTCCTGGCTTAACAGAATATTACGACTATGCTAAGTTATCAAACTTAAGGAATTACAAGTATGCATGCTAAAAGCACTGAGGATACATAAAAGCTATATAAAAGGGTATATAAAAGGTAAAGAAAAGGCAAAAAATCATTATGGCATCACAGGCATAAACTACTTGTGAAACGGAGACTAATTTAGTCAAACTTTTCAACTGCATATGACCTCCACATATCTTAAATGATTCATTTGTAAAAAAAAAATTAAAAATTAGAGGTTTTTGTGAATAAGAATATTATTTCTCTCAAAATTCTCATGAAATGACTACCAACCACATGCCTGTTTTAACCTGCCACCAGCATCATGGAGAAAAAGCAGCCCCTAAAGGACTTGTTTGGAGCCAGGTTGATGGGGCCCTGAGAAGCTTGGTCTAGTGGAAGGTGTCACTGCATGTGGCAGGAGGGGCCTGGAACTAGATGATGTTTAAGAACCCTCCCAATGCAAACTAATTCTATGGTCCTATGATTCTGTGACTTTCCTTTTTCAATCAACAAATTCACCCACTAAAACGACATTGTTCTATCTGAATTTACTGGGGTTTGTTTTTCCTTTTGCTTTGAAGTAGGTTTTTTTGCTTCTTTCTGATAGAATTACATTATTAAACATTCAAAAAGTCATTTCTTCAATACCAAAGGAAGCAAAAGGTTCACACAAGGCACAGGGAACAACTTCATAGTTAAAGTTTGTACTTAACTTTGCAATCTAGGACCCAGACAGAAGCAAAGTAGAAAAAAAAAATTAAAACAAGATGTGAGATAGGAATCTTTAATCAACCTCGTTGTATCAGCCTGGGCCCAGCATTCCACCCTGTCTTCTGAGGTTACCCAGCACCACTTTGAAAATGGATTATTTTCCACTGAAAACAATGCCAAAAAGGGGCTTTAGCTCCCCTGGGGGAAATTAGAACAGCCTGGATCATCAAATGGGAAAAAATAATCATTATCAGTACCAGTCAGAAACAGGGGGAAAGAAAAGGTGAAACTAGACTCAGGTTTTGGACCACTTTATGCCTTAGAAGTGGCTTTGAAAACCAAGGTGGATTGGCAAAAGCCTGTAGGTTTGTGATGCAAAGGAACATTTGCTTCTCTAGATATAAACTGTGTTTTTTCGAAGATGTTTGGTCCAGAAATGTACTTTTTGTGAACAGTCAATAGCTAGTCCTGGAGAACTTAAAGCACTGATACACTACAAGTATTGTACACTTTCTCTTCCTAGCTCAGAGGAATTACCAACACATACAAATGTTTATATATATATATATATATAAAACATAACCCCATACCTGCCTACAGATGAGAAATACATTAGATGGACTTAATAAGGCTTAATACATAAATGTCTTTAACCTGGTGTCCCTTCTTTTGGGTAAGAAATTTTCCAAGAGCCATCACCATTTACCTGCCGGTGATCCACCACAGAGCTCCAGTACCAGCTGCCAGCATGAACAAATGCCTGAAGTGTATATTTACAACCAGCCTAAATATATTTGCAATACAACACAAAACCTTAATTCCAGCTGCAGCAGTAGTAACACATAGGTGGCAGAAACACTGAGAAAGTGGTGAAATATCATCTCCCAGGCACTGTGAAGTTGAAACATGAGTGCTACAGCATGCAGCCAGTTAATGCATCATCCTTGATGGGTTAGTTTTAAAAAAAAAAAAAAAGATAAAAATTAAGAAGCAATTCTGAAAGCATTGTTAACTAACATTCAGTTGACTCCTAGTTTTATTTTCTAAAAACCAAACTCTCTTGCACGAATGTCCTATGCAAGCACCAAATGCTAAAAGAAAACTTGGTTGACAGCGATATTTCCTATTTACATAACTTATAGCTTATATAAGATGGTCAGAGCCTTGGCCCTGCTATAGCCCTCTTTTGCATGCCTGCAGCAGCTCACTGCTGACCTCAGTTATGTATTAAAGCTATCTGGAAGCCAACAGCATGTAACCATACACCCATAACTGAGTACATACTTGAATGCTTTGTCAAACAGGGAACCACTGATGAGTTGGTGCTCATATAACTAATGATGAAATAGTAATAATGTACATTTACATTGGGATTATGCTGCCAATGTTTTATGCCAGGGATGTATCAACCCCTGGTGACTGGAAAGCAGTCTACAGCCAGCCTGTGAAAGCCCACTGCCACACACTGGTGTGGTCACTTATGGTTAGATGAATCTTGCGAAGGACCAGCAGTGGTCCAAAGAGTCTGGGATGTGCCAATAATGGTCTTATCTCCACATAATATCACTAAAGAATGGTACTACTACCATCAAACTTCCAGTCTAGAGCCTATATAATACCAATCTGCAACATAAGGTTCTTTCTGTGCCATAGAAAACAAGTCCTTTAAGATTTTCTTCCGCTTTTTAGTTCTTCACCCTGACACAGCTGGTGCCTCTGAATTGTTACAATGGCAACAGTGCCAATGCAGTCACACCACTGGAATTCTAACCACCTCCCTAATAACTTTATTCAGAGCAAACTTAGATAACAGCACTAAAATTATCAACAACTTCCGATAATCCATCAGTATAAGCATCCATTGATGCTCAGAGGGGTAAAACTGCAGCAGAATTGGCAACAGTAAGGAATACAATGGCAACAACCTAGAGAGGCTTCCAGTAAATTGCTTATGGTCCTTCTTTTGCACTAATTTAAACTTTTATTTCCCACCTCTTTCCCCTGTTCCTATACAGAAGTATTGCTGGGAGCATAAAGTGATCTTGGAGATGGGTACCAAAATCACAGCTGTTGCAGTGCTGAGCATGCCAGCCCCCGAGGTTCTCTGCTGAACCCGTGTGCTGCAGTGCAGCAGCACACGCAGCAATCCACTGCTCAAAGTGAGCAAGGGCAACAGAGCCAGCAGTCCCTTGCAAACAGAGCAGAGCAAGCAGCAGTGAAGGGGCAAAACCACTAAAGAATTTGATAAAAACAATAAAAAATATCTGTGGAACAGATTCAACAACCTCCACTGCTAAGTATGTTAAACCCAGTCAGAGCTTTTGAGAAGGCAAGAAACCATGTGTCACAGCTGTGGCAGCTGAATAACTATATTCCTCCTGCATCCTATTAGAGGGATTTGTCCCAAGACTTAATTGGCAGTTTCACTATTCCTTTTTTTTCAGCAATGTTCACGTATTTTTCATCATCTTTGCTGTGGAGAAGGCACCAGCATAGCAGGGCTGAAAATCACACTGTAGGTGCATTGCAAATTCCAGGGCTTCATTTTTCACAGAAAGTCAAAACCACCTTCAAGTGAATAAAGCAGCTGTCCCACCACACTGACAGTAAGCCTGCCATACCTTCGGTTAACTTCTGGCACACAGACAGGGACTTAGATCTCCTCCAAGACAGTCGAAGAATAATGAAAAAGCAACTTTGATGCTACCTGAAACCAAACTATTCAAAGCACATTGCCTGCATTCCTCAGCTGCAGGCACCGAGCCAGGACACGGAGATAATCATTCAGGCTGGCGATGGGGGAGGGAGAAAGGAGCTTAAGGACCCAAGAGCTGAAGTACTCAGAGCAAGGAAATCTAGACAGAATTTAATCTGCAAGGTAGCAATACAGTCATGTTTCTCTCCCATTCCACTCCCGTTATGTGCATTAGAGAATTAAAATAGTCACGGACACGGCAGTATTTTTGTTCCTTTTTTGCTTTTTTATCTGTTCCATAGAAAATGAGGATCTGTGTGAAGCAAACGGTTTCTCTCTCACCTCGCACTGCTTTTCCAACTGTGGTAAACATGCCCTGTTTCAAAAGGACAAATGGCCCAGCGTAATGCCTAGACAACAGTGGAACATTTTACACTGGGGAAAAGCTTCTCCTTATCTTTTCCCAATCATGAAGCCTGCCCTTTAAGCCTGAGATTTGACAGCCATAATTAACTTACTTTTACTTATCTACCAATATAGGTATGTCAACCCAAGATAAATCAGTTCTTTCAATACTGAAGCATCTTTTCTTTGACTTGAAAACCTGCTGCAGCAGTCAAGTTTGCACATTGTAGAAAAAATTCTAGTTAAAGAAAGACCCCTGGGACATGGAGCTCTTTCTCCTTGTGTTGTGAGAGCTATCAGAGGAAAAGGTGAGAGCAGCAGCCTCTCTATGTCACTACAGTATCCAACAGCAACTTTCAGTGACTCAGACACTTGAAACGTTCCTGGAAATATCTTAGTAACTATAACTATGGATTCAACTCCAATTACAGCAACTTTTGAGTTGCTAACAATAAGTACCATACCCTGTTCCAGCTATTGTGCCATACACATCTATCTATGTACAGGTCTGCGTGGAAAGAGCAGCAGCAGCCCCTGGCAGGCCTTAATAAGCTTCCTAAAGCTTATTAAGAGAGCCAAGAGGCTGGAGAAGGGTGTATTTGTGGGTTTACCTCTCCTATGGCCCCTCAGGATGGTATGTCAGTAGAATCTGTGTTCCGCTCGCTTTTCATATTCCAGCAAAGATGGCCTTAAAGGTGGATTGTGCACTATATAAATCACTATTCCACTGGAGAAGACCTACCCAAGCAGCATATATTCCCGCTTTCAGCTTTGGTCTCAATATGTAGGGACCAGCAAAGAATACCCTGTAGGCAGGTACCAGATTTTGCCTTCTAGGGCTCTCCAGGCAAAAGAAGACTTTACATTAGGAAGCATTTATTTGCTGAGAGGGTGGACAAACACAGGAAGAGGCTTACTGGAGAGGTGGGCAATGTCCCAAACCTGTCAGTGTTTCAGAGGCATTTGGACAATGACCTTCATAAAGTGAAGCTGTCGGGCATTTGGTCTAGATGATCGTTGTAGGTAACTTCCAATTGAACTTGTGTGTTCTAGCCTAAGAAGGAAGGCACTCTGAATTGTCCTCCCCCAGTCCTCAGCAGAGCTGAGCAGTGTGGAATGGTGAGCATTCAGTGTGGAAAGTGGAAAAAAAAAAATATCCCAAAAAGTGGTTCCAATGAATGCCTTGGGAACTGCAACTACAAGACCAAAATTTTTTCTCCATGGTCAAGTGCAATGGCAGCAGAGACAGTACTTTGCTTTCAAGAGCAGAGTATGTGCCAACAAAAGAGTATAAAAACAGTAGAAAAGAAGTAACAGCTCAGTGTGACCTGGTTTCCACTCAGAATATTACGGAATATTTTAGAACCTAACACACAGTCTATTTATACCCTAAAAGCATAAAACAAATAAAATGCATTAAAAGAACACCAAAACCATATAAAATGAGAATTTTTGAGAGTCTTACCTTTGAGCCAATAAGTGTGTACAGCCATTGGATGGTTTCATTATGATTTATCACTCCATTCATGCCATCGACATAAAGCATTATCTGGCCCAAAGCTATTGCAAAGAAAAGAGAGAAAATATAATCAGAGCTTGTGAACACTTTTTATAATTCTAAGCATTGCTGACAATTTTCTCTAAGCAGGGCTTACCAGAGATGTGGGGAGCTCAACTAATGAAAGATATATTGGGCAAGACTGGGCTGGATGAAATCCAGAGAAACTGCACAAACTTTACTGACTTAATCTGGACAAGATAAGTGTGAATTTCATTCAGAGACAACTCCAAACACTTGTTCCTTGCTAGAAGATGCCACATTTTGTGGTCCCAAAATCTGCAAACAGTACTCCACACACTGCTTACTGTCAAAATGGTTCCATCAGCTACAATGCTTTATATATTGTGAGCCAAGACTTTTACCATTTGTCTCAGCACCATATAATGTTTGGAATTAGTATATTTGGATTGACAGTTTCAGTGAATTCCAATGATATGAAATTAAAGCTGGGCAATTAACACCAATAAGGACATCAACTATCCACCACTGCACAGTGCTCTCTTGCTAAGAAGTTTTACATTTTAGTGAGAAAATACAAATTAAAAAGCATGGTTAAAACAAAGAAGCATCTTTATTGATTAGTCCTAAAGCATTTACAACAGCATTTCAAAATATGCTAGTAAAATATTTTGTAACAGTAGTTCCATAGTTTGCAATCCTGATAATATGAGACTTTCAAGAGACAACAGCTATTAAATCTTTTCTGACTGATAAGGACAGACATTTTTTTGTAAGGATTATGAAAAGTGAATTAGTACAATTCATCTCTCATCTTCATAAGTTTCCACTGTTAGATCTTCTGCCTTATAGCCAGAGATCAAAGCACAGTGGGATGAAAAAGAAATCACTGACGTAACACCTTTTAGCACAGCCTGTTGGCATAACAACTCAATTATCTAATGCACAGCCTGATGAACCCCTAGCACACCACTTTATCGGGGAAAAAAGGAAAAAAAAACAACCCACAGGGTGAGGAAAATTATGACACTATAAATCTTCCAAACACATTCTGAATGTCTGCTAACTTTTGCACAGGTTGTGCACAGCGCAGCATTGTTTACCTTGAGGGCAGATTTTCAAAGACATGAATGCTAAGGCAAGGACTTAAGTACCCCTATAGCTAAGCAGCTAACAGTCATTTTTACACTGCCTCCCCCTTTTTCCTTTGGTCTAGTTGGTCAATTTACAGTTAAAAACCTGAGGTACTAATTTTACATACTTATATTCTTTATCTAATCTGTCACACCAAACTAGAAGGAAAGCCACACTCAACAAATGCCTCACAATAAATGAAGACTGAGAAAAAGCAAGCAAGAGAGCTCTGGCACAGAGATAACCTGTCTCTTAGGCAGGCATTGCCACTGGGGTATGCCAGGCACTCTCTGCTCCTCCTCTCCAGGAAGCAATCAGTCACCACCCTCTCAAGACATGTCTCTCAGATGGATAAAATCAGGTGGGAGGGACACAGGCCCAAGTGTTATGGTAAAATAAAAGATGTAAGTCAGCCAGGAAAAAGAGATCCAAATTACACAGCCTGAATAAATGGCTGCTTTGAAGCACTTCATTGCAGGTAGAGGAAATGCTACTATCCCAGCAGTAATCAGAGAAAGTTCTTAATTCTTGTTTTTACTTCCTTTCAATGCTAAAAAGATTTGGCACTGGACCAGGATGAGATCCAGTCATGATAAGGTCAACAAATCCATTTTTTTCCCCCTGAAAATTCTTTGACTGGGGGTGAAGGGATTTAATTTGAATTTGAAACAAATGTGAAACAAATTTTACTCTTGGCTCATGCTTTCCAAATTAATACAGAAATCAAAGACAGCAAGAAGTTTGCTTTTAAAAACATGTACACAATACAAAACTACTCCACTGCTTATACTTAAGACTAATTAGACAGGATGCCTAAGTGAGATCTGGCAGGCATTTGTTTCCAGCCTCTTAGATGTGACTCTTCATAACAGCAATATGTTAAGGCAAATTAGTAGACCTTAGAAAGAAGCCAAGAAACATTTTAGGTATTCTTAAAAATGCAAGAAAAAAGCCCCACTACTATTGCTGCTTGAACTAGTGGCCAATAAGTTTCACAGGGCAAGGAATTACAAACGATGCCATGAAACAGGCAAGATGAAAACAAGTATGTGTGCACATCCAAGTCACATCTCCAGTAGTTGTCTGCCACACATGAAGCTCTCAGCTGCTGCCAAGACCTTGGTGTGGACCTTCATACTGTTATTTCCTGTCTTCAGGGCTCAGAAAAATGAAAGACAAGATGGGTAGGGTTGAGGAGAAATCTGTTTTCATTAAGAGGCAGAGTAAGATAAGGAGAATCTGTATACTTTGTACAAAGCTGATGCCCCATAAATTCTTAGGAAAAGAAGGTCACAAGTAGACCTAAAAGGAGAATGCTGGTTTTCATACCACATCAAGTGTCTGTGCTGAGGAAGAAAAGCTAATTCCTTCACCACACATACAAAATGGAAGATGCCACCAAAAACACCAGTGTAGGAGCAGGCTGGCGGACTGGAGGTCCTTGGGCCCTCCCAGGGCTCGGGTCCGGCTGAGTAAGACACAGCAGTTTGGCGCTCAACGGAGACTGACAGAGGACATTTTACATTCTTTGAAGCTTTTCTACGCAACTGCTATCTTACCTCCTAGCCCACGACCGTACTCTGCTGAAATGGCTGTGGCTGAAGCGCAAGCTCCACGCACCCAGTGTGCCCACACGGCCACCACCAACATGCATGGCCTCACCAAGGGAGGGCAGCCTCATTTGCCAGGTGGTTCAGAAGGCCAATATAGTTCAAAATAACTTAAATTCACATTTGTATGTATCTTTAACCAAACTTTTTTTTTCTCTACCAAAAAACGAGGAGACTATTTAATCCATTTAATCCCATCCCTCAGCTAACTGGAATTCTTTTTGGAAATGTATCAACAACCTACTTGCATTAGGAAAGTTTACTATTGTGCAACAAGGGGCTGGGAGAGGGGGGTTTAAATACGAAGCAGACCTAATTTGGAATTTCTTTGTTCCCACTACCCTTGTCAAACCCTTAATCTTATGTGAAAGTAGTGTGTGACTTTACCCACAGCTATTTTCAAGTGGAAAATCACTGGATTTCTTAGGAAAGGCTTAGGCTAGAAAAGGAAAGACCAGCCAGAAAGTTCAGAGATTTCTGTGAAATAAGAGGTTTAAGAAAGCCTCTAAAAACTTGCCAGTATTTGCACGGATACTCTCCTGGGATATAAAGTTAACAGGACCAAAGAAGAAAAGCTCTAGCACAAAATATCATCACAGTGAACATCACTTTAAGTTAAAGTCTATTTTCCCACCCAGACTGGAAAAAGTTTCAAAGCTGTTCCTTGCCCACGCATGCACCTGCTTCTCTAGTCTGCTCTGCTTCCATTTTACCACTAGACTTTCTTAGAGAAAACAACATCATTGAATGAGCAGAAAAACTATTTTCTTACAATTTCCAATGAGTCAACCCCCTACTAATCATGTCAAGAATTACGGCAGGGATGCATCTTGTGATTGCATTTGTTTCCATCAGAAGAAGCAAACGTACAGGGTAAAGCAGGCCGAAGACAGACCTTGTCACTGCAGGTTTCAGCTCCCAAGAAAGCTTCTGGCCCAAGGTCATCAGGCGGTTCATACCCAGCTGCTGTGGTGCATGTCATGTGCTGCATACAACTACAGGCGGGTGTGCACAACAGACAGAATGGTGATGAAACTAATGGGGAAGAACCAGCTGCTAAAATTCATCTTTTCATTGCTGGCTAAAATGTTATCATCATCAATGAGAAATCAGGGGTCTGTGTGATTGCATTCATTCAATTTGAAAACTGACTGCTAGTTTGGATATGCTATCCTGGGCTCCAAAAAGGCATACTCCATCAAAGTAAACACCCTGATCAAGAAAAGCTCCATGTATGTCTAGCAAGGGATCCCAGGAAGGAGATAATACAGTTACCTAATATACTACTACAAAGCACTAGGTGAAGAAACAACCGTACTTCAAACTTCTTTCTTGGTGTTTCCTCATTAGAGAGAGGCAAGATCCCAGCTACCAAATGGGACCATCTTGAACACAAAATCTCCAACTCAGCTCAGCCCCGACATGCTGGAAGTCACCAGCATCTACCTTTGCTTGTAGCACATTCCCACCATGCTTGCATGCACAGCTTCAGAGCAGAGCTTATTGTCTCCATAATATCCAAGGATATTGAATTTCCCTTATGAGAAACCATTGTTAAATACAACTTCTGTACCATCCAGCTCCTTGAAATACAACTTCTGTACCATCCAGCTCCTTGAAAATTGGCAAAATCACAGCAGAGCTCCTTCTTCTAAGAGGTAACATCAGATAAAACAGATGAGCTGGACTCTCCACTGCTTCTGAAAATCATCTTACAAAGCAACACTGTGACAAACCTCCTGACTCTCACTCTGCAGGGCTAGAACCAGCTAAAATTTGTACATTTGGGTGTAGGTTTTGGTTTTTTCCTCTGTTACTATTTGTATGGGTTGGTTTTAGCTTCAGTGCAAAATCTGGTACTTATACAGGTATTCCCATTTCTTTATTCCTGTTGAAGACATACGTAAAGTCATCTAGAAGATAAAAACAATCTTGTTCCTGGCCACAAATGCATGAATATTTTGTTTCTTATCCAAGTTTTTTTTTATATCCCAACTCTTTTCTTAATTGTGCCTTTTTACTCTGTGTTCGTTTGTTCTATCTATTGTAACACACATCATGGTTGAAACATGCTAAGGAATTGATTTTCAGAACTCTCATATTAACCAGGGGCTAAACTTTTATTAAACAAGAACTGAACTATCTCACAAAAAAATACATTGCAGAAATAATGCTATGAACCAAAGCAGCAAAAACACTTCTGTACATATGTCAATGCATTACGTTGCTGATATACTTCAGAAGTTCTTATGCTGGCCAACACTACTTTAAAGTCTAAGTTTTAGTCTTACACACTTTGGAAACTTCTGGTCTAGTTTCAGACCTAAATATTATTCAAAGTTCAAATCTTTTGCAGAGACAGTGGGTTTCCAGATCAAACTTAATCTTTGTTTTTCCCTCCATCTACTTTAACAGAAAATACATAAAGACACCACAAGTCCCACACCACAGAAACATTCTATAGAGGAATTTTCTCCTCTCCATGTTTCCTCTGCCACCCTTTTCCTCTGGTGTTTTTGCCTTTAAAACAGGACACAGCAAAATCAAAGGGGATACAGTACCTTTAATCAGCTGACATGTTTCATCAACAGCTGGTCCTTTATACACACCATGAAACACCTGTGGTGGTGCACAAGCCCCACCAAAGCAGCTCCTCTTCCAGTATTTCCTTTGTGCTATTTTAAAAAATTTACTTGGGTGCAAAGAAAGGACGGACTCTCACTTGACTCTGTCAGTAATTAAACTACTGAGAGCCTTTTTATATGAACTGAAACCTGGCTTACATATATGCATAATAAAAGATTTGCATGATTAGTCATAATTGTTTTAATCACTATTTTATGTTGCAGCACTCACGCTTTAAATGCACTATGTTCTAGCATGCTTTACAAGATTAATAACAGAGAAATGTAAAATAAACAGGGTACAGCTTATATAGCAATAGGTAAAAACATTTCCTCATGAAGGAGAAATATGTAATTAAAATACCTTATTAATAAATGAGCAAATATAGCTGAGAATTGGACTGCTATTTTGCAAGGTGACTAAAAGCATGGAAGAATGAAAAAAAAGGAAAGAAAGAAACAAGACAAAAGAAAGAATTAAGGAAGGAAGAAGATGGGAGAAGGGAAAAAAGAAGAAAAGAAGAAAATGAAACGTTTACTAGATGGTTTTAAAAGATGCTGATTCATGAAGCAAAATTCATTTGGAAAAAGAGATGTGTGGTAGCCCATAATTAAGATGACATATATGCATATATAGATCTGAATTAACGCAGCTGCTTCTTAATGGAGTCAATACTGGCTATAACACTGATTAATGTTCTTCCAATATACACATGGAAGTACATATTTTTCTTAAGAATTGAGATTTTTGGAGTTTTAAAGGATTTTTTGAGGAGACTTCCTCATTGGCCCTAAGAACTTAAATTCTGAGGGAGCAGGACATGATGACGAGATTGCCAGATTTTCTTGTGAAGGTGAGCTACTCTGCAAAAGCATCACAACAGAGCAGGACATTGCCCATGGAAATACTGAAAACTTATTTCCACTGGACTTAGCTCAACTCCCAGCTACAAATTCTTGCACTGAGTACTGATGCTGCAGCCAATGAGAAGTGGTTTGGTTTTAGGGCAGAAATCAGGACCTGTTTCAGGATTAGGTGTCTCTTCCTATCTTTAAACATATTTTAACTTTTTTATACTGGGTTTGTAATGCTAGAGGCTGCCTACTCCAACCCCTTGCTCAAACTAGGGAAATCCAGAGCAGGTTGTTCATGACTCTGTCCATTTGGCTGTTGAATATAGGCCCAGGTAGCTGCTCAGCCTCTCTGGGCAACTTGTGCCAGTGCTCACACACCCTCACAGGATTTTTTAATTAATTTTTAAAGTTTAAATCAAATTTCCTGTATTTCAGCTAGTACCCATGACAGGCCTCTTGTCCTTTTATTGTGCACCTCTGAACTCTGGCTCCGTTTTTACTCTCCCAATCATATATTCAGTCCCTTTCATAATATTTAAATTTAATTAAACTGAATTTAAACTCAAGATTAATACAGAGTCAAGAAACAAAAACTACATATTAAGCTACAAGTCTCAAAAAAAAAAAAAAGTAACTTAAACTTAGGATTAAACTAGGGAAATTTAGTGAGCCTCCCAAGTTAAGAAGTGATACCTTAGCCCTTCTGTTTGGGAGCTGATTGAGTAATTTAGTCTGGCAATGTGCTAAATGTGATGGATTTCAAGGCCTTTCCCTCTCCATTAATCATCATGAACATAAGCCTTCTGTCTGTGTAAACAATACTAATCCTGACTTTGAAGGTACAAAGAGGGAAACACAAACCAACCTTTGCAGAACGGAAAAGACAATTTCTGCAGCTCCCTTTCCTGAGCTCCTCAGACACCTATTTACCCTGCACAAAGAAAGGTCCTGCAGGTGCAAGCTGTCTTTTATCAATCATTATCAATTACATACAGCACATCAGTTTGGAATTCCAGCATCTGCTCTACATGCCGAAAAGCTAAGCTTTGAGAATGAACTCAGCTTTTGGACTGGGAAACACCACAGAGTCAGAAGTGGGTTCGGAAGAAAACATAGCCAGGACTCAGTCTCAGAAAAAACCCAGCTTATTTTGACTGTTGGACTCTTGTGTGTCATTGCACCTGGGGTAAAGAAAGTATGAGGGAAACATGACATTTTTTTTCTATTATACATCAGCAGGATCTTTGCTGGCTAAAAGCAGGCTCTTTTGCCAGTGACTTTGGAAAAAAGCACGCTGTCTTGGGGTTCCTGCCCTCTCTGGCAAGTAAAGAAGTGTGGCACAGCTGGGCTGTTTAATAAATGGACTAACACTAGAGCAGTAAAAGGACATATGGTAAAAGGACATAGGGTAAAAGTGTTCACATACTGAACATTTTTAGTCATCAACAGTGCTTCTTCTTAGTACTACTGTAAACCTTCCAAAATGAAACCTGTGGTTTTGAAGTGAGCAAGTGATAAGATTCTCACTGACAGCTTTTTTCCCCTGTTTCTCTTGGGGAGAAAGCCACATTTCCCAATATTTATGTTTCTCCTAAAAATAAAGAAGATTCTCAGGGAAGCAAAAAGAGGAAAACCAACAATTCCAAGCATTATTGTATTCCTCTTATTATAGGAATATCTTAATACATTCCTATAATTTAATAATATATAATATTCATATTTCTATACAATTCCTCTTAGTAGAGGAATATATTATTGTATTGTATTCTTCGTATTAGAGGAATAAAAAAAAAAATAAACAACTGTGCCAGCTGAAATTTCAAACATTGCCCAGCTCCATCAGCACAGTCTTTGTAAAGCATAATATTAATCAATGATTTCTTGCTGCCATGTAGCAACAAGTTGTTGCTATCACATGAGCTAGTATTTCCCTAGATAGCAGTTCCTTGTTTTCTAAGCTCAACTTCATTCTCCAAGGTCCAACCCTGGGCAGGCAAACATGGGCTCAGTCTGGCATCCTGGGATAACAGCGTTGCAGTTAGTATGGTAGCTAAATACACTTAAACCAGTGTTTGGCAGAGAGGCTTAGAGAGAGTTGCAATGATTTCCAGGGGCATGTAAATTTACTTCTGCTACTCCCATGCCAACAGCCAGTCTCCAAAATTCATGTATTATGGCATTCACTCAATAAGCCTGGACCTCTAAAAAATGATACACACTATATTCCTGAAGAACAGAAAAGCAGTGAAAGAAAGATGAATGAAAACCACTGAAAAAAGTATCTTACTACTGGTGTTTTACATCACTTCTCACAGAGGGTTTTGCAGGAAACAAAGCATGCTGCCAAAAGTCACCCTCAGGAAGCCATCCAATTTTGAGTTAAATTCAAACACTGTTTATTCTAGCCATTAGCATAAGGTATGTTTGGGGAATACCAGGGAAGAGACGCACTGAGAGCAAAAATAAAAGTAAACTTCTCCAGCTATTTCACTTCAATATAAAGCTGTTTTCTTAATTCTCACATAGTTCCTTCACCTAGTAATGTATTCCAAACACCATCCCTTCTTCTTCCAACGTGAGGTACCATGTGTGAAAAGCATAGTAAAAGAAAGATTATTTTAAGAAGTACTACAAAACAGTTTAAGTAGATATCGCTTTTATAATTTCTTGTTGCTTAAGTGACAACAGCTACATGATTTTAGACAAGTCCGAAAGTTCCTCTAAAGGGATGCATTGGCTTTCATCACCTCAGCAGACAGGAATGCAACAAGTGAACACAGAGCACAGATGTATTAAGATCATTCCAGGGCACGAGAGCAGTGTTTGAAATGTAAGTGTCAAAAAAAGGTAAGGAAGCTCTGCTTTTTTAAATTAGGCTTTTTAATATAAACTTGAGATTTCTTCAATGCTTTTATGACCTTGAAACCAATTGATTTAAAGAGCACTGTAGAGCAGCACAGGAAGTCATATTTTTCTCAACTGTACTCCAAACAATCCAAAATCTTTGAATAAAAGACTCCTCCCCTCCTCAAGAAGGACTGACTCAAGGGCAGAAATCAGTAGGATAAATAAGAACTTACTATGCTTTAAATTCAGCAAATAAATTAAAATAGTTCCTAAGCAAAATGGGAGAAGAAAATGTCTGTTCAAAGCAAAGACAGGACTGGAAGTAAGGCTTTCTCACAGTGTCCCAGTCCCCTCACCATAGTGTGTTGGCTAAAAATGAATCAAACCAAACAGCCTAAAAATAAAAGCTGTTTGAATCAAGATCTGTGTCTTTTATCTACGGGGGATGGATCCCAACATCCAATGATTTTATGAAAAAGAATGCATCTGTCACTTTTCATTCATTTACCTGTCTTAAAACCAACAGTGAGTGTATCTTTCTAATTTCCTTCATTGTAATTACACCATGACAGATACTGAAACTAAATTCCTGATATACTTTTCAGATATTTATTGCTCTTCAGGATACTCAGCCTGTCTCTAATGTTTTAGATAGACTCCACCCTGCAGTAATGTGCATGCCATTAAAGAATTCACTTTCATCTCTTGAATTTATGCTTGTTAGGGCAAATTAATGAAAGGCTCTATTCTTTAAGTACTGGCTAAACAAAGCCAAAGTCAGCACTAGAAAGAAAACCAATACAACACTTCATTAAATGTGCTTCTTATTTCTTTTTGTTTCAATTATGTCTGCTGCTATGTGAAATTTAGGGTTATACAGTCTCCTTTCAAATCTCACAGTAAAGAATGCGCTCAAGTCACAAGTTCATATCTCCCATTTGAAGTGGACTTCCCATGAGAAAGGTGCAGGGAAGAGACATAATTACAAATCCCTTTAAGTACAGAGCTCACACTCTTGCAAAATATTGACTGAAAATGCTGTTTTGTGTCTCTGCTCATTCATCTCAGATAATGAGCCAAGATTCCTTCCAAATTAACTGTAATTCTCTTCTAATCCGTCTATTCTTTTTTTTTCCCCTTCAGCACGGTGATAGTGAGAACTCCTTTGAATTCTGAATCCCACCTTATTACAGCAATTCTTAAAGAGAAACATAATGAAATCATCAGTGTCATGCTCAGACTTTTCTCGTCTCTGACTCAACAGGTGGACAGCTAAGCAGAATGCACACCAGTCCTATTTTTTCCCCTTCTCAAAATTCACAGTTGACATTTACAAAAATTGTTTGAATACTAAGTTCTGATTGACGGAAAGACAGAATAGAGGATCTCTGCTTTTAACTTTATTTCCTTACCATATAAAAACGTGAATAAAATAGATTCAAGAACAAAAGGAAAATATTTTGGGGCATAAGCTTCATTTGACCTAAGAATGTAAGGTCTGTCATTGGTAACCAGTTGTCATCTGTGTGGTGGCAGGGAGAGACAATCATGCAATGGCTGAATATGAAGATGAAGGTGGTGGATTTATTCAGGTTTGACCATCTACATTTCTTATTTATCAGTAACCATGTAAATGAGAAATGCAGTTGAACAATCACATTTTATTTACAAAGAGTATTTTTGGGTGATTTAATTCCTTTTGCTGATTATTCTATGATTCAGTGACCACAGCATTATTGGTAATCCTCATATGCACCAAGCATGTTTCTATGACTGTATTAGTGGTCAGCACCTTCTTAGCAGGAGTTACATAGGACTGTATGGTTATAGGATCCTAAGATAACACTTAACACTTAAGAAGATGGTGCAGAGACAATTTCGAGACAGAAGTGTTTTACAGCTCCTTGTGTTAGTTTGGAGCAAGGTTGCTGAGCTCTGCTCTATAAGCAATAACATCAGGCTCCACATGGAAGCAGCTAAATTACTTCCAGACCCAAACCAGTCCTGGAAGTATCACGGACACTTCTGCACAACACTTCTCCAGTAAGTGATGTGGACTGAACCCAAACCATCTGTGCATAACTGGTGTAGAAGGCTATGCATCTATGGAATAATTAGTCCACAAACAAGACAAATCCGTCATGGGCAATTAGCTGTTTCTGGGTACTTAGAACGAAGTTAAAAGAACATTAGGTACACAAAATTCAAGCACTTGAAATGTCAAGAAATGCCAGAATTAAGATTCCGGTAGAAAACTTTGTTCAGCCTACTCTGTGCACAAACTTAACTATGGCAAAGTCAATTTCAAGAAACATTATTCCTGAGCTTTGGAGTACTTCTTCATTCAAAGCAAGTGCTGGAAAGTACTGTCTAGAAAGCACTCTCTCAGTGTGTGGTCCTAGGAATTTTTTAGTGCAAACCTCCTGTGAAGACAGAATATTTCATTTCCTGCAGGATGATGTTCATCAATACAGTGAGTGCTTTATGGGTCTGAATACTTTTTCTGCATAGCACATTGCTGAGGTAAAGAAACTATTCTGTTCTGCAGAGAAGCTGGGGCTTCCACTAGCTCTGGATGTCACTCTGAGACCCTTGATAATCTTGATAATCTGATTTGTATTTGAGAATACCTTTTGATATAATAGTACTTCGAGTTTAGGTTCAGCTCTGTGCAGTACACTCTCAGATTGGCCCCCCAGAAAACAATAAACACACCTTGACAGGGAACATAATTATACTTTCTGACAAGCTGAACTGAAATTACTTGCCTAGAAAGTACAATACATACTAATACTGAGGCAGAGGTTCAGTTAAATCCTCTCTCCCCCTGTGTCAGGAACCTTGAAATGTGTAGCACCATCATCCCTTTTCTCTTCTTGAACTTTGAGGACTGGCAGCCTTATTTCCAATGTCTGTAAAACTTGGCTTTATAAACATTCTAATCCTTTAAGAGTTGGACTCAATGATCCTTGTGGGTCCCTTCCAACTATGAATATTCTATGTGATCTGCGATTACCTTTTTTATTAGATTGGTTTGTTTTGGTTTTGAGCTGGTATCCTTGCTTCATTAAAAAAAAAAAAAAAAAAGGTGTGTGTAAAAGAATCCCGCATTATGCTCATGATGCACAAGTGGAATGAAATTGTGAGGTTCATCACACAGGGTTTTGCCATTTAATTTAACAGAATAAATACTTCTCCCATTAACTGTTTACACACCCTAAAGCAATAAACAAATCTACAAGCTATCCTTGGTTTATGATAGAAGTCACATTGGCAGAAGTTGCTTCACCAGACATGATTTAAAAAGTTCAGGACATCATTGCAACAATACTTGGAGCTCGAAGGAGCAAGAGTTATTTCAGATGGACAGTAACTCAGGTGACATACCTAGAGGTACTTTGCAGATCAGCTTTGATATTCCTGAGCTTCCACAAAACAACACCCATCATCCATCATGCATAACTTTGTCATCCTCCAATCTATTCTCTGGATTTGGGACACCTTCTCTCTTTATCCATGTTTCTCAATAGCAACACTGATAAAATGTCACAGAAAGCCAAAACTTTCTCATTACCCTACTGAACTCTAAGAGAATGATGAGCATCTTGCTGTTCTACACAACAAATTCTGGCAAGTGCAGATTATGAGATAGGAGAGACAACAGACCTCTGATCTGCTCTAGGCCACTGTTCCTCCAGGCTGCTGCTCCTATGGCCTCCCACTTGTCCTGGATGGGCATCTTTAGCTCCAAGCGTCTATTCAAAATACATCTCACCTGGTTTTGGTATCCTTATGTCTGGGAGAATGCTGCTAACAATTTGATCATTGTTACCATCCAGAACAACCTCTGCTTATAAAACAAAAGGTTGTTAAACAAAATTGGGTAAATTACCTTGCTTGTGAAATGAAATGGCTGTACGCTGTCTTCAGCCTTCCTGCTCTTCATAAAATGATCCCTACTACCTCTAGAATTGTTACTTTCATTTCATAGTTGCAACTGGGAATTAATTTTAATTAATCTCGTCCCTTCTGACTGCTCAAGGCCAAAGGGTAATCTTTCACTTTTCGTACAGTACAAATAATGAAAGAGTTAAAAAATGAATAAAACACCTGAGTTGCTTTATTGGTGTAGAAAATAAAGCGGAACTAAAACATACTCATTTTGGTTCACTGCTTGATCTACAGAAATTTGTTAGCACAAAGGGTAAAAGCAACAGAAAAGCTTGAAAGCCAGTAATTCACATTTTGCAGTCAAATAGAAGAAAAAATAAATGTAAACAATAGTTATCAGCTAAATGAGGACAGCTGTTTGCTACTGTGTAAGAAAATCTCAGAGCTTTAAAAAATCAACACTGCAGTACTATAGCTGATATAAACTGATATAAGCTGATGTAAAAAAATATTTCACAACCACTACATAATAAATGGCACTAAAGTGTTTTACATCTTCACAAAAAGTGTTCAGAATCTAAAATACCGCTCTATGTGAACCTCTGAGAGCTCCATTTTTGCATATCAACTTGGGAAAATGCTTCTAACTTGGTTACATAAATAAGTTGCCTATAATGCATCCAATCCAAATGACCTTACAACAAGAAATAAAGTATGAAGTGGTGAGAGAAAGAATCAACATTGCTGGTACAAGCACTAAAAAAAATAAAGTCTATTCTTTCCCACCTCTCTTAATCTCATTTCAAGTTTAACATACAAAAAGGCTCAGAGCCAGAATGCTTATCCAAACTACATAAATCTCTAGACAAACTCTCCAGACTATATGGTCCTGTCCCCGTAAACCTTGCAAATCTTCCTAACGGTGCTTTTCAGCAGGAAAGGCTAGTAGAGAGCCACCTTTTCCCACCAAATCTTGGATCAATCTTTTCCTACCACATCTTTCCTCAGAAGAATGAATCTCCTTCCTTGCAGTATGTTTATTAAATGAAACGGAAATGGAAACAAGCCCCCAAACCCAAAGTGAACCCTACAGCAACTCGGTACCCCACGCTGCTGCTAAGGCTGTTTCTGAGAAAGACCCAAATAATTCCCTTATTCCCTTCCTGAATTCCTGAGTGGGGTCAAAGGGAGGCAACACCATTTACCACCACACAACCTAATTCAGGCAGCTGGTTCAGCTAACAATGTAAACATGGTAACACCTCAGACAGGTCAATCAGAGGAATGGTAGCATTAGCAAAGCAATTAATTTTGGGTTGACCACATGCATATTTCCCTCTCACTTTACTCTCCTCCCTTCCTTCCCTCACTTTCTAGAAGGAAACATAAGGAGGAATTTTCACTCATCTGAACAGAAATTTTCAAAAGGTGAGAGATGGGATTTTCTTGAACATTGAAAATGCTTTCTTTTCTTGGGATGATTTCCAACACAGTCTTTTATTTAACTGTTCCCAAAAGAAACACTTTTTAGTTTTCTCATTAGTCAAAGGGCTTTAAGAACACACTTGAAGGAAATGATCCAACTAACAAAATAAGTAAAACCTTTCCCTGCACTTTACATGCTCCATGAAAAGTGGCCACTTAATGGTATCAGCACCTGTAGAGCTAACTGTTCAACCTGAGGTGTGTTTACTATCTCCTTAATAATCCTTATTCATAAATGCACACGGAAAAGCTGAAGATCCTCTTCATCCAGCCAGCCAGCCATCCATCCATCCATCCATCCATCCATCCATCCATCCACCTATCTATCTATCTATCTATCTACCTATCTACCTATCTACCTATCGTTTTTCACTAAAAAGTGAAATTCAAGGAAAAGGAAAAAAAAATATTCTAAACTCATGAGATTCAATGGTCTCCTTTCATTTCTCTGAGGGTTTAATTACATGACATTTCATAAAGCTAGAGAGTAAAATGTAAACCAGAGACAGAGCAAGGCACCAGAGTCCCAGGTGGATTTCCAAGGTCACACTGAGCCTGCCAGCCCTCAGAGTCCTCGAGAGCTATAAACCTGAAATCAGATACTGCTGCATTTACCTCCTGTCTTCTTTCACCACCTTTTTTTTTTTAAATCTAGACTGCCAACTTTAACTAGCCTTCTATGCGCATCACACACCATACACATTCCTCATCTAATTGACATGAAGAATATGGAGTTTATAAAAGGAAGAACTCAAAGACTAGCTATGTGTTATATTCTCTGTGTGTAGAGCTGCTACGGTGCTTTCCCACTGTAGCTTTTGTACTGTGTGTTTCCTTGCAAAACCAGTCACAAGCACTCCAGATCGAGCAAGACCAATCAGGACCCATGTAAAGAACCGTGCCTTCCAAACAGGGTAATATTTTCCCTTTAGTTTTCCAAGCTCATCTACATTAGCACCTACAATTATGATTAAGCATATAAATTTCAGAGATCTGGAAGATCAGGAAGTATTCAAATGCATATTAAACGCATTACTGCAGTGTAAATTACTTATTCCAGGTCACTTCTACAGTCCAGCAATGCTTTTTTTTCTCACTGCATTGTGCAGTAACACGTTTGGGTATTTTTGTGCACATATCCTTGCTTTTAAATATATAGCATGTTTACAGATGCATATCTGCAGATAAAAATATTTAACTGTATGTATCTGAATTTACATATCCCTCTCTCAAAATTCTTACAGTATCATAAAAAATTGGCCCCTACATGATAAATGCTTTCATATGTGTATAATTACTTTTTAAAAGGATTGCTGTTTATCTGTACAAAATCTTTCAAATAATGTTTAAAAAGCCCAGACCTTTGCAGTGGTTTCAGAATTCTATTTTTACAACAAAATGCATGCTACAACAGATGACATTGCCTTGTTTAAGGTCCAAGATAATGATGTTCATGGAAAGAAAAGGAGATGTTTCACATCACTTTCACCACCAGTTCCTACTAGAACATCATTTCAGTGCCTGCAGAGGCAGAACCCAAAAAGCTTAAGAAAACTCCTAAATCTAGCCTCTCCTCACTGAAGTAGAAATATTTTCCTCTTTTTTCTTCCCACTTCAAAGAAGTTTATCAAAGTTAAATTTGAAATCACTCACTCCTTACAACAATTTCACAGTATTTAGTGAAAGAACAGTGCTTCTGTTGCTTTCATTTTCAGTTTCCATGCAAGGTATCTTTATAGCCTGAATTTTGAACAGCAAAAAGTCAATCCAATCACAGTCATAACTATTGTGACTCTTAGAAAGTAAACAAAAGAGAGTGAACTGCCACAAGAAGTTTCTAAAACCAAATGAACACATGTGAGCAACACCTGTAATTTCTCACTTTAAAGAGGCCTAAATGAGATAACATGAGATAATCAAGTAATGGTTGCTTGTTGCAGTCTGCATGACTTATCAGTACTCAGTGCTGGAAAGCAGGATTTTGTGTTATGTGACCTGTCTCATTCAAAGTAGGAAGCCTGGCAGAACAGAGGGTAACATGAACACAGCACCAATAACAAAATTTTAATTTCATGGTAATTTAGACTGGGACTTTGTTTTTTTTTAAGTGCAATAGAGAGGTCTGAGGTAGAGAGTCAGCTGTCACTTTTACAAGTCACTTTTTGCTTAAGGGGACCCAAGACTGCTAGACAAGAGCTTTATTTTGAGACCAAAAATTTAGTAATTCTGACACAGAGAACACCAATCATACATATAACCCTGGAGAAGTAGTCCACAACTCTCCAGCCAGTACAGTGCTAGCTGCACTATGCTATGAAACAAAACCACACTGAAAATAGGTAGGGACCAATGGACTCTCCACTGTATTAGGAATACCCACAGGACAACAATACCTCTGATTCTTAGGAGGCAAACTCGAAACAGTTCAAACCTGAAGGGGCAGAATGGGTTAGCCATGGTAATAAGGATGGCAGGCAAGGCATTTTGCCTTCTTTCCCAGTCAACATCTGTAATGCACTAGAGAACTTCACTCTCCTTGGATTTTGCATCTCAAAAACCTGAGTAGAACTGGATTCACATAATGGGTGTCAATTTTCCTTTGCCTTGAGCAACGAGATTCTATTTGATACATTGCTCCTGAAAAGAGTTAGATGTCAAATAAAATGGAACCAAGCTGTAATCTGTGTCTCACAACACACACTAATAACTTAATCTGATAAAGGAAAGCAAACCTGTAACAACCTTAATCCTGCTTCACATATGAGTACTTAGAAAAAGGTATATGAATTCCTGTGGATATCTACCACCCCCCTCTCTGATGCACTCTAATACAAATATTACGCCTATTACGCATTGTGCCGTTATTTTGAAAGCATTTACAAGTTCATTGGCTTGCTTTAGATGAATTCAGCACTTTCCTCCCAGCAGTCATCTCTTGAAGTATCAGCTGGCTTTAGGTACCTAAGTGATTCTCTGGCTACTCTCCTGAAACATATGAATAAAAACTGGGCTTTCCTCCTCATGGTTTTCTTGAGCAGTCTGTCTCTGTCAGTCACCCAGTGGCCCTAGGGAACTTACCTTCTTCATTTAGCTGTGTTAGGTGTGCAATGTTGAAAAGCATAAATACTTCACCTCTATTCCTTTTTCCAAAGAAGAGATTAAAAATATTAACTAAGACATTCTTCCCTTTCTCTACCCAGTCTCTAATAAAACTAGTGGCACCTTTTGAGAAATAACTCCAGAAACACAGTGACTGCCCACACACCCATAATACAAGCACCTCCCTAAGGCAGCAGACTAGTAGAGTAGTCAAACAGCCACAGTGTTGCTTCCCTGTGCTGAAAAACACAGGTTGGGTCAGACTGTGGCAACAAAAAGGAAGAGACAAGGCCGAAGGGGTGGTAGTTATTATTGGAGATGTGTTTGAGCTGTGGCAATCAACCGCTGCTCTGCTCCATCTCTTTTGGAGCAGCTGCAAAGAGAGGTCTCCAGGTCACTTCCCAGCTGTCCTTCCCATTTCCACCACTGCAGTCTCCTCCTCCTCATCTAGCAGCAGAAAGGGCCCTGGTCCTTCTGCCCTCAAGCAGCATAAACCAATTCTGATCACACTGAGAAGAAGTCAGAAGTGTTAGAAATACTGAATGGTTTGGGTTCAAAAGGAATTTAAAGATTGTCTTCCAATCTCACCAGCATGACCAGGGACACCTTCTACTAGACCAGGTTACTCAAAGCCCCATCCCACCTGCCCGTCAACACTTCCAGGGATGGGGCATCCACAATTTCTCTGGGAAACCTGTTCCAGTGCCTCACCACCTTCAGTAAAGAACATCTCCCTAATATCTCATCGAAATCTACACTCTTTCAGTTTGAAGCAACTTCCCCCTTGTCCTATCACTACATGTTCCCACAAAAAATCCCTCTCCAGCTCTCCTGTAGGCCCTGTTTAGATACTGGAAGGTGCTCTAAGGTCTCCTCAAAGCCTTTCCTTCTCCAGGCTGAACAACCCTGGCTCTCTCAGCCTGTCTGCATAGGAGAGGTGTTCCAGCACTATGACTATCTTCATGGCCCTACTTCGAACTCACTTCATCAGGTCAACATCTTTCTAGTGTTTGGGGCCCCAGAGCTGAAAGCAGCACTCCAGGTGAGGTCTCATGAGTGCAGAGTAGAGCGGCAGAATCATCTCTGTTGACCTTTTGGCCACACTCCTTTTGATGAAGACCAGGACATGGTTGGCTTTCTGGGCTGTGAGTGCACATTGCCAGGTCACGTTGAGTGTGTTTTCTATGCATGTTTGAGAGAATAATGGGAATATATAATTTTGCCTACAAACTTAAAAAAAAAAAAAAAAAAAAAAAAAAGGAGAAAAAGGAAAATGGCACAGGATTTTACAGATGGTCAGATTAAAACAGCTGGAGTCAAAAGTGCCTTACTTGAAATCAACCCCCAGGCCAGTAACAGCAGGAAGAAACCAAAGTCGTCTCGGTCAAGTCACTGGAGTAAGAATTCCACTTGCACTCTGAAATAGCCAGTGCCATCACTGGAAGATGATTTCCCTCTCCTATTCAAGGGAGCCACTTAACTTTTTACTGTTGCAGCTGTTTATGCATGCCCATGGATAAATGGACCAAGAACTGAAAAATTTCAGACCAAACAAATTAATAAGAAACCAGTGAATTTAACACGTTCTAGACCAGTGGATTGGATGGTGTGGAATATGGGAACAAACAGCAATAGTGCAGAAGGACAGCGAGGGATTGACATTTTGTTCTGCTCTTTTGGAATAGCAAACTAATGTTTTCCCTACGTTCTTCCAGCTAGAGTAGAGGCAGCCGAGGTTGTCTTTTCACTGACAGACATATGTAATAGCCTGCACTGTTGAAAAGAGATGCCAAAGGAAAGTTTAACGCCTGTTACAGTGGGAATATTGCTTTGTAAAAGAAAAGCTGTCTCTATAATTTTGATTTGCTGGATCTTATCTACTGCCAGTAATGGTGATGTAGAGAATTTGTCAATCATCAAAAAGAGGAAATTAAAAACTGAAATTTTCTTTTCTTTGACTAAAAGCTCTCTGAATTACATTTGACTGGAAAAATAAGGCAAAAAAGGAAAGAATTTCCAAAAATATGATGTGCAATGTTCTTCATTAGCAGCAAGAACAATATAGATTTTAAATTCTTTCAAGTTATTAGCGCATATAAAAAAGGCCTCAAACGCAATGTGGTTCCTGTCGTGAGCACAAGTGTTGGGGGAAAAACCAGAAACACCAAACCAAAATAATCAATCACTCTATTTAGAGAAATCACAGTCCTATGTATTGTATATAAAGTATATAATAAGACATCTACTGGCATTTCATTATGTATAGCAATGTGTTTGTGTTCTCACAGAATAACCCAGTAATCTGCTGTTTTAATCTAAAGACTTCTTTTTTAAACTTATAAATAAACATTAAAGAAAACTGAAAAATGAACTCTTCAGCTAAAGCAGCACTACATTATCCAGATTATTTTTAACAAACTTCAGAGCATTTACATAGAAAAGCTCTTGTGTCTCATGGTTTCTTTTGAAAAGAAAAATGGCCAGTAAATGTCAATACCACATGCAGGAAAAATAAAGCTTACTTTTTCAGTATGAACATATTTATCAAGACTGCTCTGTTTTTGTTTGCTTGAATGTTACAAGTGACAGGCAAATAAGTATGGAAGACTTGGAAGACTCTTATTTTTAATTATTTAAGATTCTGGACCAAACTTGTGTTTCACACACATGTCAAGAGTTAACTCCTATCCATGTCAGTACAATAAACAAAAGCACAATCAAGCCCATCAGATCTCAATCTAGTTTGAAATAAAATTTTGTAAATTACTGCTGGTAAGAATCATCCTGGTTTACAACATTTAAAGGCAGAACTGTGGGACTTAGTCATGTTGCACACACCACATGCCTGTATGCTGAAGCAGCTCTTTTAAGGGTAATTTGCAATCAGAAGAAACAGTATTTCTTGCACCATCATCTTATAAGGAGAAGCACCCCATTAATGTTTTAACTCCACAGCAACCTGTTTATGTTTTAACTACAAGCTCAGGTTTGGAGTGATGTCATTAGCAGACAATCTCCTCCACACTTCTTGGTCTTTTGACTGCCGAGTAAAACTTAGAAATATTATACTTCTTCCATGCAGAAATTGTTCTGAAAATGCAGAGAATCCAGATAATTTTATTTCTAATAATTCAATGTTATGTAAGCTTACCTTACAACTAAAAGCACTGGTGTCCACCATGCTCTCCCTCACTTATGCAGGCAAAAACTGCTGCTGAAAACACATGCTGGGAAAACCAGCAACCCAGCTGTTAATAAGTATTCCAGGAGCTTACTTTCACCCTAATTCATACATATGTTTAATTCAAAGGCCAACATCATCACTGCCATGCCCCTCCACAGACTTCAGGAGAAATAAAATGTTAAGGCACTGTGTCAGAGCCCACGTACTGATTACAGTGCTGAAGCTGTGCTCAAGTATGGATCATTCCCCCTGGATCCACTATGATTTGGTGCATGGCTCTTCACAGTGCCATGCATGAAGGCTAGAGTAGTCATTAACACTCCTCTGTTTCCCTGACAATTACAAGTGCAGAATGGGGGAAGAACCCATAAATCAAAGAGAGAATATGTGTTGCCTTATTCATATTGACCACATACCAAGAAGTTTCAGATTCTTGGCAGTAACCATTAGTTATTCTTCAAGTACTCATGGGGTACTTGAGCATTTCACATTTCAGTATCCTTACAGTTTATGAGGAATAAGAAGCTTCAGTTTCTCAAGTTCACACTGCTTTCCTGGCCCAAATATATCATATACATTCATCCATCTATCTATCTATCTATCTATCTATCTATCTATCTATCTATCTGTCTATCTATCTATCTATCTATCTATCTGTGTTGTATCTGGTCTTGTCTGAAACCAGCACATGACGTCAAATGCCAGTAGTGAAATATTTTAGGATAGAGAAAAGCTCAAACAGAAGCCCCAACATATTTTTTTTTTTCTGTCACAATCTTTTCAAGGGCATGCATTTTAGAACAGCCCTTTCTGGGTAACCACAGTCAAACAACTGTCTGATTGTAACCAAGCAATATATTCCGATACACATCTGGAAGAAGCCTGTCAATACTTCCACTACAAGTTAGCTCACATGAAGTTCTAATACCATTGAGGACAGAGGTCGCTAAAGATCATTGGTTGATCTCTGTGGTCAAATGAAGTATCATATAAAGAGTGCAGGCCATGACTTCTTGAAATTCATTCAAATAGGCATTCAAAAAGGGTTTTGTCAGCACCGTCTGGAAAACACTCCAAGAGAGGACTTCATGAACACCTGTAGTACCTTCTCAAAGATACAGGCAGGAGTAGTGTTGCAGTGCAAAAACCCTAAAATCCACCTCCCAGTTATGGCGAGTTCCCACAGCCCCATGCAGCCCCACTGGTTTGTGTATTCTCCTCCTAGTTTTATGTATAAGCCTATGTTTATGTATTTCCCCTGTTCCATATGCATTATGTTCTAGAATGTTCCCCTTTCCTCAGTACCCCATTGGTTGTCTGTATTAATCCCTCCTCTGTTCTATCCCCATTGTCTGCTCCCCTGTTGACTCCTCCCATGTTCCCTTTCCCTGTTGGGTTATACCCTTTACCCCACCTCCCTTTGTCCCAGTATAAAAATCATTGTACTTCCCTTGTTCCTGGTCTTGCTGCCTCTGAACCTTCAGAGGAATAAAGCTCTGGAACCCATGCAGCAGACCCCTCTCTCCTCCTTCGCCTCTGTCGGTGTGCCTGACCACCAGCCTGGGGGAACCTCCATTGGGTGAGCAAGCTGCATCCTCAACTGCTTTTGTGTGCCGCTCCTGCTCTGGTGAGGACGTAGCGGTAGACATCCGAGCTTCTTTTACCCGGGCTCGTGCGCCCCCAAGCAGCCAACCTGGCAGACTGCTGAGGACATTCCAGTAGCCGGCCAGTGCTGCCACAGAGTAGGTTTTTTTAAAATCTATTAGACAGCATTTTAAGAGCCTTGCATATCTCTAGACTAAACACAATTGCACAGGAGAACTAAATAGGGAATGCCTGTGAAAAAAAGTTCAGGAGGGTTTAGCTACTTTACATGCACTCAATAATAACTGATTTGGCACCAACTGTGCAGGCTTACAAGGTGTTTTCCAACAAGGCTGTTAAGCCCCAAGTCCTGACCAGGTTGTGGCTGAACTGCCCCTGTCCATGGTACTCAACCAACCAGCCCTGGGCCAACACGGGTCACTGTGTGCAATGCATTTGGCTTTAGGTGGCACATCCAACCACTCCAGTTGCCAGGTTTGGAAGACACATGCTATGGTTTTGTTGGCAAAAAGCTGGCTTTGCCGGCCTAGTCTAGTGGATAGGATTCAGGCTTGCTCTCCCGAAAGACCTACTCAGGTCTTCCTTCAACTGAGGCAATGAGGCTAAAACCACTTTGAAAAGACAATTCTGCCATCCGTGAATGCCAGCCATGGAAAGCGACCAAGCCCAGCCTTTGACAATGGATGGCTTTGGGTATCATTCAGTTCCAGTGGAACGCAGTACAGAACATAGGACTTTTTTTGATCAAGTCCTGTGGGGCAGGCAGACCCCTGTCCTGACCAGTCTGATAGTCCTAAGTATGCAAGGACAGTTGCATGTCCTCATCAGAGATCCAGATCTCTGATTTTGCAGGTAGTCCAGACATCTTTCCCAACTTGTTCTTCTAGATCCTTCCCAACTTGTTCTTTCAGCATGGCTAAAGGTATGTATTACACAGGAGTGGTTGTTTCTGTAGCATGTGTCCAGTTAGTATAAAACATTACAAAGCTGGCTCCTAATCTTACGTTCTTTCACGCATTCCATTTCCTACTTGTCTATAGAGACCTAGGGAAAGGTGACATTCACAGTACATAGCTTTAACACCAAATGACTCAATCTTCCTGAGCCCTTAAAATCAAAGGGACAGTCTTGCCCTTTTACAAGGTGATTCAGGGAACCATTCCACCCACTAAACACATAATGGTGCCATGGTTTTTGACTATAAGCACTCACTATGCCTATCAAATACAACAATAACTGTGTCACATCATCAGAATTTTTAAAGCCTGAAAACGTGAAGTCCAGGTGTTTATGCTTTCTGACTTTTGAGCTCAGGAGCAGAATGATGGGGGTTTATGTCTCTTTCCTCATCTCATCCCACCTCCAAATACATACCAAATACAATGGAAGTCACTGAAGCACAAATACTTTTCTTAAAGCTAAATATAAACCAGCTTATTCAACCTCTTCAAGGAGAGACAGATGAGGTCATTGTTTGAGGGAGATGACCACCAATATTCAGACTAAGACTCTCCTTCATCAATGGGTTTCTTGTCAGAACTGAGGAAGCATACAAGGCTGAAGTGGTCTCTGCCAAGTTCCCTCAACTGGCCTTGAGGAAGAGTTCCAAATAAAATTAAATAAATTACATCAAATACTCAAGCCCCTCCATGTTAAGCTATAAGTTCAGACACACACTCATGACCTCATATGAAAAAAAAATTGAGAAATAAAAGATAACAGGAGATATGAAACAAACTGCTAATCAGGGAGCATATCCAGTTCAGTCACAAAGGTGTATTGGGTTCTCTCCTGCTCAAGGAGTCCACCTAACTACCTGAGACAAGGTAACTGGAATTAGGTGGGATGAATTCTGCCCTGTAATCTAGCGAAAAGGGATTATTTGATACTTCCTACATCTTTATCTTTCATTATATATTCCAAAGGACTGATATAAAGGCAAGATTCCAACACACATTTCTGATAAACAACTACTTCTCCATCAGGCCTTGCTCTACTAATTCATGATGACGATATTACACAAGAACTCAACATTAAAACACTATATTAAAAAAAACCTAAAACTAGGTCAGTTCTTCGTATGCAGAACCCAAACAATTACACTCTCGGTGTAACTGATTCAGTAGTCATGCCATCAAATCACATTACTACAGCTAAAGACCAGAGTAAAGCCACACAAGTGATTTCATGCTTCTAGCCAATAAAGCACTAGTTTCTTATGTGTTTTCAGCATTTAAAGTGAGCCATCATCAGCTTCATGACACAGAAATTGAAGGCTCCCTTCACATGGGACAGTCTGCTTGTTTCTAAAATAGCCTGTTAGTTCCCATGAAAGCACTCCAGGGTTTAGTTGTCCATAATTTCCTCAAGTTTTAAGTTTGAAGTGAAACTTTCTCTGTGGTGTTTGAAAGACAACACCTTCTTTTTCCCATGGAAAACTTCCAACACTTATTATATTTGGGGTGGGTTTCTGAAAGGCAGGAGGAAAAAGGAGGAAGAGAACTTTTCACTGGAATTGAAAATACGGCTGAGAATATTTTTGGAAAAGAGGAATATTTTGGGAATATGAGCTCTTTGGAATACTCAGAAAAGTTATAACCTCATGTCAGTGAAAAAGTTCATACAGACAACATTAAAATGTGCCCAAACTTCGTGTGACTATAAAGTTTTGAAATAGCTGTTGTTTGACACTTGTAACAGCCTCTACTGAACATATGCAATCAGCTGAAACCTCTGTATACTCCATTTTTGAAGCTCAAAATATCCCCATAATGCTCCCAGCTGCTGCCCTCAAAGGAAGGCCAAGGCATTCAAAGTAAGAGCAGCAGCTTGTGAGCATTTTTGGTTTTGTTTTAAAGAACTATCTCGTTACTCAGATGGTGAGAAGAGGAATTCTAATCTGAATGCAGAAGGAAATAAAATTTAAACCTAGAGATGTTCACGGAAATGAAAGAGGGAAGAACTCTGACACCTTATGCGTGTCTGAGAGTTATGAAAAGAGATGAAGTGACTAGGATAAATGAGGGAAATAATGGGAAAGACTAACAGCTATTTGGCTGGAGGAGACACACAGATTAGGGCTGATGTGAGTGATGTTGAGGAAAGAAATGTACAGAAGATAAGATACCAAAGCTTGACTAGGTGCTTGATAGTGGCACTGCAACACTCTCCCCTATTTGTTTGTCTCAGATCAAAATCAGGGTTTTGCTGACACAGGAGTGTGTGTCCCACCACTAAGAACTGGAACAAGTTCTCAAGAACTCCAACAGTACCAAAAAAAAAATCAATCCAAAACAATAGCAAAATATCAACCTTCTCATACCCATTTTTCAGATGAACACATTCCTCTGTCAAGTTCATTACACCATCAGTGGTGTCAGAACCCAGGACAGACAGTGCAGAGGTGGGAAGATGTGATGGAAGGAAAAGGCATTTAAGACAGCTTAAACTGGTGAAGAAATTATTGTAAATGAAATTACGAATTTTGTTGAATGGATTGATGATGTAAACAAACTGATAGACTGAGGTAAGTTAAAGGAAGTTGACGTGAAAAGCTTGAAACAGAGAAAGATCAGAAAAAGAAAACTAGGAGAGACTGGGCAAGAGTCTGAATAAGAAAAGATCCCTAAGAGTAAAGATTAAAAATGAATAACTAGGAATACCGTATCAAATTTGAAAAACCAGCCCAAGGACAATCTCCAAACCAGAACTTAAGAATTACTGAATCTCTCAGAAATCAGAATGTGTTTTCAAGTGCCTCATTTCCTTATCTGCAACACAAAGATAACGCTGCCCTTTGAGCTCTTGGATAACATCTAGTGAAAAACCACAGAAAAATCCATGAGGAAAACATACGTTTTATAACAGAGTTTGCACAGCATGAAATAAATTGCAAAGCCTGGGGAAGGACTGCTGATAAGAGCAGCTATTTTTAAGGTGTTCAGTAAGTGCACAGGTGCAATGGTGCTCATTGGCTGAAGCAGAGCAGCTGAGGAAAAAGCTGTACCACTGTGCCATCAAAGGCTGGATCAGCTGCCACACAAAGGGGGTAGGCATGTCAGCAAAGTAAGCTCAGACAGGTATGTTTAATTTTCAAGAGTTTTGTTTATCAACCTTAACAGTACTCTTAGTGCATTTGTCTGTAATCATCTTAGAAAAAAAAAAAAAGAAACATTTATCACAAGCAGATAAAAAAGAATATCCTTAGCAACCAATATATAGAGTTTATACACAATACAGTCAATGTTTCCATTACTGATATTGAACTAAATACTAAAGCAAGCTTATGGTGACCCACTACTGAATTTCAGGAATGTGAAAACCGCGTTTAGAAGTTGAAGCTTTAAAAGCAGAATTTTTGCTCAGTGAGTGGATTTTGCCTGAGTGAAAAACAGTGTCTGCTCCCAAAACTGCTCCCTGCATGCTGGGGTAGGGTACTGAGACTGGGAACACCCGGGGTGAAAGTCTGCAGATAGGGACCCTTGCCACTACAGATACTTGACGTTCATCAGGAGTACGTGCTGTGCAACCCTCTGTACCCAAAGCCAACTTGGGGCATGAGTTTCAAAATCATAGGGGTGTCTCTGAAGAAGGGAATTCAGAGGTGGGGGGAGGGACAGAGAAGGCAAGAGGGAGTTGAGAGCTTTGTCTAGGCTGGTGATAACATGGAGGAAGGTGAAGTATGAGGTAACAGGATATTGCCCAGTATTGGCAGAAGTTCTTTAAGACTCCACCTGTCATTTAAATAAATTTACTTAAAACACACAATAGATACAGCATATCCTGAGTAGCACTTCAGTGACTCAAGTCAATGCGCTGTAACAGCAGAGCCATTTGATGGCACTCCTCACAGCACACAACAGTATTTTTAGTGTTTCTTCACTTCAGGGAACCCGAAGCACTTAAAAGGTCATAGGACAGAAGAACATTTGTTTTCTAACTGTAAGCAAAGGGAAAAAAAAGGCTTATTTTGCATAGCACCTGTATCAGTAAAGTCTCTTCACTAAATTGTCTGGGAAGAAACTTCAAAGTGATAAATTATTGAAAGACACACCCTAAACAACAGAAGGACTGTATTTTTAGCAGCTAGTGCAGGCCAGTGATCCTCAGGTGCACGAGGTAGGCATAGTCTCCTCTCATGGCTTGACAATACAAGCTTTAGTGCCAAGAATTTAAATGGAAAAAGCTGGAAATGCCTCACACACTGAAAACAGAAAAAAAAATCCTTACTGTTTAACAATATGGAGAGAAAGAAATCATGTTACAATTAATAAACTGTGTATCAAACCCCACTTTTTGTAAAACTGTAGGAATGGGATAAACCTCTGCTTCCCCCCACTGCAGGCAGGGAGACCCCAGTACAACTCTTCTCCCTCTGGCCTGCAAAGGGAAGACACAATATCCTGTCTGCCTTTACATGGTACCTTGAATTTGCTGCCTTACCCAGTCTGCTCAGCCCCTGCCAGTGCATCCACTGACAACCTTTAAACACATGTGGGGAATGGGGGGATGCCAGCACCCATTCTCCTCTTGTCACTCCAATGCCACCATCAGTGTCTCCAGTCCTGTGTGTGGAAGGAGGTGGAGAGGGCAGAGGAGAAGGGTAGGAAGTAGTGCTGGCAGAAGGTAAGCTGGTCCTTACACTCTATCACAAAGCAGGCAAAAGAGTTTCCCTCTTTTCCCATTCAACCCATGTACACAGGCACCTATTTGCTACTTCTGTTTTCCTGAGGGCCACGTGCTGCTCCATCGGTGCTCCTTTTTGTAATGTATTTGAACCTTTTAGTGTGCCCCAGCCAAAACAGCTTCGGTTGTTCTTGTCAGAGCCCTTGGGAGTTCATCAGAGTTGCTGGGGTGTGGACTGCGCTGAGTTGAGAGAGAAGAGGCTGAAGGGCAGAGTGCCGAGACAGCGAGAGATGGATGGCGGGGGTTGTGCCACACTGGACTAGAACCAATCGTGTTTTATGGGGGTGCGTGCGGGGCACGTACACGGGGTGGGGGGATCAATCGGGTAGTGCGTGGTCGCGTGTACAGTAGTTGTGAAGTGTGTGGGTAGAGTGTTATGTAGACAAAAAATGGTCTTCTGCGAAATCATATTGATTCATTGTTCAGAAGTCCCGAGCTCCCACACTCCTTAGGGCTGCAAAGAAGAACAGGCAAGCAGAAACCCTCCACAGCAGAAACAGAAACATTAATATTCCCATGTGTTCATTAAGATGATCCCTCACTGTCGTCAGCCTACGAGTATTCTGCAGTTTTTCTTAGACACATATGTATGAACGCAGCATTTACGATCAGTGATTAATTAATACTGTGCTAGTACATGCAAGTCCTATGGCTTAGCTTTTAAATTCTTCAGTCATCTACAATTTCTTAGTATTTGATGCAGTAGCAATCAGAGACTGTAGGTCACTGCCCTACAGTAATGAAAATAAGTATTTTAACAGTTTACAGTTCACTGGTTTAGTTTTCTGATTGCACCTATGAGAACATGATTGAGCAAAATCCATACGCATGCACATTTGCAAGGATTCCAGAGAGACAGCTAATATGTGATTTAAAATAATGTATCTGGATATGGAAATTAACTGAAGATATTTGAAGAACCTCATTTTTGTCACGACCTTAAATCACACGATAATCACCTTCATGGAATAGCAGCCAGTACCTCTCAATTATCTTACATATTTGACCCTACCTCTTCCAATTCTCCTTTAAAGTCTTTAATTTTCCCTGATTCTGTATTAGGATTGAGTACTCTGTAGGGCACCCTAGCAACTACCATCACAAATAGCTGTGGACGCCTCTAATCTCAAAATGAGAATAATCAAACTATTTCCCAACCATATTTTAACATGTTTTATGTGCATATATTCAATGCAAATAATTTATAGTGAAATTACCAGCAGCAGTATACTTTATGCAATTATTCATGTCTGTGGTGGCTTATGAATGTCTTTACTTTTCTACACATTTTCTCCTTCTCTAATAAGATACTCTCAGGCTACAAGATTACTACAAAAAGGCAGAAATACTCCGTAATACACTCGTAATGAGTAGGAATCGGTACATTGTTTTCAAGGCTTGTTCATGAAGTTTGAGTAGTTAAAGCATAAAACATCCACAATGGCTTTTAAGGCCCCTGGGAGTACTTCTCAAGTACTTACTCTTTGCTCAGTAGCTAAGGATGTGCATTTTTCATGTTCAGTTCCTCATTTTACACAGAGTCTGCATAGCTTGAGGTGTCACATTTCATGGGAATTTCACAAAGCATAAAAAAAATTACTCAGAACCCAAAGATTCATTTTCATAGAGACAGAAAGCAACTCAAAGGCTCCCAGCCTCTGTCAGCTTTAAAAACAAGGGAAATCCATAATTTTATGGTGATGTTATTACTGAATTCCATGTAGACCCTATATCCTCCTCACGAGCAGTCCCAACATGAAAGGCCATTTCATATCATGCACGGAGCAAGAAACAGCTCAGTTTTTTTGCAGATGTGTAAATTACTATAGGGTGGTTGAACTTTTGAACTCAAATTTGCTCCCATGCCAATTCCCATCCCAGACTGGGAGGACTTGTACTGTACGCTCTGTGTGAGGACCATTTGGCTCTGCTTCCAGATGGATCACACATCACAATCACATCCAGGGAGAAGGGAGGGAGGAGGAGGACAAAGGAGAGGGCAGTGCTTGCTCCAACAACTAAGGGAAAGCCTAAGGTTGTATTCAGTAGGGAACTCAGTGTAATGCGTGTATAGAACAAGTTTAATAAATATCGTTTTAAAATATGCAGATGAGAAATGGAGAAAGGAAACGCTAGAAGTGTAGAGTGGAAAGCAAAGAGGATGTTTTCCCTCTTTTTAAACTGCGTGGCTTCCAATGTCAAACTCTCCCAACTACCCCTGTACACGTAAACAAATGTATTTAGTCTTTAAGAGATATTTTCAGAATTGAAAGAGGATTCACCTACTGAGATAAGGAGGTTTAGTGTTTATATTATTAATCATAGAGATAGTATAATGTACCCTTTTCTTCTAGTATAACAAAGAGCATTGTAACCTCATTATTTCTAATCTAAAGGGTTCATGAATCAGGATGCCATATCCATTTGTATTTTTTCATTTCATGGCTTTTCAAGAAGAGGCACATCTTGAGGTTTCTGCACATGTAGCAGAAAGAGGTACTGAGCCATCAGGTATATAGGTCTGATTTTTCTGGGACTGTTACTTTTGATCTGAACTACAAGAAATGGTACCTACAAGGTTCACTGATGGAAAACTGGCGGTGTAGTCCATTTCATAAAGGGAGATAGCATGGCTGCATCCCTGCCACTCCGTACCTCAGCTCAGCAGTGCTGCTCATTAACAGGTCTTGTTAGCACAGCTACACTAATCTGTTACTAACTCGCTCACACAACTGTGGCTTGGTTTGGCGGGTTTCATTTTGCGTTTTTTTTTCTAGTGGTGGTAAACCTAGGTTGTATCTCTAGGTTGTATGTGGAGCTGCCCTGCACTATGTGGGTATGACAGCTTCCGGGTGGAGTTGCCATCTGTTGGTGTGGTTCCATGGGAACTGTGGTCTGATGTCCAGCATAAAAATGAAGGATCTGGATTTTGAAATGCCCACAGGACAAGTGTCGAACTCTGATAAGCTTTCTGAAAGGCTCAACAGAAAGGTCAAAGAACTGAATTTACCAGGAGACTGTGCCAGCAAGTCTCTCTCAGAAGCGACACTCCCAAGTAATCAAGTTACAGGCACCCAATTTCTTTTTAAAGCTCAGGCTGTTACTGCAGCTACTTTGAGATCGACTGATGAGTTTACATCATTTTAAAGTACTGCACATAAGAAGACAACTTGAATATGTAGAGACATATACAGAACTTCACATTGCATGAGGATACCTGCACACTGAAGGTTAAGAAAGTCAGGGAAGTTTTCATACTTGACTTCAAGAAAAGAAAGAAATACAAAGGTAAACCTAATCAAGTGCTGTCTATTCCTATTTACTTAGGGCTGGGATACTTTTCTACAGCTGGAAAACTTTAAATAGTTCTCCAGTTCACACTAAAACAGGAATATTGCAAAGGTATGCACAGTATTCAGTATTAGCTCCCTTTTCACCACTAAACTTACATCACTACCATCTGTTTTACTGCTGCAGTACCAACCAGCAAGACATGTCTGTTTAGGATAGAAATAGCCTCTCACAGACTTTATTTCTACTTTTTTTTTATTTACACAACCCCTGCTTCCCATATATACATTTACTGCAGAAGGACGCGCTTCTCTATGCAAAATGCTTTGTAATACCTAACCTTTAATGCAAAACGACAAAGCCACATAATTTATCAGATTGAGGGAGGAAAGTTCAAGAGCACTGGAAACATTCATGTCCTTGTAAATAACGAGGGGTTTTTTTGATAAAAACAGCCAGCCAATTCCTGGAAGCAGATCATCCTCCCATTACAGAGAGCACACTTATAAACCCCAAGCATTCCTAGTAGCAGTTGGCTCAGTGCAGAAATGCCACTAGCTTGCTGATAACTTCATGCCTCGCTTTCAGAACGAAAGGGTTATCAGCAGCAGCTTCCACTGCCTGCTTGCAAAACCTCACCCTCACCTTCGACTTCCTCTAGCTCCTTGACATCTTCGGGCACACACAGTGTCCTGGTGACAGACAGTAACCAGATGGTCTTTTACCATCCAGCACGGAGTCGTTTCAGGAATTTAATCTGATTTCCCAGAATACGCAGCACAGCCCTTGGTTCCAAACTTGGCATGCAGGTGGCATTGCATGCCTCTGGCTTTATAAATAGGCGTAGCTGTTGGTGGCTTTGGTACATGTCAGTGTTTGAGCTGTTTGCCAGTTAGTTTGGAAAACCTGACCCGCTGCCTGGGCATTCATCTGTAGTCCTGATTGACTCTGGTGGCGCCTGTGCATGTCCAACCACCCTGTCAAACATCTCAGTGTCTCCTAATTCCAAGAGCACAGTCACTTTCTGCTTTACAACTAGTAGCTATTATGGTACTTTCTTTCCATTTTTTATTGTTGTCAGACACACTGTACTGTATAATTAAAAGCACATGCAAAATAGATTTAGAATTACGTTGCTGCAGTAGGAAGCTGAGGTTACCAAAAGGGTAACTACCCAGATACAGCTACGTTCTTTCTCTTCATCCATCCCTTTGCAAAGGTTGGCTCCCATTTACCAGCTAGACAGGTGAGGAATCAAAATATTACCCTATTCTTATGCCTCAGTGCAGGACTTGAAGCTTTCAGGCTCCTCAGGTCTCATTGCTCTGCCTTGGGAAGTCACTGCTCCTCTTGGGAACTTCTCCATCACTGGCAGTTCACATCTGTGCAAATTGCAGCTATCAGGCTTGAAGGAAACTGTTTTAATGGATCCCTCATAATTTAAGCATTTAACAAGGATCAAAATGTGCCTTGGAGTTACGTTTCACATGTGACTTTAGTGTTTAAGACACTCAGTTCTTTCTTACTTAATTTTAGAACTCATACAGGACTACTCTGGTAAAAGTTCCTCATAAAATTTCTTAAAAGTCCTGAAAGGTCTTGCAAAACCAGGCAAAAAAATAAAATAAGAGCATTATTATATACTCATTCTATTTGCATGATGATAAAAGCATGCTTGTACAAATGCAATTCCAAAACAAACTACATTTACTATTTATAAGGAAAAAATGGTAGGCCATAATAATAAAGGTGCTGTTCTATCAGACTGGAGATGCTGTTGACTTTGTGTATTAACTTATCAACCTTTAATCCTCTTAAATGGTATGTCATTGTCCCTCAGAGTATGTCAGATCCCAAGACCATTACCATAATCTCCTGTGCCTGCACCAATATCTGTAGATATACACAGGACTTTAACACTTTATCAGAAGTGCAGAGTGTCTGCGACAGGAAAATGGTCTACTGGTTCTACTGCAACCTAGTGTTCTTCCCAGATTATTGAATTAAGTATTGAAGTCTTGACTATACTGTCCTTGGATATATTTAAAGGATATGTAGTCATGGTGATAGGGCCATGGTTTCATGGTGGATTTGGCAGTGTTAGGTAAATGGTTGAACTCAATGATATTAAGGGCCTTTTCCAACATAAATGTTTCTATGATTCTACTTACCTTTAATTTTAGATTACAATAATGGTTTGGGGTTTTACGGGAGAGGAGTTAACTTAAAGCACAAATATTACCCCAAATCGTAACTCCTAGGCTCCTCCAAGCACTTGTTTTTCTTTATTTCTTCTTTAAAAAAACCTCAACACTAGTAATTCAAAACCGCCAAACAAAATTGAAACCATCTCTCATCCAGACTTGACACTCAAATTTTTATTCTCCATATAAGCACACAGCTCTCACTAAATCAGAGCTGCATCCAAAAGCTGAATTTGATTCAAGCATAGTCTAGTATGAACACTGACTTCTGTCCAGTTTTTTCCTCAGCCTTAGTTCCTTAGACCTTGCAGCAAGATCAAGGCCTTTGCCTGCTCGGACTGGACACACGGCTTGCGCTTTCAGACCACAAGAACAAGCTCTAGCTTTCATCTAATTATGGACACTTCTAAATACTGATCTGAATCCATAAGCAGGCAAATAGGGACCCAAGTACACAATTACACTCTGCAAACGAGGCTGGTTGACCTTTTGACAACCTTCTCGTTTGATCTGAGAGACAGACAGCATGGGATCCCACCAGGCAGAACTCCTCACATTAGAGTGTCAGCAAAGTATCCCTGAACCCTCATAGCTTACTTATTCAGTGTATTTTTAAAATAATTAAGCCTTGGTCTACACAAGCTGCTTTTTTTTCCTCACCTTGCCAACAGCACTGGCTAAATTGTCAGAAAACATGAAGGCTACTGGCATTTCATGTGTTGCTTTTCTCATTCTGTGCAAGGAACAGATGATTTCAAAATGATATTCAAAGAATCTTCAAAATTACAGTAAGATTTGTATTAATCCTCACCAGTTATGGACATAGTCATTACCTTTAACCCATTCCCATTTATTTTTTGAATATTTAGGTAACATCCACCATACTGCAATCTTATAACTGGGACAGAAAACTTTTAACTTCTGTGCTATCAGTGAAGTTCATCATCCTTACGGATCCTTGTGGAAAAAAAGGAAGAGGGAGGAAATAACAAAAGGAAAACAATCCTGTTTCCATGGGGGGGAAAAAGTCCCTCAAAACATGGTTTCTTTAGATGTCCATAATCATTAAAAGGAACATTGGAGAATAAATTTTGTTTTAAGAACTGTTAAATAGGGAGGATCAAAAGCTGTTTTCTAAGCTAGTCTTTTAAAAAAGTAACTCTCGAGAGAAGCCCTGGCTAATGTTGGTTTCCAGTCTATAGGCTATATGCTGACAGAAGGGAACACTTTGGGAGAAGTATCGTCAAACAGCCCTAGTTCAGGGGACCTGAGCAGAAATAAACAGTCATTCCTTAGCACTCAACAATAAACTGTCTGGATTTCTCACTGTTGTCTGTAAAAGCCACACTTACCTTCTCTTCACGTACCCATTAAAGTAAATAAAATTTTCATGACTCATATTTAATCATTTTTTGGCAGCTCAGTCTGGCTTGAACCAAGTCAAAACCCTGAAGCAGAAATTTGCAACCAGGAAACATTAGAGTGAAACTACATGGACTTTCGGAAAAAATAAAGAGACGTCCTCAAGAAATAACTTGTACCTGGAACTCACTGAAGGACCTACAGCTGTTAAGTATATGTGTATATACAGCCTATTTTCCCTCCAAGGTACAAAGCTATTTCTTGATGAGTGCAGGCAAACAAGTTGATGTGAAACACTGGGAAACTGCTCAGTCAAGATGACGGACAGCCTCGTGGGTGAGTCCTTGAAGCAAAGGAGGCAATGCCATGCCTAAGGCTGCCACTTACTGTCACAAGCCCTACAAGCTGAGTTAGTATTGCTAGAGGAAAAGAGTGAAGGACACCAAAGGTGCTGGAGGAATGCAGCCAGAATATGGAACTTAGGAGAAATCCCATCTATTTATGATTTAGGTTAAATGCAATGAAAATAAGGAGAATATATTCCACTCCAAAAGGATCTGCAGAACAAGGACACCACAGCAGTAAGGCACAAAATCTCTAAAAAAAGACTACTTTTTACTTCTCCAATCTCCTCTACTTAACACTAAGCTTAGAGCATACGGGACCACCTCTGTGCTAACTGTGATGTACCTTCAGTAAAATTTATTCACCTATTCACCAGTACTCCGGGTTTAGTAAAATGAAGCACTACAATAAGTACACACAACTGCCACAAAAAACCCCCTAACCAATTACTATGATCTTCCAAAAATAATTTACCAGAAACACTCTCACATGACGTATTTAATGCCTCTTTTCAGCACCCTCCTCAATGTATTCGGATAAGATTGTCTGGCTATATTGTACTTCCAAACCTATCTTTATCTCATTGCACATGCAGACCTATTCAGAAAGTACATGCTGGCTCCTGGAACTGCAAATCATCTGACGTAATTTTGGAGTTGTAACAAGCTTTGAACTTCCTCAAAGACAATCAAGATCAATTTTCGTTCTGAAATGAAGCCCACATCACACAGAAAAATTGTATTATTGTAAAAGATGCTAGGTTACACTACCCAGAGAGAAACTTCAGCTTCACACAGCAGCAATGTGGGGAAAAAAAGACCTGATTTCAGAAGTTACCAATACCTAAAGGTATCTTCCTAAAATAATGCTTTTAGCTTTATGGCATACTTCTACATAGTCAGTTTTTTGTAGTTTTGTTTGTTTATTTGTTATATTCATTTTGAACAAGCTGTAATCACTTGTTAATAACAATGCAACAAGATGAGTTTCATTCGTGTGACGCTGTGGACATTGGCACTAAGGCTCTGTTTTATCATTCACTGAATTCACTTGAAAATTTCTAATTTTAGATTATGGAATCAAGCTCTTGAGAGCCACAACAAGAAAGGGACCATTATATCTCCTTGAATGCTGGATGTATTAGAATATGGGAGGGGAAGGAGAAGGGGAAGGCTCCTAGACTGAAGGCCAGACTGTCCCATATAGCACTTTTATTTTGCTTCCAGTCTGAATTTCTTGAGAGCCTCTATGGCCAGTTTTCTCCCAGAAACTTTTTACTGCACATGTTTCTGTGTCCTTGTCTACTATTCAAGTACTTTTGTGTGACTGCACAGCTACTGACATAGAACATAATTTCTGTACCACTGGTTTGTTTCTTTTACACCTCCAAAAACTGGTCTTATCTTCAACGTCTTCGCATGAAGCCCCACTTACTATATGAATCCTTGCTTTCCATAATTCAGCATTTCTGGTTCTTACAAAATCCTTTTACTTATTTTTGTATTTTTTTTTTGCTCCTCAATGTGTAGTTTGAGTTTTAGCAGTTAAATACATCAAAGCGACATTTTTAAATACAGCCATATACGTCAGGCTAAGAAAACTCAAATGAGCAATCTACCACAAATATGCATTCGTAAGCAGTATCTATTTACTATGAGATCATCCAGCAGCAAAGATCCCTTGGAGTGACTGTTCTCCCCTCAAGATACCGAAGAAACTCTCCAAATTTACAGCCAAGGTTTCCTGGCTAGATGAAAAACACACACATCCATCTGGGCCACAATAGAGGAAATCAGCTTTCTAATCATGTAGCACACCTTTTCCAAATCACTCTCCAAATGCTATCTTTGCCAGTTATCCTTTAAGTGCAAAGAACAGAACATAAACCTCTCATTATCTGTTTAACTCCAAAATGTCAGATAGCTAAAAATTGTTTCCAGCCAACTGACCCCCTAAGGTATGATTCTCTCCCTGTTTATTCCATGGATTCTGCATGATATCCATAGATACTGATGATGCTGCATTCTGCTGCACCTCAACAGAAAGAGGCGATACGAAAACACTTCTCCCAACAGGGTGATGGAGCAGGCTGGGTGCTGCCCCTCTCTGTTTCCCTGGTACTTTTGAACTGTCTAAGCAGCATGGAGAAAACACTCATAACTTGGGAGGTCAACAGCCACCCACCGCTGCAAGAAAGGAGAGAAGCACAGCTCACAAAACTACTCCTGCTGCGTCCAACCTGCTCACAGCAGCTCCTTTGTAAAAGATGACCACACTCCAAGCAGTTATTTTGTTCTGTGCCCTCTGACACAGTTATCCAGTAAAGGCTTTAGAATGCCTTTCCTTTCTCAGAATTAGAGATTTGCAGTATAATCTACAAGAAAGGTAGACAAAGGGGAGACTATCAAGATTCCAAATATTCCAATTCATTCTGCTCAGTGGTATTAATCTCCCCTTCCTTTTCTTGTGTAACATGAAGGAATCAGGACCAAAATGAGAAGCAAGTTCAAAGACACTTTACACATCAAGTTGCTGTAGACCTGTGAGAGCTTCCAAGCAATAAAAACAACTTTTGGATGCAGTTCCTTACCTCTCAGGATGTAGTTCTGATAATTCTGGTCGGCTTCTGCTCCCACTTTGATTAAGCAAGTCAGACCTTCAGCAACAACAAACTCATGAACCAAGTCCTTGTCATCCTGTCACAGGAGAAAGGAAAAGCTGAATTAGAATTTTGAAAGACAAAGAAACAGATTATATCATAAGTTAAAAACAAATGCACACCTGCAACATTGATTTTATGTTTCACATGGTGTATGCAAGTTGATAAGCAAAGTTGTTACACAGAAGAACACAAGCAGAATTCTGAGTTTTAAAATCAGAATGAAATGCATCAGTGCAAAGCAAGAAAAAACAAGCTTTAACCTTTCAGTCAACTACAGAAAATTAAAATCTGCAAAATATGACTTTTTTTTTTTTTTCATTGAAGGCTGGCAGACATTCTCCACAATACTATAATCTCATCATATCACATAAACAAATATCCTTAAAGTCCTAAAGTGTCAGGATCAACAAGAAAACACCATCTCTATTCCTTAGCACAATTCCAGTTTCAGTATTTTAAGTGTGTACACCAAAACTTTAAAACTGGTTTTATTGCAATGTAGCATTATATTTATTATCTTGACATAATATTAATTCATTATATTTAGAATGAGAAAGCAAAGTGTTAGGGATAAGAGCACTAGTAGATAATATGCCCACACTGTGATGGAAAACACAGCAAATACATGAGAAAATGTCACAGGAGTTGATACTTGCTAAAGTGACTCACTATTTTTTCACCATCAGTCCTTTCCTCAGGGCAGGAGAATGATCTCATATCACAGGTGGAAGTGACACCAGGGAGAGGAGGGGTTTCCTGGGCCTTACATACCTAACTGCTGTGCCAAAGGACTATAGAGCCCCATATCTAAAGCTTGTCTACTCTTACAGAAGGCTCATGCAGAAAAACAAGAAGCTACTAATAACTGGATTAAACAGCCCTTAATGAATTAGCCATGCAAATTAAGCACAAGACCAATTGAAGATATTAATGGGAGAGAATTACTCTGCAGACAATCCCAGCTGCTGACTCCCTTCTTTTAAATAATCTTAATTTATGCTTTCATACACAACAGTGTAACAGACATAAATTCCAGATTTCCAATAACGCAGCCCCAAGAACCCAACATAGTAAATTTGTTGAGAGTGATTTTTGAATTCATGGCAAATACTTAGAAAACTGCCAAGAGAAATAAAATAATCAAGCCCCTTTTAGTGTGACATTTCACTTACTGAGAGTTTCTTTCCACCGGATAGTTTATTTATTATGAATTTCCTTCTTCCACCAGAGATAATTTACATAATTCCTACAGTCTGACCAAATGGGATATTAATAATTGGAAGGTGATCTAGCAGTTTGTGAGAAGTTTAGAAATTATGGGAAGAAAAATCCATTTCATGTTTTAGTTGGTCTAATTTATTAAAACAATTTGAAAAATATTATACAGTCATGTACAGATACACAAATTTATCACATGATAAAGGTGATTTATCCTTTAAATAAAGTATAAAAGTATACAAAGTGGAAGCATGCAATCATACCCCACATCTTGGTGAAAGTATATCGTAAAAGCCCAAAACACATAAGATAAAATTCACCTCTGCATAAGCACCCTTGAGCTAAAAGTTTTTATTTCTTAGTCTCCAATGTTTTATCTTTTAAGAGAGATGGGGTTTTTTTTCAGCAGCTAGATAAAAGCCTTAAATAGTGTTTTCTGAAAAGCTAAGAAGTTTACAAACTCACATGTCAGACCAAGGCACTACAGATGCAAGCACACAATTTTATGAAGACAAATTTCCTCTATGCATTTTCACCACCAGGTGAGTGCTCCCTCCCATGTATCCCTTTGTTATATGGTGGTTTTAACTCAAGGATACCGGAATAATTTCTTGTTCTTCAAGAATTTTGGATTTTATTTTTCCTAAAACTCAAGAGCGGAAACATATCCATGGAATCTCTTGGCGAAGCTTAATGTAAAGTATATTAAGGGTTCAGGTAAACTAAGCCTATGTGTCCTGGTGACAAGGCCTTTCACAAGGACTTTGCATGCCTAGAAAGTTACTCTGCGTGCCAAGACCAGTGATTAAAAATTCTCTGCTACTAAAGAGAGAAGGTGCCAAACCCAGAGCGGGCAGTAGGGGCAGTAAAGGCAAGGGATGGCAAAGACAGGAATACATAGTATTTAGGAAACTAACACAAACTGGTGGAATTGTGCAGAATCAAGAAAGCTGTGGGGAAAACATCCTCCAAAATAGTTTTTCTAAAAATCAGTTGAGAAACAGATGCATACTTAGGCAACACAGTTGTCTAATTTATGAGAAATAATATATATAACAAATCAAATGATTGAATGAAATAATCACAATTTTTTCCAGATGGTAATGTTATCCTAGTTAAAAAGCATTTCCTTTTTCTTTAAATACCTTTCCTTGATACTCGAGTATACATTCTGATTTTGTATCATGTGTGTTTGCATCCTCCTTGAATTGAGGAAAAAAGGAATCTATTCTGGGTGGACACACAGTAAAATAAAGAACGCTGGAAAAACAGAAAAAAGTAGGAATAACTGTGGTCTGTGGATTCTGACATTTATTAATAGACCTACCATGCTTGTTTGGGAAAAAATAAATGACATTTGGATGATGAAAAAAAAATTTAAAGGAGAGAAGTTAACAGTAGTTCAGTTTCAGAGTCCTTCAGGTTGAACCCAAAAAACAAAATAGAACTTTTTAATAGCATTTAGCCATTAAGGGCTGCTGACTTTCCGTGAAAGATAAAAACTGAAACACCCACTGTAACTTTAGGGTGTTCCCCATAATCTCAAATAGTGAATGCATATTAGTGCATCACCTGGGGAAAAATTAGAAATTAGCATTTGATTGTCAAAATAAATCAAGCTAAAAATCTGGTTTTGTATCGATGATATTAATTTTTTTTTATTTTTAATTAGTTATTTAATTATTTATTTTTTAACATGGACCTTTCCAAAGCAAATTTTGAGTTGAAGTTCTTCTGGAACTTTTTCAAAGCAACCAAGTCATAGAGTCACCCTAAACTGAAAGGAGATATATTGCAGGGGAACAGCAGAGAAAATAGAGGGGATGAGGAACTCCAACCAGACTGCTTTTGGAAAGCACTGAATAAACAAATCAAACCTGAATTTAAAAAAGGCTTTAAAGGTACTTCTCCTTTCCCAAATAAAAGGGAAAAAGAAGGTGTAATCAAGCAGAGTACAAACACATCATGCCTTAGACATAAATCTCAACTCAGTACATTATCTATCCCATCATGTATATACGATGAGAGGAAAGAAGCAAACATCTGGAATGTGCAGCCAAAGATGAAAGGCATGCAAGCTCATACGTTCTACATTGAAAGGAGAATGTTTACATCAATTTTGGTCCAGGATAATCTTTTCAGACCCATTAACTCACTGACTTGCCAAGTTAGGTGACCTCAAGAGTAAAGGCTACTCTCTAGCAGTGGTTAAGAGGTTCAGGTTTCCAGGAAGAGAGCATTCATTGTACAGAATATATGGCATAAGTGTGACAATGATACCTACAAGTATATGCCACACATGTGTGATAACAGCTAGAAGGAGGCAGGGAAGTGTTGCCATTTGCTATGGAAATGGACTCCTCTGCTAATATTGCAAAGATTTATGAGCCCTTAATCAGCAGGCATCAAGGCACTGATGAGAAAAGCAGCAAAACAGGCAAAGCTCTCTAAGCTTCCTGCTAAGCTCCTGCAACCATAAAGACTGTGCAGTGACACAAAGGCTGGCTACTTAAAGTCTTCATGAAAAGATACCATTGGCCTCGTCAGATAACTATATTTTGCTCATTTATTCACAGACTTGAATTAGATCATGTCTCTTCCTTTTTTTAGGCATCTCAGAGGAAGAAAAAACAAGATAATGTTATGTCTGTGCAATAGATGTCTATCTTTCTCCAGTGTATAATGAAAAAGACACTATACTCAGTGGTATATTAAAACTCGCTTATGTGCTTGACAAAATGCACAAACAATACTTTTTCACCTCCATAACTCAGCCTAGCAACTATAAAGACCCCACAAACCCTGTACCATTGGCTCCTGTGCCACTGGCAAATCAGTGGGGGAGTTATTGCCTTCTCTCCTACACATTTGTACCATTTGACATATTTTCTAATGTAGTTTTGCAGGGTCTTACCTGAAGATGGAGACTGAAGACGTTCTTCTAAGGAAAGGCACTTTGCAAGAACATGTTTTATCTGATGTGCAGCTTCCATGTGCAAAGATAAATTGTTTATATACTGTTTAAGATAAATCTTTCTGAAGCCTGCTATTTCTGTGGGCCATATGTTTGGAAGCTTTTACCCAAAGCATGATTATTTTTATGCCACAAGAAAGTTGCTTCATTTCCTAATAAGAATCGAAGTTTTGGAACATAGTTTCTCAAGGGGATTTTTTTTTTTTTTTTTTTTTTAATCTAACAAGCACTGCTGAAATCTTCATTCCAAGTATTTGGGGAAACTGGATTAGTAAGTGAATATTGACACTTGGATATGCACATATGTATTTCTTTCTTACGTGGCTAACAGCTGTGCAGAGTACTGTCTTTCCAAGGAATCATAACACAAAACAAGTTGCTTGTCTATAAGATTTCCACCAAGAAGAATCTCTTTTTTATGTTTTGGGTTTTTCTCCACCCGCTTTCCTTTAATAAGCTATCCCATTGTTTCTGGGTGGTTGAGCATTCCCATATTTAATTCCATCTTGTACAATTCTCTCCTGTTTCTGTTACAAAGTTAGACTGCACATTTTATAATGTTCATTTCTTTAAATAAGTAAAACCATGGGGTTCCCCAGCCTGTGCTCTCCACATGACACATTACTGAGCCAGCAATCACATTCCATACTGACCAAACCTTCCAAAATGCAAAAGTTGCTATGATCCAGCCTAAAAGTGAGAGCAGCACAGGCAGACAGGCTATCAGCCATAGACAGGAGAATCTCCTCGCTAATCTTTGCCTGTGGGTTTACAAGAGGGGATTGCATTCAAACTGAGCTCCAGTGGTTGATGCACTTCACTGCCTGCTTGAGGAAGAGCTTCCCTCTCTGCTCTGTCACTCCACAACATCCCTATTAAGAGAGATTTAAACTCTGATTATCAGGTCAGCTCTGGTTTTGTCTGTAGACCAAAAATTGTACAAAGATAGACTGCATTCACATTTCAACACCGTGATAATTCACCTAGGCAAAAGGTAAGATGAATATTGCCAATTCACTGGGCACCATAAATATGAGGAGAAATATATATCCAACTTAAAGTGGAGGAGCATTCTCTTCTGCTGCCTGAAATCTTTTGGGACAAGACGCTGGCAGCATATCAATACAGAATCCTACAAGCAGAAAGGGCACAGCTCATTCAGACACTACCTGGCTCCTGAAGTAAATATCTCTACTTTCCAAGAGGGAGAGCTAGCGAAATTGTGACTCACTGCTATGTTCATCTATGAAATAGTATGCTGGCAGAGTGCACTGTCCCCAGTCCATATTATTATGTCAGAGCAAGGTCTCCTTGGAAAGCCCTCTTCCTCAGATTCCCCTGCCAAGAGTACACACTGCACAGCAAGGAAGGAGAACTGAAAGAGAAACCCCAAATTATTATGCTCAATGTGAAAAACTAAAATAACAAGGAAAAATACATTGATCAATAAAATGCCCGTGCATTTTAGCCCTCAAAAAACCATAAAAGATGGCTGCACTCTTTAAAAGTTAAAGCACATTTTTTCAAACGACCCCCACTCCCCCCCCCCCCCNAAAGTCAAGATAGGATCACAAAGTTCAGCTGGTTTTAGGAGGATTAAGGTTTAGGGATTAAGCTTCATTCATTTGGGGATGTAAATTAGCAGCAGAGGGACAGCAGCTGACTGGTGAGGAAAGGGAGGAAAGGAGGAGGCAGGTCAAAGAGCAAACCATGCACAACTGCAGGCTTTCACCGGCATAAATCAGAAATGACAATGTATCTGGCACTCCACCACAAGAAAGTAAAATAAAGGAATATTGCCCAATATACTTCAAAATCTTTCTCTGTTACTAAGTGCATAAAGGCAGAATGATAAAACCCAGGTTTCTATTAGCAATAGTATCAATGATGAGCAGGTCCTTGTTCCACCCTTCTTATACTTAACGGTGCAAGGAGAATAGAAATAGATCTTTTTTCCAAAGCATTCCTCTGGCTCTGGCAGACCCTCACATATAAAAACCCACAAAACCAATCAACCCCATACTTTGCTCCTAATTTGACTGCCCTGGGCAGCAGTAGCAATGTGGCAGCACAGGGCTATGACCATAACACACTTCCATGACCTGAGACCCTTCATATCCACAGACTCCCTGTATAATTTCAAATGCTTATACGATTCACCATCCCAGCAGCAATGGAAAATTAACATGCAATTCCTCTCAGCTGCCCTTTCGGCTGCCTACCTCTGCAACCCTGGTGACTACATTAGAAATATGTCACAACTAGGCCTCCACAATAGTATGTTTAACTATAGCTACCTGCCTTCAGTATGCATCACATCTGCTGAAGTTACCAGCAAAATAATTACTCCCATTGACAAGACTAAAATGATGTAGTAATAAAAGTTATGTCGTGCTCTATTAGGAACAGAAATCCCAAAGCATTTCCATAGTCCAGCTTTTTTACTGGCTAAGTGACAGGTTGCATTTTACAGATCAAGATTGGCTTGCAATGTTTGCCATTAGAAAAGCTCACTCTGGCTTGAAAACCGAGTAAACATAGTCAGGAAGTGATTGAAGGAGCACAGATCGCCAAGATATAATTTATAGTTACTTTCCCACACTTCAAACTATAGTTCTGTCCTTCGGACTCCAAAATTATTGATATAATTAAAATACTAGATTGCCAATCCAGAAGTGCCTGATATCATCTAATTCAATTGTCACTGTTTATTTCAGTCCATTTTAAAAGCCAAGTCATCTATTGCAAACAAATCTGGAAAGAAATCATTCCAAAAACATACAAACATGCACATATACACACACATCCATACATAAACTGAAGTCCTGCAAGTCTCTCAAAACTGTGTTGCCATTTCAACCTCAATTATTTATGAAGCTACAAAACAATTCTGTGTATGGACCAGATGAGCCAGTGGTTAGGTAGGCAAGTCTTGTACTAAACATGAAACCTCAGCTCTACTTTGCATCAGGGCACTACTTTTAGAAGATGAACCAAACACAGATCTGACAGTCCTCTGCTGTCACAAAGAGTCCATTTCTCTCGGACACGTATTTCCACTCTCTGATACTTGGTAATCCAGAAACCACCCCAAGATAGGTGCTAGGCAGGTTCACTTGCTGTCTTCCTTCTGTCAAATTCCCACCAGCACACCTAGCAGAACAACTCCTTGAGAACAAGACAACCCTGGACTGAGGTGTCCCAAAACTGCAGTCGGCTGCTAGAAATAACTGGGCAGATGCGTTTTAGAGGTGAAGGGTCTGCAAGGATCAAACAGCGGGTTCGTATCACAATGGAAGCTCCTTCCCCTTGCTCTACTTGCTGATTAAAAATGCACTTCACTCACTTTACTGCCCTCACCAGCTGTGCCAAGCTTTCAGTCCTCTTCCCTCCAAACTCTTCCCTACACTCCTCCATGCTGTGGCTCCACTCTTCATTTTCTACTGTCCACCAGTCTTTGCACCTTCCCAACTCATTTCATGTATACCTGTATAGATGCATGACCATAACATGACACAAAGACATCAGTATTTTTACATTGTTGGTTTTTTTCCTTTTCTTTCATCTATTTACATGGAACAACATCGTACAACAGCATGCACGGAAATTACCATCCCCCTTTACTTTCAGAGAGGCAATATATTTAGGCAGCCTGCAATGTAAAATTTGGCTTCTGGTGATGACAATGATGAAAATTCATCCCCAGTTTTGTTGCTGGAGGGAAAAGATGCCATCCAGAGGGACCTTGACAGGCTCGAGAGGTAGGCCAATGCAAGCCTCATGAAGCTCAACAAAGTGACCTGGGTCGTGGCAATTGCAGACACACCTACACATGGGGCTGAGAAGTGATTGAGAGCAGCCCTGCAGAGAAAACCTGGGGGAAAAACTGCGGGGTAAACTTGGGCTGATGAAAAACTCAACATGACCCAGCAATGTGCATTTTCAGCCCAGAAAGCCAGTTGTATCCTGGGCTGCATCCAAAGCAGCGTGTCCAGCAGGAGGAGGGGGAGGGGATTCTGCCCCTCTGCTCTGATGAGACCCCACCTGGAGTGCTGCATCCAGCTCTGGGGTCCCAGCACAGGAAGGACATGGACCTGTTGGAGTGAGTCCAGAGGAGGGCCATGAAGTGGATTAGAGGACTGGAGCACCTTCCCTGCAAAACCAAGCTGAGAGAGCTGGGGCTGGTCAGCCTGGAGAAGAGAAGGTTGCATGGAGACCCCATAGCAACCTCCCAGTATCTGAAGGGAGCCTACAGGGAAATCAGCGAGGGACTCTTCATCAGGAGCTGCAGTGATAGGACAAAGAATAATGGGTACCAACCAAAAGAGGGGAAATTTAGGTTGGACCAAGGAGAAAAATCAGCCTACAGTCTTTCATGTTTAAATTTTTCTGACAGGTAACAAGTCAGTAAAACACATGTATTGGCACCTAACACACAGGGAAGGAAATAGAAATTTGCACCACTAAGACAAAGACAAAGATACCTTCAGTGGATCTAACTGACAACCCCAAAGAATTACTATTATCTTAAGTTAATTAAACACAAAATTTAGAGAGGAGAGGGTCCTTAGCCTGCACAACAATGTTGCTCCCATGTCACACTTAAGTTTGCTTTCTTCAATTACCAAGATTGAATTATTGTGATCCTGCCTGATCTTCACCACTATCTTCTTCAAAAAAGTCCTATTTCCCCTTTACTCTGAACATGGTGCTTTGCTTCTTCTGTAACTTTGGTCATTAACTTCACTACTTTTACATAACCTGCCTGATTCCTGTATCTGATGAGGGAGCTGCAGGTGGAAAACCATCTTACTGTGATGATATAATGTTACTTCTAGTGCTCCCACTGCACTTAACTTTGTAGCTGGAATGATGCCATGTTCGCCTGAGAAAAATCCCAGTTATCATCAAGTTCTACCACTGAAAATGTTGGGCTGCCTTTCTGAGTTGTACAGAACAATAAACTGAGAGGGAACTGAACTGTGCTACAATTCTTAAAATAGGCCAAAAGAAAGAACATAGAAAATAAACTGTGCTCCTATTTAGGCATGTTGAACAATTTGTAAACATCTTTCTGCATCCAACATTTCATTTTATTCAGTTAATGAAGGCCCAGATAATTAGACGATCTTTCTTCCCCAGATAACTTTTTTTTTCCCCGAGAATGCAAGAAGCAAGCAAGCAAAAATAAGTCAGACCTCAGTCTCACATTAACCTATTAAATTCCTTTGCAATAGGCAGAAATCTTTGGTTCCCTCCCCCCTATAATGGCATTTAGCAAGAAATGAACAAAAAAAGTCCTGCTGTCTTTATCTCTGATTACCACAGTCTATCTCCCTGCATACACTCCACCACCAGCTAAAAATAACACTGAAACTAAAGACATTTTATGCCACTGACTTGATGGGGACAGAATTTCATTTTTTGCACCTTTTGTAGACAGCAGATACATCAACACACTGTGTGTTTGTCCTCCCAGTTAACAGCAGAATTAAAAATTCCTAGAAAAGCCACCTAGAGCAGACCCTACCAGGAATATTCTTCATGGCAGATAAACGACAGATCAAACAACATTCAGGCATTGTATTACATATCTGAGGAAGCTAAAGTAGACAAGGGCATCATACTAAACAACATTTCCTGTTTCAAGTCAAACATTCATAGCGATTAGAGAATGAATACTGGTGGCTTCCCAAGTTTTAGGCTATTTTTATGGTGTAAGCAGTTCACAGTTTTTACTCTCATTAAGCACTGTTTAGATCTCAGCCTGAAACATTTTCTAGACACGAAGAAGGCACTCTACTTGCTAAAGAAACTGAGAAACTCATTTTGACATTTAGTGTGTCATATCTATTTTATTTATAATCTCTAAACAGTAATGAGACATCTCCTTTGTAAAATAGGATTAAATGGATCTGTAAACTGCTACATAGAACTCTGGTGAATTCAATTTGGGAAGGAAATGAAGGTTTCTCTTTTTCATGACTTAACCAAGAACCCTTCCAAGAGGCTCTTAGAGGGGAGAGGTGGCAGGCAGCCTGCCTCACAAGTGATGACAGCAGCCCCTAAATCAAGTGTCACACAGCTTCAAGCCCTAAGGAGTCATCAGTCATGCTTGCAGGAGGGGAAGGAGCAGCCTCCTTCCTTGAGATCAATGAGGCAAACACAGAATACTCCTTCTGCGCTCCTAAGGATGATTGATGACTCCTTAGCAGCTGAAGTGTGTGACATTTGATTTCACTCACCGATAAGATTGTGTCTATCCAAACACCTTCTAGTTAATGTTTCCAGGGCCCCCACATAGCTGTTCTTTGTGACATTTTTTTACACAAAGCTCAATTGTTCAATGATTAATGAATTGCTCAACAATAGAAGAAAATTCTGTAAGAGAATTTTGTAACTGTGTCCCTTGATACTCCCATCACAACACAAAACAGGAATCTAGGCTCTTCAAGAAAACTAATGGGAGATCTCCTGCACCTGTCAAATGACACTTGTAGGCAAAACAGTCCTGAAAGAGAACTGGCTTTTTAAAATATACACTTTAGGTCTGCTTTCCAGAAAACCTAATGATTGATTGATATTGATTAAAAATATTTTCCAAAACTTTAAGAAGTAGATTTACACAAGGTTATAGATTTCAACAGACTTGAGACGTGCTTTATGGCTTTCTTATTTTTCTCACAACACCACATTCTTATCCAGTTATTTCCTATTTTGAAATTATACAATCAACATGATTTGAAACTATGCTTTGTAACTACAAGGTACGCATGCTTATAGGTACTAAAACATGCATGCTTTATATTACATCCAACTGTATCACAGGCTGTGTTAAATAAACTTTTTTACTATCACTTAAATCTCAAAGCACTATTTACATTCATTATTGTACTTTTGCTCAATTTTTTTTTTTGCTTCAGAGATTGATATTGAATTAAATGTTTTAAGCAGATGTATTTTTGACTCTCTTATGAAACGAAGAATGTTTTTTGAGCCTGATTTTCTAAGTGCCATGTTTGGCTGGATTCTGCTCAATGCCTTTGGAAGTTTTAGCACTCTGCTCAAAAATCATAGGTCTTTGATAAATACAAGAACCAGGCAATTCAGAAGTCTGTCACAAAATCCATTCTAAGGGAGAGGAACTGCATTGGTTGTCAATTATACGTTACTCTTTGTTTGTCAAAAAGCATACTGGTAAACAGAGCAAGAAAACTGCAGTACAATCCAGAAAAAGATGATGACTGTGGCTCTCTCACCCCTTCAGAATGAATGACTGGAACGGAATGGCAGTACTGTCAAAGAAAAACACTCCACATAACCTTTATCATTTTGCCAAAACCAGCCCACCAGAAGAAATCAAAGAGAAATTCCAAGTTTAGACTTGCCAAATGAATCTTTCATCTAAATTTTGAAACAAAGACATTGCTCTTGCCAAACATTGCTAAGCTTTGCTGAGACCTCACGTGAAAAATCAAGAGCTCCGACTATTTGGAATTCAAATTCAATGTAAAACTTGGGCTTACTCCCAATTAATGCAAATGAGAGACTGCACATTACCTTTAAGGTCTTTAAATTAAAAATGATTCTGACATAGAACTGTGCCAAATTAAGTCAGCAATGATGAAATTATAAAAAAATGGTGTTATGAACTGTCCTGGCACTTAAAGACATGATGAAGTCTCCATAACACTCTGAAAACTTGTTATTATGAAAACATTCTTTTTTAAGTCAATGTTTTATTTCCAAAATGTTACACTCTCAAGGAATTTAAAATACTATCTATAATGGCATATAAAATCAAAAAATATATTTATGTTGAAAAACACACTTTAAAAAAACTTTTACCATAATGATAAATTTCTAATGCTGACATACTTTCATGTCATTTAAAAAAAAAAAAAAAATAGGTATGACATTTTGGATGAAAATGTTTCATTTATAATATAACCTTATTATATTTCCTTGTATTTTTCTTCACTAAAGAACTGGAACAGCTTTTCTTTCTAAAACTGATACAAGAATTACCTTCCATTCTCTCTCATGGTTCATTATGAGATAAACCAAAATCACACTCAAAGGATGCCCTTAGCAATGTTGTTGCTAAGGACAGCAAAGCTGGCAGGCAAACTGGGGCTGACAGGGGCTTGTTTTCCAGTTGGAAGTGTACTGCCTCAAATACTTGAGCATACTATACGAATACTCTCCAGCCTGAGGAACACTTTTCAATTACCCCCCAAGAGAACCTGTATTTTAAGAGTATATGTAGATTTTTTTAAGGGAATGTTTGCTCCGCAATTAACCACAGTTCTACCAGAAAGAGCTTCTTTATGTGGTAACTGGTAATTCCAAAATCTCTTTCCATACCACATACGTTAGAAAACAAGAGAGTTGAATTCTTCAAGGAAAATTATGTCCTGAAACAGTCAGACACGTTTCACCTAATTCATACACCGATTTGGGTTGTGTGCATCGCTTTTCCTTTCTCTCTTGTTACTCTTCAACACAGTCAACTCCTTAAATTAACTAGGATAAATATTTAAATATTTCCATTAGAACAGCTGATCAGCTGGAAGAGAGAGATCTTACTGGTGTGTTCTCTGAAAGCACTGAGCCCGTGTGCTCAGAAATACCTACTACACATCAAATAACCTATAGGGAAGAGGACATTTATGAATACCCAAAGTGGGATAATTCATGACAGAAGGGCATGGGAGGTGCAGGATGGGTAGGAAGAGAGGCTTAGCACTCACTACTAAATATGTATGAGTGCCTAGATTATCTGTGAAATACACAAATGCAGCAAAACACAAATATTTCCCAGAAACAGCTGAGGTGCACAAAAAGAGAAGAAACCAGAGAAGACTCTTGGAAACCTGCCTAATTTCCTCTGAGCACACAGTCCACATGCTTGTCAAGCTCACAGGGAAACCCAACTGGATCCTTGTGACTCTCAAGCAGTCTCCCTCTGGGAATGAGGGAAAATGTCTCCTGAAGAGACAATGGTTTCCCCAGTCTGCAGTCATGAGATGACCAGACTGCTTTGAACAGGAACTCCTTCTTTGTCTGAAAATTTCAAAATTCCGGGGGATATTTTTCAGACCCAGAACACATTTTCAACCATCAAGATTTAACATTAAATGGTCCACCCTTCACCACTCACTCATATTGTTCAGAAAATTTTAATTCTGGCATTTTCTAAATTCTAAATGCTTAACTTTGAAACCTATAAAAAGTTTCAAATGGGTTTAGAAAATTTGCAATTCTGCAGATTTCTTATTTGTTTTTATTCTTCTTAGAATAAATGTCTATTTAAAACAAAGCAAAAATGTTAAACTAAGAGTTTGAAATCTTTCCAGTATTTAATCTATTTAAGCTAAAAAAAGGATTATAGGTTGTCATCCTCCATTTGGATTCCTTAGTGAAGGAGGAGAAGTCCTCCTCTTACTGATTTCACTTATATTTACAGAAAATGGAGTGTCTCAAATGAATTCCATTTTAGAATCACAGTGATAGTATACTCTAATTCTCACAGATGGGGTTTTTTTTCATGTTTCCTGACCTGTTCTCTCCAACAAGTTTCCTTGCAGTCTTGAAGTTTTCCCAAGTCCTTCTTCTTATCCAGTAAAACCAATCTGAAGTCCAAGCTTTTGATTCAAGCAAATTTCTTATCAAACACACCACTTGTCTATCACATTGTCTGCTTCCCCACAGTACCCAAAATCCTCCAGATTTCAGATCTCCTCTATAATGAACATTCACATCCAAATCCATGCCTTAAAATGATCAGTCACTACCATATCGTCCTCAGCTCTATGAAGCATCTTTTTGGCTTATCAGTAAATCTTTTCCTCTGAACTCAGTCCAAGTTCAAACACCTTCAGAGATCTCCCAGTACATTTTGGTTCCTCATCAGAATTGTCGCATGTCTCCCACAAGTCTTTTCAGTTTTTGATGTGGCTTAAACCCAGACTATTTGTCCATTATCAAGCGAAAACTGGGCCATCATGGTTTTCTGGCTCACCTTTTCAAATTCCCCTCCAAGTCTTCCCAATACCAAGCTATGCCACTGTCTAAAGAGCAGTCTAAATTTCCACCTAAGAGTTTCACTTTTCTAGTCTCCTCTCCTGGCAGGTTTACATGACTCACTCTGCCACTACACCACATCTGGTCCTGCCTTGTGAGAGACTGCAGGAACATGGGAAGGTCTGCAGATCATAAAAATAAAAGACCCTAAGAAGCAATTGCCTAATTCCAAATTACAAATGAAGTCTTAAAAGTCTCTTTTGCCAGAAACTGTAAGTTATTCTCTATATTAAAAGAAAAAAAAAAAGAAATTAAATTCATGTTCAAGTCACAGAACAGACAGCTATTATTTGCTCACCTGAAATATTTGTTTCAAGGAAAAAAGTGCCCGTCTCAGCTCCCGTCCATTGGAATTGTAAAGTTTTTCTGGGAAAACAAAATAAGACAACAGAAAAAACTTCAGCATAAACAAAACCGACAATACAGCAAGAATGTAGTACAGCTTTTGAAAGTCATAGCATCCACTTCCCATTAGGCAGACTGCTCTTAAAAAAAATCAGCTTTTTAAAATATAGATGTAGGACTTGTTCATTAAATGTGCATGTAAACCAGTATTCAGTTGTCTGTAACTTCAGATGGCATCTCCCAGGTAAATTCACAATAGCTTCAACAAGATCAGTGAGAAACAATTCTCTCGGGAGTTTTTGAAAATGCTTAGAAATACTGTTCTCTCTGCACTAAGGTAAATTTAGGGTTTACTGAAAGTATCAGATTAATCTCAAAAGACTCGGCTGAGACCACTCTTTGCCTTTGTTATCAAAGCTAGAGCCACTGAATCCCATCCTTGACTGCCTTCCCTCTAGACATTCTTTTCTCATGTTCTCATCTTTCTATTGTTAAATCCTTTCTCCAATAGCAATGAACGTTAATACCAGAAATAGTCGGACAGTCTGTTCTAAGCATAATTCAAAACAGTGTTTTATTCTCATGAAAACTGATCTTGACCTTTTTCTAAATGAAGCAGAAGCCTTCTTTTCATCATCCAATACTGAAATGTATTACTTCATTTTTTCCCCTACTAATGCATCCTCACAGAAATAATTTAAAGACAAAAGCAACTCTGCTAACTTTCAGAACCCTGCTACAATGTTTGTGCCTTTGGAAGAAGTCTTGGACTGTGCATCTCAAGTCTGTTGCAAATTTGGAAGTGATTTGTGACTATGCAGGGATAGAGCAGAAGGTGAGCTCTTCAAATCTTCCTGGTCCACTACACTTAGTACTACTATTATCTGATAGAGATTTAATGCAACACTTCTATGGTCCTAAATTTAATTTTATTACATTACTGCAATCTAAGGGCAATGACAAAGGAAAATCAAATCTTCAAGGTCACCTCAGATGACATGCTTTGCCTCACCCACAGATCATCATGAAAGCACCCTCTCTGCAATGGGCAGTGGCCAGTAGGTCCTGAGATCAAAGCTGGAATGCCCACGCAGGGATAATATTCTTATGTGAAAATTAAATATCAAACCCCAACATTTTATTTCTTACTTTCTCTTGTCTGTTTCTCTTTCAATTACCACTTTATACTACAAAACCAAATTAAATTTTATTTCCCTCTGTCAGGAAGTTGCAAAAAGAGACTAGCATTTGAGGATTCAATGCATTTTAAACTCCCTAATCATTTTTTACTTCAATCAAAGAAGGTGGGGTTTAATTTTAGAAAAACATTTCTTTTTCCCAACAGTCATCTTCAACCAAAGGAAAAATATGCAGTAAAATGTCAGCAAAACTAACACTTTTTTTTAACTTAGAAAGTAGTTTTGTTCATCCCTAATTACCTCTGATTTCAAAGGCAGAATGTACAGAACTGGCAAAACTATTGTTGTTATAAGTTGTCTCCTTTCTTGCTCTTTTTATAGATTCTTGACAAAACATTGGAGGAACGGATTTCACTTCAAGCTATAAACTTAGAGGCACACTTTAATTACTCTCACTTAAAAATGCACTGGCATGTGGGACCACATTTCTTGGCAGGATAAAGAGTAATTTTGTCAGGAAAGCCTAAAGAATAATAAAGATCTTCTAAGACCCGGTCTGTCAACTTTACATGCCACATTACACAAAATATTCCTTTTTGAAAGTTACCTCCATCTGGCATTTGTTATTACTAATTTCCCTCTATTCATAATTCACCAGCATCATTATGAGCAGAATGTCTCCAAACAAGGCAGTGCATTATCATCTTAATTAAGAGAGGCACCACTTCTTAAAGTCCTGGCAACTTTGTGCATAAATATCAATGTCCTAACAAATGCCATCTGTTGGTCTTGGTCTTAAACAGAAATCATCATCCCAGCCCGGGGTGAAGTCCTAACAAACCATTGTTATGATACCATAACACTGGTTGTTTCATTGGTGCATGAAGATTTTTGGTACATCTCAGAGGAACAATGCTGAACATTTTTTCTCCTTGGTCTTTTCACAGAGCATAACCTCATCTTTGGCAATCAGCACAAACAATGCTCTCCCTGCTTGTCTGCAGCAAAGAGGACAGAAGTTACTGACTGCAGCTCAAAAAGGCGTCTATCATTAGAGCTAGGGATCAGCAACCACTGCCAAGTATCAAGCTTGACAACAGTTGTGGAATGTATCACAAGTGTTTGAGATGGGTTGAAAATCCATCTGAGGAGTGACAGTCCAGGTAAGTCATCTAATTTCTCACATCTTCTACCAGGGACAATGTCCACTCGCAGGTACCTCCTCATGCAGAGCTAATCTTGTTGAATCAGCTCAGAGATACAAGTCCCCAGCGCCTTCACCTGTTACTCTCACACATGGGCAACACTCTGCGTAAGTCTTGACACCCGCTTCTCATAGTGCTGGCAGTCATCAGAAACAGACACGGAGCACAACCCAAGGAGGAAAGTGAGATGGCCATGCTACATCAGAAGATGTTTTGGTTTAGAAAACCTCAGCCCAGGACAAACCTCACCCAGGGCAGAAAAGCCTGCATAAGCCAAGGTACTGAATGGACCCTTAAAAATGCCTGTGCTTTTATGGTGTGTGCTGGTTTTGAGATTACAGCTGGGGGACACTTGCTAAGATGTTCTAAAGGCCTTAGAGAATTCCCATTTGTTAACAGTAACTTTAACACCCCAGAGACGTCAGGCTCATCCCAAAAGCCCTAGACTGCAACTGAATGCATCAGCAGAAACTGAACGGCAAAAGTCACTTCTGAGCTCTTTTCCTACGGTAGAAAAACAAAATAAATAAAAAATAAAAATAAAAACAAAGAAAAAAAAGGAGAAAAAAAAGAGAGGAAAAGCTACATTTGCTTTTTGCTTACAATGTTTTCACACCACAAACAATTCAGAAACTAGACAGAAAATGCTTTTTACTGCTTGTTTTACATAAGCATTTTAAAGTGTTGCCCTCTGAAGCAGACTGAGAAATAACTTTCCACGTTAAAGCACAGAGGTGACTAATTCCCATGGTACATCCCTGCCAGAGTTGCCTGTAACTGAAACAAATGATGCCTACAACATTGAAACAGGAGCCTAGCCTGCTACTATCACCAAACCCAGAAAATTCTGAGGTACTCCAAGGACAGTCCAAAAGACTCAGACGTTCACTGCTTTGTTATAAGGCGTCAGATAAGCTTGAATGTCTACACCAAGACTGCTTTATGCCAGTAAACCAACCTCTGGACTTCAAGCAGGAACGTGTGCTGCTACACCTCTCCCTGAAACTTCTCTGGCCGTTTGGTAAAGCACATTTCCTGTCCTTCCCCAGGCCAGGTGCAGGCTGGAGACATTCTACATTCATATACTTCAAGATAAGAGAAGATAAAACAGGTCAGCGAGTTCGTAGGTCAGGGAGTTTGTGATATCTGACTTCATCTACCTATTAACGATGGTGTTTCTGACAGCTGAGTCCTGATAAGTGATGCTATTGCAGTCACTTTTACTACTTCTCTTCAAGAAATAAAGAGCTGCATCCGCGGCTGTGAAATAGCTTTAATTGCATATACACAGATGACAGAAAACTCTCCTTGTGGTTCCCTCTGACGTTAACTAACACTAGAGGGCACTGCTTATTTCCTTATTTTATGAAAGAAAAGGCACTTTGTCCCTCCGTGGGCTTCCCACTGATAGAGCAATACTATTTGGGATGCAGAGTTGGTACTTCATTAACCTTGAAAACCTGTTTTTAATCTGTAGACTGTACGATAACCTACGAAATTAAAAAGCACCAGCACTGCCAATCTCAAACATTCAAAATCAGAGTCAGCTCTTTTGAAAATGATAGAAAACCAGGTACTGGTAAGGGCCTGAGTTTTATTTACCTTTCTGCAAGAAGCAAGAGTCACATTTATTAAATTAACCTTCACATCATAGGAGGTCTGTATCCTTGAAAGAGAGATTGCCTTAGCTCAGCACTTGTTTCTAGAGGCAGGGAATTATAGACAACCAGGCTTGTGGTAGAGACAGATACGTGTGAGAGGTAGCAACCTGCAAGTGGCTATTTTCCTGCAACAGCAGAACTTTGGCCAAGAGAAGCCTTCACACTCTAAAAGAAAAATATTTATTACTCTGTATTTTTTGCTTGCTTTTACTTTTGTGAGAAACAACTCAGGCTAAGTGAAAAGGGATTCCTATAGGTGAATTTGGTACAAATGCAGCAGGGGAGTGAAGGCAGTTTGGTTTGCCATCAACATCTTTTCGGAAAGGAAGAGAAGTCTTTAAAGATCTTTCATCAGATAACTTGCAGCTTTCAAAGAAATTCTATATTTTCAAAGATAATTGTCAGAGGCTCAAATTTCATTGGGTATTCACCTCTTTTGACTAAGTGGAAAAAGGGACTTTTAAATGAAAATAATAATTTGTCCTTATATTCTTAATTAAAGTATTGACTTTTCTTCTGCCTTCTATGGGAAAAATGAGTGTTTTCAATCCACAGCAATAAAAGAAAAAGCGGAACTGTCGGAACATTGCTTGGTTCAGTCCCACGTGTTACATCTGACCTCTGACCGACAGGGTACCATCCTCCTCCCTTCCTCTTCCATCACACCCATTGAATTAGTCCCTGGGATATAGTAATTTATACAGCATCAGCCTTTTGAGCTGTTGGCAAAGGCTTGTGAACATCTGGCTGAGCACAAATGGGAGTTGCTCTGCTTCACTTGCTGCTGCCTGAATGACCTCCATGTCTCCCATCCATGCCTCTTTTCTTTAAGCTATAATTTCAAGATGAAGGTCCTTTCCTTACAAAAACATAAAAGGGAGATTAACTCCATATTTGATTACATTAGCAGGATACCTGGTGCAGATCCACTTAAATGACATTTGAAACATTTCCTGCCATTCATTTTTACCTTGCATGGGACAGAAGTAGCAATATTCTCTGGCCTCCAGTAGCCACTTGCAAATTAACCAGTACTTAGAAACGAAAAAATTTAATTCCTCTCCTTGCAACAAGGAATAAAATATTATTTTAAATGCTCACTAGGAAGAAGTATTAGTGATAAAATTAAAAAGCTTTCAGAATTTAAATGAACTGCCTACCTTTTCAGCAGCACTGATGGGAAAAAAAACAACTTGAAAGAACAAAGAAAAGTGTCTATAATGGTAAAAAGTTTTGGCATTCACTCTTTCTGTGAATGCCAATGCCACACTTCTAAATTTACTACTGCACTATTCCAATTTCAAATGCATGTTATTTTATCTGAATGAATGCATACAATTGTAAAACTAGGGAAAAATTTGAGCAATACAGCAAGAAGTCAGGCATACAGGTCCACTCCTGTGAACAGGAATCAGGAAGCAGCCTGGTAGACTTCACTGAGTAGGCCCACGGGTACATATAGTGCTGCAGATCTATAAAACAACTGTATATAAAACTAATTAGCGTAGTGTGCCAGTCTTTCACTGTATGTCAAACAAATTAAAGCAGTTCTCTAAGAAAAGACCTGGTCCTGTGCCAAGAATAGGCTCTTTTCATAGTTTTGCTTTTGTCCACAAAAGTTAGTCATAAATGTGTCGGCCAGACAAGGCGCTCTCCTTTTCTTCCCAGACCCCCTAGAAAATGCATGAAGAAGGGGATTCATTCACAGGCATATTGCCCACTATTGCATTAACACAACTGCTGCTTCTGCTGAGATTGCTTCGTTTTGCATACTACAAATTTCCTTTTCTTCCCTCTGAATCTGATCTTATTTTGTCTGGATAAATGGTTATGCATTAATTAGTGGAACGTGAACTCAAGCTACATATGGAGGGATAAATGATTAGCACTTAGCGCAGGAAAGGAGCTTTCTCACAATAAAAGACCTTAGGCCAAGCAAGTGGCTGCGTACAAATTTAGTGAAGCTGAGCCCACATCACTATCAGCACTGACTGCTTTGGAGGAATGTGCAGGCTGCCTCCAAGGAATGCCGCCCCAGCTCCCCGGCAGAGAAAAAAAAACTCCCTACTCTCCTTTTCATTCAGACACACAGCAGCTGCTTAGCTAATTATCTGGGACAGTGGGTCCCCTCAGCGAGCACGGTCCTTTGCCCCCACTGGGAGAGGGGGATCCTTTGTCGGGAAAGGATCCTATTTATGCCTGCATATGAGAAGAGCTCAGCTTCAAGCCTGCATCCTTATTCCCTTTCTCTGTAAAAGACCCGCAGGTGGGGAGTGGGAGGAGGGAAAGACAAAATAGCCTTGGACACCCTTTCCTATGCCATACCCTAAAGCCATGCTGGCAGAGGCTCAAAGCAGAGAGTGCAAAGAGCCACCTGCAAACCCCAGGGAGCCCGTGGGTTTGGACAGACAAGCAGAGAGAACTCCAGGGCAGGATCTCCCCTGGGAATGAAAAATACCTGATTCGGCCAGCACTTCAGAGCAATTCTATACGCTCACGCTTAGGGATTTTCTGGCCTCTTTGAGAGCAGAAGTCTGCTTTCCTGACACTGCAAAAAGTACCCAGCAGAAACAGTCCCTGGATTTCCACAGGGAGAGTACACAGGGCAAAACCCCCACTCTGAGAAGACGGGCTGGAGCTAACCTTTTTTGAATATTTTTCTGAAATGCCAAATGTCTTAACTTCTATCACAAGGGAATTAATATAAAACTGTCTGCACAAGAATGATGATATGTTTAAATCTACTGAAAAAAGTATCCGCTCCTCTGGGTGCAAGTGTCCTCCCTTACTTCTTGCTTCTGTGTTTCCAAGAGATGTGAATTGACATTCAATCAGTTGTGGGAAATGAGTAATATATAAGAAAAGTCCAGAGGATCAAGAAGAAAGACGATGACCCTGAGGATGAGGAATCAGAGACATGTAACAAACAACAGGTCCTTTTCATTCTGAACACATCATTCCTGAATGTCCTGGTGACTCTCTACCCTTGGTTATAGGTATTAGTCAGTGCTGGAGGTTCAGCATAAACTACAGTAACATCTAAATAATTCCATGAGATTTAAAAGAAGGAGGTTTTTATGCAGATATCTGGTAGAAGGGACTTTCCAGTCTTTATCATACTCCGTTGTCATGGTTTAACCCCAGCTGGCAGCCAAGCCCCACGCAGCCACTCACTCACTCCCCCATGAACGGGATGAGGGAGAGAACGGAAAGTGCAGAAGTGAGAAAACCTGTGGGTTGAGATAAAGACAGTTTAATAGTAAAAGAAAAATCCACCCACGCAAGCAAAGCCAAACAAAGAATTCATTCACCACTCCCCATGGGCAGGCAGGTGTTCAGCCATCTCCAGGAAAGCAGGGCTCCATCATGCCTAACAGTGACTTGGGAAGACAAACACCATCATTCCCAACCTCGCCCCCTTCCTCCTTCTTTCCCCAGCTTTATATGCCAAGCATGACACCATATGACACGGAATGTCCCTTTCTGGTACGCTGGGGTCAGTTCTTGTGCACCCCCAGCCCCCTCGCTGATGGGGTGGGATGAGAAGCAGAAAAGGCCTTGACTCTGTGTAAGTGCTGCTCAGCAATAGCAAACACATCCCTGGATTAGCAACACTGTCTTCAGCAGAAATCCAAAAGAGTCCAAAAGTCTGTCCCAAACTAGGTACTATGAAGAAAGTTAACTCTATCCCAGCCAAAACCAACACATCCCCTCTGGCAGCATAACAGGACTATACGGCTCTCTTCTCAACCATTTCTACCAAACTTCTGCATATTCTGCTTGGTTTCAAGCAAACCACATGACATGGATAAACCATTAGCCAGCGTTTCCCCTTTACAGAGCTCTAAATTACTATCCTTTTGCTCCTGTAGACCCATCCACATGGAAATAGGAAGAACATTTGTCGTGCTATCTGCACACATTATGGCAAACAAATGCCAATGATTTACACTAAAGGGAGACGTTAAAACGCAGCAAGTGTTTATATAGTTAAGTGCAAAAGGAAACCTTAGTCTTCATCTGCTGGATCCAGGCGTTTACAGCTGTGGAAGATGGTGCTCTCTCTGTATGTTGCACTGCATTATGTTTAGATCTTAAAAACTGATGGTGTCAAAACTTCCTCTTACTGTTTCCATTTCTAAATTACTTAGCATATTAAGGCCCTGCTTGCTCATAAGCAAAAGAAAGGACATATAAGGTGATGTGGGCTGAAAGCAGGGTGGAGCTGCCTGACAAAAAGGGCTAGTTTTATATCTCTCTGCTCACTACTGTTTTCCCAATTCTCTACTGCAATGTCAGTTGTCTTCGACTGCTGCTGTGGAAAAAAGGACATAAGCAATGAGAAAGCCCAACAGCAGGAAACCACAACAGCAGGTTTTACCTAACGTATGAAGTAAAAATCAGATTGGGACATTAAAACTCAGTGTCAACAAGGAATCACTTAACTGCACAGAAAGCAACAGCAACAGTCCTAAGAAACTTGAATAGCTCATGAATTTCCATGATTAAAAGCCCCAGGATTTTAAAATTAGTTGTATCTGGAGGGATTAAGAAAATGCATGAGGTGTTCATTGCCAAAAGACACTTTTTAGAACTGGCTTTCAGGGTCTGGCTGGGGAAAATACTGCAGGCCCGTGCCACAGAAAGCTTTTCCTGCCCTCTATGAGCCAAAAACTGACTGGAACAGCAAGGCAGCTCTGAATCCATTCGCAAATGGTTATCACCACAGCTTTTATTTCCAGTTCCAAAAAACTTCTCTCATGTATCCTTTCTGATTTTGTAAGCTAAAATATAGAATTCCTCTTTACAGTTACAGTTACATTTCCCAGTGAGTCTGATGCCTACTGATAACTTTGAACCCATGGGGACACTACGTAGGTCTACGCACACAGAACAAACTGCTCAATCAGCTCAGTCTTCCTTCCTTCCTTGAAATAAAAAGCCATATTCGGAAGTTACAGCCTTTCCAACCTATTAACAAAATAAAGAGCCTCTACCTCTTCAGCCTACTTATTCCAGCTATGGAACAACATAGTGTACTTCCCTATAATGATTTATTTATGTAGGTCCTCTCCACTTGAATGCAAAAGGCACTAATATGCTCTTTAGTTCTGAAGTGCAGGAAACAGTACTTTGGGTTGAGAGCTTCAAAGGAGGGCACTTCTGCATGTCCAAAAAATGCTATGACTGCTCTTCTGTAAAAGTCAAAGGGTTACCAAAGGGAAAAGGCTGAGTAACAAGGTCAAATATTACAGCACCGTATTAGAGCAAGTGGTGATGGAAAAGACTTGAGAGGTCATCTTGTTCATCCCCCTGCTAATGNGAACGGGATGAGGGAGAGAACGGAAAGTGCAGAAGTGAGAAAACCTGTGGGTTGAGATAAAGACAGTTTAATAGTAAAAGAAAAATCCACCCACGCAAGCAAAGCCAAACAAAGAATTCATTCACCACTCCCCATGGGCAGGCAGGTGTTCAGCCATCTCCAGGAAAGCAGGGCTCCATCATGCCTAACAGTGACTTGGGAAGACAAACACCATCATTCCCAACCTCGCCCCCTTCCTCCTTCTTTCCCCAGCTTTATATGCCAAGCATGACACCATATGACACGGAATGTCCCTTTCTGGTACGCTGGGGTCAGTTCTTGTGCACCCCCAGCCCCCTCGCTGATGGGGTGGGATGAGAAGCAGAAAAGGCCTTGACTCTGTGTAAGTGCTGCTCAGCAATAGCAAACACATCCCTGGATTAGCAACACTGTCTTCAGCAGAAATCCAAAAGAGTCCAAAAGTCTGTCCCAAACTAGGTACTATGAAGAAAGTTAACTCTATCCCAGCCAAAACCAACACATCCCCTCTGGCAGCATAACAGGACTATACGGCTCTCTTCTCAACCATTTCTACCAAACTTCTGCATATTCTGCTTGGTTTCAAGCAAACCACATGACATGGATAAACCATTAGCCAGCGTTTCCCCTTTACAGAGCTCTAAATTACTATCCTTTTGCTCCTGTAGACCCATCCACATGGAAATAGGAAGAACATTTGTCGTGCTATCTGCACACATTATGGCAAACAAATGCCAATGATTTACACTAAAGGGAGACGTTAAAACGCAGCAAGTGTTTATATAGTTAAGTGCAAAAGGAAACCTTAGTCTTCATCTGCTGGATCCAGGCGTTTACAGCTGTGGAAGATGGTGCTCTCTCTGTATGTTGCACTGCATTATGTTTAGATCTTAAAAACTGATGGTGTCAAAACTTCCTCTTACTGTTTCCATTTCTAAATTACTTAGCATATTAAGGCCCTGCTTGCTCATAAGCAAAAGAAAGGACATATAAGGTGATGTGGGCTGAAAGCAGGGTGGAGCTGCCTGACAAAAAGGGCTAGTTTTATATCTCTCTGCTCACTACTGTTTTCCCAATTCTCTACTGCAATGTCAGTTGTCTTCGACTGCTGCTGTGGAAAAAAGGACATAAGCAATGAGAAAGCCCAACAGCAGGAAACCACAACAGCAGGTTTTACCTAACGTATGAAGTAAAAATCAGATTGGGACATTAAAACTCAGTGTCAACAAGGAATCACTTAACTGCACAGAAAGCAACAGCAACAGTCCTAAGAAACTTGAATAGCTCATGAATTTCCATGATTAAAAGCCCCAGGATTTTAAAATTAGTTGTATCTGGAGGGATTAAGAAAATGCATGAGGTGTTCATTGCCAAAAGACACTTTTTAGAACTGGCTTTCAGGGTCTGGCTGGGGAAAATACTGCAGGCCCGTGCCACAGAAAGCTTTTCCTGCCCTCTATGAGCCAAAAACTGACTGGAACAGCAAGGCAGCTCTGAATCCATTCGCAAATGGTTATCACCACAGCTTTTATTTCCAGTTCCAAAAAACTTCTCTCATGTATCCTTTCTGATTTTGTAAGCTAAAATATAGAATTCCTCTTTACAGTTACAGTTACATTTCCCAGTGAGTCTGATGCCTACTGATAACTTTGAACCCATGGGGACACTACGTAGGTCTACGCACACAGAACAAACTGCTCAATCAGCTCAGTCTTCCTTCCTTCCTTGAAATAAAAAGCCATATTCGGAAGTTACAGCCTTTCCAACCTATTAACAAAATAAAGAGCCTCTACCTCTTCAGCCTACTTATTCCAGCTATGGAACAACATAGTGTACTTCCCTATAATGATTTATTTATGTAGGTCCTCTCCACTTGAATGCAAAAGGCACTAATATGCTCTTTAGTTCTGAAGTGCAGGAAACAGTACTTTGGGTTGAGAGCTTCAAAGGAGGGCACTTCTGCATGTCCAAAAAATGCTATGACTGCTCTTCTGTAAAAGTCAAAGGGTTACCAAAGGGAAAAGGCTGAGTAACAAGGTCAAATATTACAGCACCGTATTAGAGCAAGTGGTGATGGAAAAGACTTGAGAGGTCATCTTGTTCATCCCCCTGCTAATGCAAAATTCTTCCCTAGAGAGTAATACAGCAAGAAAGTAGTTGTTAAACTAAAATATAGGTTACATAATTCAAGAGAATGGGGCTGGGGAAAATTGCTAGAAAAGAAAATAATATAGAAGAACTGCTTCTTTAGAGATTACTGTAGCAAAACTGAGGCTAAACCATAATTTTAAAAATTATGTGGAGACCACTCTTTAATGTTTGTTTCAGTTTACAACTTAGTCTCTGAGCTGCCGACCTGTGTGATTGTGCTTGAACAAGCACATCAGCCAGTGCCTCCTGGATTAGAAATATTTAATAAGAACATGTTAATCATGATTTGAGTTTTGTGGTTTTATTCTATTTTAAACAAAGTGCCAACATGTTGCTCTGCATGCTCAAACAGTATTAGTAAACAAGGAACAACAAGAAAATTATAGCAACCCATCACCAAAAAAAAGACAAAAAATTTAGACACACCCTCACTATTCCTTGAATTATGGATGCCTTATCTGTGCTGACATCTTGGCAAAAGGCAAAACGTCTGAGCGCAAAGACATCACAGCTTTGTGCCAAGAACCTGAATGAGCTCCTGAGCTTAAAGCTCATATCAAGTTTTTCTGTTGCATAATACATGACAAAATATGTCAGATGCTACCTCCAAGACCAAGTTGTTGCAATGATCATAAGTCCAGCCTCAAGAAGCGCATCAGAACTTAACCAGTCCTTTCACTTCAGAGGATGCAGCCTCCTAATTAACTGCATGCATTGAAGCATCAGTTTGTTCAAAAATTTGGAAAGCAAGGATGAAACCATTCACCTGATAGCAAGGCAACAGGCAAAAGAGCAGCAGTAGCAGCTCATGTTGAAAACCTGATAAAGCTGCTTCTCCTCAGACTGCTGCTAGCAATTACAACGGTGTGTGCATTTTTAAATACCTGAGCCTGCATTGCCTGTGTGCATATGAGACTTCCCAGTCTCACAGCCATGCTGCTGGAGGCATCTGGTTCCAGCTCAGTGTTAGGGGTTTTTTTGACCATTTGAAGTGGCTAAGACCAAGAATCCACCACAAAATCCTCACACACAAAAACCACAAGATGTGCCTGTGACTGAGACACACTATCAATATTAAGGATTAGTATTTCCTTGTACTTCAGCATCCCCCAGAATCATCAGCCACACAGTCACAAAGATCCCTTCTGGAAAGGTTCTAGAGGTGGCACCTGAATCCAGTGGAGCTTCATCCTTAGGATTTTTTATCCCAAAATTAATTAAAGAAGAGAATAAGCAAAGCATTCCAATGTAAATGCCATAGCATCTTCAGGATATTTATTTCAAACTTGCATTACATTAAGTGATGATAATATTGATTTCTAAAACAATTTTTAATAAATTAAATTCAATATACAGACCTCCTCAGTCTGAAACTTTTGCAATATCTCCATATAACAGCCTCTTCCTTATGTTGGGAACTTTACTTGTAGCTCATCTTTTCTAGACCTTCCAGTTCTTGTGTACATCCTCTAATCAATTCACATCTTTAAATGTGTAAACCCAGACACAGCAGTTCAACTAAGGCTTTACTAATTTTGAGTAAAGAGGAGAAAGAGCATTTCAATAGACAAAGATTTGGTTTTGCTTTAGTCACACAACAAAGAACAATCCCTTAAATAATAGTCTCATAGCTCCTAGCAGACGTGATCTCAGTCAAAAACAATAAGCTTGTTAACCAGCTTTGTTCAAATAACTTAAACTGCCTTTTCCCATGTGTCTTGATGCATTTTAGGGTTTTTGGAAGGATGCTTCTTTAGAATATTTGAAGGATATAGTTAAATTAACAGAAATTAAATTAACAGAGATGGATTTGCAACAGAGGGAGAATGAAGAAATATCAGATGTGCAGAAGACTGCAGCACAAATACTTTTAGCAGATGTCAAAGTAATTCAGGGTCAGCAAGTTTCCCATCACTCCAAAATTGCTGGGACACATGAGAAACGCACCATTTTGGCAACTGAAAAGCAAACCCCACAAATAAATTGGAACAGAACCACTAAGATCTCAGGCTAAATCCATGCCAACGCATGACTGTCATCTGCTGCAGATGTCAGATCAAGCACATGGCCAGTCCTCCTGCAGCAGGCTGGGGAGGCTCGGAGATCCCCACTCTCTGTGGGACAACTGACTTCCCAGCATTCCTCTGCTGCTGCACCCTGTGCCTCGCCATCTCCTGGGCCACACTGGCACACAGGGTGTGCGGGTGGCTGGCACATCACTGCTCCATCTGCTGTCCCACGTCTTACAGCAAGAGGGACAAGAACAGGCATCCCAGGAACGTGGCACAGGCACCCTGACCAGCTTAACACACGAGGAAGAAAGGTGACACCCTGGGGCAGCCAACAGCCTCGAGCTTCACACTGCACACATGGCAGCCCTGCAAGAGAGCGCTGCTGCTGGCCTGTACTCCAAGCAATCTCTTTGTGCTTCAGTTACTATCTTTTATTACCACTCACACTGTTTCGAATACAAAAGCTTTTTCTCAAGCGCAGACACCTTTGTACTCTGTTAAGGACCTGTACATCAGACTGCAAAGATTTAACAGTGGAAGTACTTAGGTGTTTCACATCCATATAAAAATGATGTAAAAGTAGGGTACGTCTCCACCTTCCAAGTACCATGATAAGGGTGAAGGGAGGTGTCCAAAGCTACATGTATTAAAATCAGGAAATTACTGATAAAATGTTAATCAGGTAGAAATTTCACTTTTGGAAATTCCCCCCCATTTTCATAGCTGAAAAATATCCTAGATGTCCCAGAAACAAGATGTATGAGGCTTGTAGGGTTCAGAACAGTATGGTTGGATCTTTGAGAGGGAATACAAAACAAATATTGGAATAATTATTTCACCCCCATTAACAAACACAACAACTATACACCTCTGTGCTAGATGCTCCTCTGAACTGTTTTTGGAAATCAGCGAGTTCAGTTAAGTGCATTAGCAGCCGGAGAGAAGCTGGTATATAAATCCACCCACTGCTCTGGCAACACATTTTCCCTTTTGAAACAAAAGCTGACTGATGCCTCTCCAAGCAATGGTGTGCTGTCCATTGGGGCACCAGCTCTTCGCCTCTCTCGCTGTCTGCAGAGACAGAGGTAAGAGAGGCCTTGGAGCATTCCTAGCCTCACTTGGAATGATTTCCTGCCCCGTCAACCTCTCCACATCAACAGTATTTACAACAAATAATTTAAATGAAAAGTCACTTAGGCTATGGGGTTCCTTCCCATATGGCCCCATTCTCTGCTGGGCCAGGGCGGCTTCCAGACAAGTTTGCAAGCTTCCAGAGTAAATGGAAAGGCTATCTTCACAGTGCTCCAACCATACCATCCTACCAGACATTTACATTTTCAAACATTCCTCAAGCACAATTTCTGTTTACCATAGCATGCGGAACTCGGCCTGAACTTGTTTAACACATGTTTGTGTTATTTATCCAAACTCATTCATCACAGTTGTAAAACATCTGACAGACCATGGAGGTTTTCCAGTGTGTCAGGCCTCTCGCTTAATTCAACCGCTGATTATTTCCACCTCTAAGTAATTTGACCAAAGCCACACGAAAGCATTCAGCTATACTAAATCTTTCTCTGTTTGTTATTAACTCGGTCACTGGCGGTACAGAGCTCTATCTCTCTCTCTACTTATCTAATTAATCAGAATATCTATATACACATGTATACGATATATATTAACAGACAAAATAGATACACACATTAGTTACATAAATTATATGTTTTTATATATATGATATACATATTCTACACACATAAATGCAATAGTTTCTTTTTAAGAGGCTCCATGTGATAAGAAAAGCTTAATTGCTACATGGATTTAATTGTCATTTGTACTGTGCACACAGCCAGCTGCTATGCAAAGTGCTTCCCTGTGCAAAATGCACACACTACAGCACACATTACACACATTCAGCTACTTAATGTGTAATTTTTAAATTCTCAGTCATAGGAAAAACATAGTAGCATGAAATCCACAAATTCACTTAGTAAAAGCACACTAAGTCAATGGAGTTTTGAATCAGATCCTGAAACTGGAAAGTAAAAACTGTTCTTTCTGTGATTACTGAGCACAGGCACTGTATTTATTGCCTTTTTACTTCCTGTCTCTTGCAGAAGGAAGAGCTTTTACTGTTCCTTTTTTTTTTTTTTTTGCATGCTTTGCATTGCTCATTAATCACACTGACACAAGCCTGTAACTATGAAACTAGAAGCAAGGTAACAGCTAAGACCTGCAAGAACATTAAAAGGACCAAATCCTATCTTCTGTCTAGGCTTCCTAGATTCAAAAAAATATGGTTCAAAAAGTGTCATTTATGCTGCAGGAATTCAAGATCTGTTCACTGTTCCCAACAAACACACAAGTGATTGCTGTATGGTTTGGCTGTCTCACATGTTACTTTTCTTCCCCTTTGGTATAAAAAACCATTATGAATTACATCACCACACTTTCACTTGACAGCACAGGCTGGTTAGTGCAGACCGCAGAGTAAATAAATCCCTGTCCTTTCTCACTTCAGGAATCAGAAGTGTCCTTCTGATTGTGTTGAGGCCAAGGTAAAAGCTGGGGCAGTAAACTGAGAGTGAAAATTCTCTGCTTCTCTTAAGTCAATGATGTTGTGCGATTGCCTTTGAGAATCTCTATGTTCCAAGGGCTAGTATGGATCTGACCCCTTTGTCTCCCTCACTTCCCACCCTATCATTATTTCTAAAGCCTATACAGAGACACTGGAAAATAAGGATGATGACAAGGGATGAGTACAGAAGACAGCTCCAGCAAGAAAACAATAGGGTTTGCACATCTGATTATATTCTATTACACTCAGAAAACAGGAAAATGTGGCTTCTTAGAAGAAATGCAGGATATATTATTACTGTCATCTACAGAAGGAAAACCATGAAGAAATAACCAGTTGCTCAAGGTTGCCTCAGTGGTGTTCCTGGTCTGCAATCACTACTAATCTTTCATACAGAAAGCAGGCAATGAAGCTGAAGGGACAAAAGACTTTAGAAAAGACCCAACAATATCCTTATTCTTTTGACTGAGGAACGCTTTCTTACTGTATACTTCTTTTTTATTGCTCTTGGCAAGGCTTTTTATGCAAATAAGTGCCCTACAGCCTACTGTCATATGCTGTATATGAGACAACCTCTCAAGTGTGTACAGAAAACTTCAGCTGATGTAGAATTTGGCAACTTGCTTGTTAAGTGGCACTTTAGTTCATGAGCATATTAAATCCATGATGCATAATCTGCTTGGGCAGCCTGCTAGTTTTAAGATGTTAGTCTAGACCTATAAAGCCCTAAATGTCTTGGGACCTATTTATCCAGGCACTGAGCTTTTTTTGGAGGTTTTCTGATTAAACAAAAGATCAGAAAATGTCAGTCACTAAATTGGAAATACTGCATTCAAAATCTCTTGCAGCCAACAAACTTTCTTTAGACCCAAGACAGGATCCCAAAGAAGTTTACCTATATTCATTGTAACTGAGGACCCAGGAAGAATAAGGTCTTCAGCCCCAAGACTGGTGCTGTGCAAAACTGTGGGACTGCACCATGATGAAGCAAATCAGAGGAGAACAAAACCCCAGATCCTAAAAAGCTGAGAGCTCTCAGAGCTCAAGCTGCACTGCAGACAACCCAGAGACCCCAATCCTGAGCACAAGTGCCAAAAATCAGTCACAAATTTCAGAAAAGAAAAATTCATTTTCATTCAGACTTGCTCCCTTCAATATCAATTTTCTGCAGAGGTATTAGGATGGTATTTCCTGAGTAGTTTCCGAGTCGTGCCACAGAATATTGGGTGTGTTTGTGAAAGCTCTGTCACTCCTCACTCCCTGCAACTTCAAGATTTTGCATGTCTGGAACAATCTTATTTTTTTCCGGTGTTTCATTAGCAGCCCCTTTCTGAGAAACGCCAGGTGGCACCATGCCCAGAATCACTTGCCAGCTAATCTCAGAGGATTGGGCATTATGCCATTTGAATTAAAAGAGCTCAGCTCTAACTCACTGATAACATTTAGGAATCAAACCAATAAAATGCAAAAACAAAACGAATACAAATAACCTCTGAATGCACACAGATGATAGCTTTTAACTGAAAATGTATACAGTTGTGGAGAAAGAACAAGAAAAAAAAAGCAGTAGAGGTCTTTTTTCCAAAACTTAAACCAGGGTTCAAGTGAGAATAATCAGCTGTGATTTCATTAGTTTCTGAAAACAGCAAAAAGAAAAAGAAGGAATTTGCACATTTAAGCACAGAGTTAACGTCACAGGGTTCCCTGCAACAGGGAGCTCAAACTTGAGGCAAGCTGTGCTATGCCAATCACCCCATGAAGTGCAGAGGAAAAAGAGGAAGAAAAGAATTTGCATTTGAAGGGAACAATGGAGTTTCCCCCTCAATCCCTTCATTCTGGCATTTTGACATGTCCTTCCTAAAATAAAGGCAACATTTAATTTATGAAGACCAATAAAATCATAAATACCCAGTTAAAAGTCTGCATAATCCTAATGTTGTCCACATCAACAGTAAAACATGGGATACTCCAGCATGTGCACGTAGACGAGCGGGCAAGAACACAGACTAACGATTCTGTAAATTATAAACTCTTTTTCTATCACAAGTTTCTAAGTTTTACAGGCTAGAAATTCCCACGTACAACACACCCCACAGGAGGGGTAAGGGAAGGAAAACCACAAGGCTAATAAGGATGTGACTATTAGGAAATAAAACAATTCAAAACCATTTCCTATAACACAGTTAAAGAAAAATATGGGAGGCAACTTTGGCTTACTCTGACTGCTGTCTTTATAAAGCATAACTGGGTTATTAACATCTTCTCCTCTATTCTTTCAGAGACCATGAGTCAGTACAGTAAAGCTATTTTTCCTTTCACTTCATCATACATGTCTTGGAGGGTCAGATAGTACTGGTCTTGTAGTATTTTACAGCTAATTAACAGCGATGACAACTAAACAAATTAAATAAATAATACAGAGAAAACTGTCCTTTTCCTGTGGCATAACAACATCTAGGAAATTTTTATAGGAGAAACAACTGAGAATGGAGTCAGCGGTCTCTCTCCATCTTACAAGCAAAGATAAAGCAGTTTTAACTTTGGTCAATACAATCCCCCAGTAGTTCGGATGGACGAAGGCCCGCAAAAGTCTCTTGCTTTTCCGGCTCTGTTTGCAAAGCACGGACATTAGCCACGGGCAGACACTTCAGCACCCTCCACACAAAGGCGGATATTTCCACAATCTTGTGTCAGACGCCTGCCCTCTCCCTGCCTTTGCCCCTCATGTGCCCTGCTGCCCTCAGGGGGCTGCAGGGACCTGCTCGCCTTGTGCTCCCAAGGCAGGAGGGGAAGCCAAGTGTCCATTGGGGCCCTGAGAGTCAAAAGGAGCTCACACGCAGGCAACTCTGCCCCTACCCAGCACACTGCGTTCAGTGTCTGCCCCAAGCAACCCTCACCACTCCATGCGACCCCAACTCCACAAGCCAGGCCTCGAGGTGCCCACAGTGGCATTGATGGAGTGGAGACACAACGCACGGCTTGCTGCTAACACCCATCGCTGGCTCCTGCCATCCACATGCTCTCCTGCGGACACAGCCTGACAGCCCACACCAGTGGAGCACAGGAAGCAGAGGAGCCTAGAAGTGAACCCTGCAGCAACCCTTTGTCCGTTCTCCTGGCATGGCTTGCAGAAATGACCACATTAGAAAGAAGTAAAAAAGCAGATCATTACTGAAACACTGAATTTCATCTGATATATCTTAATTACAAACCACAAATTTCTTCCAGTGAGAATCATGCTGGACTTGTTACTGACCCAGATAGAAACTGAGAAGGAAAAGGACTAGCTTCTAAGGTGCTATCAATAAAAATGTCTGCTACTGAATTTGGTAGCTACTAATCATTCTGGGGTTTCTAGGGTGGTTCATCAATCCTCACCAAAGCGTGCTTGTGACAAGACATGCAGCAAAGCAAAACCAGAACCAAACCCTGCTCCAACGACAGCAGAGCAGATTGAACCTAGAAATTAATGAAGGACAAGAAGTGGAATTACAGATGACATTTGTACAAGGTCACTTCCACAGCACAAGTGTGTTTTCATACAGATCTTTTAGCTGCTGTGGGGCTGGATTAGTTACAGTGCTTACACTGACAAAGGTAGCCAGATTTTTAAATAATTACATACATCGCATTTCTTTCAAGGACATTAACATACCTTACAGAAGTCCTCACGACATCAAATGCTATGGATAGCCAGAAACTACCCAAGTTTGTCCTCTGTGTTGTATCACATCCATTGTCAATACTAAGCAGTCATATAAGATGAATTTGCAAGAAACATACGCACACATACAAACACATACATAAAATCAAAGTATATTGTGCCCTTTCCATCTTTTTGGTACCTTGTTTTAGTCACACTTTTGATCAAAATATGCTGTTGTTTTCCTCTGCCAATAACATGACTGGTAATTTATCAAATACTTGAATACCGAAAGAGACATTTCACTGAAAAATTACATGTCCTGAAAGATGTAAAGAAACACCCACCACAACTGCTTTTACTTTGGCATGCTGGCTTTCCCCCCATGATGAACTGTGACAACAGACAGATTATAATTTACACATTGCAAGTAAAGTACCCAGGATAAACAAGATCGTTAGCTATAAGCAATCAGAAAATAATCTCACTTCAAAATCTCTGACACTAGGAAACAGTAATGAAAAAAAAAAAAAAAATCAAAGTTACTGTGAGAAGCAACCCAAGATCTGAAGTTCAGAATCAATTACTCCCTAAGCCCTGGATTCATAGATGAGTCTGAATGTGGCAAACGTGCTCTCTCTAAAGACTATTGAAACAAATGAGACTCTATCATGAAATTAAAATCAAGCATCATTTTTCTGTCATTACATCAAAATTTGCCTAAGAAATCAACATTCCTGAAGCCGGAGCACTCTAGCCATGCACACGTGCTGTCGGAGGCAGGTTAAATCAGCTGGGAATCCTAAAGGCCTAGTATCTGCCTTCAATTTTCCCTGGCAGTTACCTCCTTTGCACTAATCTACAGTGAATCAGTACACTGCCAGGCATATTTCCTTTTCCTTCTCTTTTTGAGATACTGTCCTATGGCAATCCTAACTAGAAGAAATCTTTTGCAGGTGGATGGGAATTACTCCCCAGGCTACAGCCCTCAGAACATCACTGCACTACCTACCCACCAAAGACTTTTGCCACTAGATAAAAAATGTTTGTGTGTCCCTTGGTCATGCCTTTGTTTTCTCTCAGACTGCTTTCTGAAGGACAAAGCAAAAGACTGTGAACAGATTTGTGTAAGTGCTTTGGCATGGAAACGACTTCACACAGCAGCATTTCCATACCACCGTGATGGGGTAGGACAGTGCTGCTCCAGCAGCACAAACTGACATCACACCAGTTTGTTCTGTCTGGAGACAAACTGCTCCCCCTCCCTGTAGACCAAACCTGCAGAATCCACAGACACAGTTCTGCCTAAATCTGAAGAGATTAAGTAATGGCAAAAATTAACTTCTTTATTTCACCTACAAGACAAGCATCAAAAAAATCACCAAAAAGCTACAGAGATATGGTATGCACACATTTGGTTTGCGTTTTCCTCCCTTTTGATAAACTTTTTAGTTTTAGTCAAAAGTTGCTTTCATGACAAGTCCTTGGTTGAAATCCTTGAAACTTTTACTCATTTGGCTCACTTAGATGAAAGCCCAAAACATAAAAACTTTTGTTTTCATGCCATCCCCAGCAAGCGGAACCAAAGCAAAGACTTGACAGCTATTTTATGTTTGAAATATTGGCTTCAAAGCAATAGGGACAGCACAGTGTGGGTGGGCCTGACACTACAGCTGTCTTAAAACAAAGAGCCTATATATCAAAAAAAGCTCACAAGAGACAGGATTTACCCGGAAAAATTTACATCCAACAGAAATGAAGATGAGGAAGAGGACATGCATGCACATGTGTTCAGGGAAAGGTGGGGGAAAGGGGTAATGGCGCAGTTAAAAAACCTAGAAAAAACCAACAAAAAGATACTGAAGAATGTTGTATCCACTTGCAGCTGTAACCATTTCAATGGAAAGTGTTTTTTAAAGAGCTTTCTGACTGCATCACACTATCAGTACAGTATCATAAAAATGAGAAGAGTTAGAGCTAGTAAAAACACTCAAAAAAGGATTTGTATTCAAATGAGACATCCCATGCATCTATAAACTGACTTGGAATAACAAGATACACAGGCTAAGTGAATAAAAATGTCGATGAGGTGGTTAAAGTTTAGATCATTCTTTTCATCTCAATAGCCCATTGCAATGGATTGCGAGTGATTTTGCTGTTTAAGCAATGGGAAGCAGCAAACATTAAAATATCACACCCACAAAATTCTTGTTGACATGTATTATCAAAATAATAGAAAGCCTGGTTTTAAACAGAAGTGAAACAGATGAAGGTTACAGGGGCAAATCATTGCCACAATTGCACCTGTACCTGAGTTTGCAAATGGAGTTTATGACAAGTGAATAGTTTGATTGCAGCATCCGTTTAAAACATCTGACAAGCTTCCATGTACTGGGAGCTGTAAGTTCCCAGAGCCTAGATTCTCTCCTCTTACTGTTCCAACTGCTGAAGCCAGTGTGTTTTACACACACAGCAGCAGTGTCTTCCTACGCCTGTCCCAACAAAAAGGCTATCAGGAAGTAAATAACGTGGGCTCATTTCTGTCCCTCCCTCCTGGGACTGCACGTAACAATACAACACAGCTGGACACAGCCACCTCATCTTTGAAAGATCCACTTTGCTGATGAAAACTGATGAAAATGACACCTGCTGTTTCAGAAAGGCCACCACAGTGCCACAGTACACACACTGTGCTTGAACATGGCATTTCATCAAATCTCAGAGGTAAGCTGGTTCACCTTTGGGACACAGCATTGCAAATTTGAGATGAAAAGTGAGAACTGTAAAGACATACACCCGTGTAATGCAGAAGTCAATACCCTGACACCTTCCCCTTGGAAAAGACAGTGCTCTGGGTTATGCTGCAACATGTCAAACAACATTAGGAACCTCTCCCTTGGAGCTGGAATCTTCGTGACCCACACATCACACGTACGCACCACTCTCAACAGTCTAACAGAGCTGTGGTTTTTTGGGCCAACAGTAAAGAACATCATCATCAGGGGCAGAAGCATAAGTTTAAAGCAAATCAGTATATTGTAAATATACTTTGTATTGTAAATCTCTCCCCTCTCTCACACACACATGCACAGAAACATGCTATTCACCGGCTGTTCAACAAAATTATTTCTGTGTAGAAGCTGGGACCCTTCAACTAAGAATAACCATTCGTTGGGGGCAGAGGGATCTCCTTGACACCCAGAGAGAGAGAACATCCATAGCTCCATTTGCTCTCAAAAGGGCACTTCACTTCAGGGGCCCCCACACAGATGAAAGTTACAAGTCTCTTTTCCAAACCTCTCTTTGTTTTGTTTTTCCCCTTTGCCAATTATGATGACTCCAGAGCCATTGATAACAAAAGCAGATGTTTACAGCCACATGGGAGGCTTCCCTGTATACAGTGGCTACTGCATTACACTGCATTAATCACTCAATGACATCTACCATATGTATCACATTGATTAGTAGGCATTTTAAATCCCATTGACAGTGGTGGAATTAGACGTGCACGAATATTAAAATGTAGACTCCTTCCCCATATGGTGATCATAAAAATGATTCTCTGAAATACCGTGTTTTTTTCAGGATCCTCATTTCCCCATATGAAAAGTGTGTGGATGGTTATATATCTTGTTGGGAAACAAAAATGAGGTTTTCTTAGCACTTAATGCAATTGCAGGATCTATGATGAAACCTTCACACTGTCTTTTATGTATTTTTTATATATTTTAGAAAGCAGAAGTTTCCTTCTATTTTGAATATTTCTGGAGACAGTGCAAATATCTCTGTCATTCAACACAACTGACAACCTTGGTGGATTTCTCTACTTAATATATCGCCCAGAAAAGGGCTTCTGAAAGAAAAAACAAATATCCTTAAAATGACTCACTGATATATTCAGATCATTGCTACGTGGCCCTGGCTGGGGAAACTCAACCTGCGAATTGTTTCCTGCCATCCATGTAGTTTTGTTTGTTTTCCTCTAGTTCAGTACAGATTATTGGTCTGATTCACCAACTGCCTTTCATCTGACATCAAACCCCTCCATTCCGACCATCAGTTTTGCTTTCATCTGTGCTGAACCCAGTGTTGGGGCATCTGATCTTCTATCTGCTCCATCCATAATCATTACTACAACTAAGGCCTGTTAGTGCCAGTATAAATGTTAGGTCGTTGGAAAATTATGGGTACAATTTACAGACTAAGCATTTCCCTGAAACTGCAAGTACGGCTTTAGTAACTCACACAAACATCAGTGCATTAAATGGAATGGAATTACTCATCAGCTGAGACCAAGACATCCTCAATAAACTTGTATTAGACATTCATGCACAGCAGAATCTGATTATCCTATGCTGATGGAAGCACAGATTTCATCCATCAGATGAGGATGGGTATAACACGTGAAACTTTTCTGGTGATTTAATTTACAATGAAGACTTGGTGTAGGATGCTGTCTGGGATCTGGCATTGTTACAACAAAATCTTGAGGAGATGACTTCCAAGAAAATACATTTTATAAACATCACCTATTACTGCAAACTCTACGCTGCTGACTTCCAATCGCACATTCATTTCCTATGCCAAGCAGAAATGTGAAATCTTGTATTATTATCTGAATATAACTTCAGGGGATGCTGGGATTCAGCTGTTGTAACTAACGAAGCCCATTTTTAACATTCATTTACTGCCATAATGGGAACAGGCTGTTTTCTTTACAAGGCTGATTTCATGCTCAGCATGGCCTAATGCAGTATATTCATGAGGAACAATAAAAGTAGATAAAATTATCAGATAAAATCCCTTATCTTTCCTACAAATAACTAAGGTGTTACAAAATCAGATAAAAAAGCGTTTTTATCAAACACTAGGTAACAAACTAGACAGGCTGGTCCATTTTTGCTGTACTGCAGCATGCACAGCCTGCTGGGTCTCCTGCCCATCTGCCTCGGGATCCAAGCTCTACCGTGAGAGACAAACAGGACAGTTCCAGCTCAGCCACCCCTATAGATTAGGGTGTTTGAGATCTGCATGTTGGCAGGGCTCCAGGAGGCTCTGCAGCACACTGGGGATCTGGTAAGAGCAAACACATGTTAAGTCTCAAATCCCCCGGGCACAGGTAACATGTAGGGGCATCTCTCCACCTTCTTTCCCTGCCCTCCTCAGCCCAAATGGACAAGAAAAGGCAATTTTGCAAATAACTATGTATAGGGATAACTTTTTCTTAGCCGATTCCTTCAGAAGATGTGAGCTTTTCTGAAGGATAATGGTGAACAATCTTAGGGGCAACTCAAGTGTTTTGGTAGGCTGAATTCACAGGCACTGAGTGCCCTTGAACTGACAAGCAGCATCAAAGGTCTGTCTCCTCCAGTACTTCCTTCTCTTCATATCATGCAAAGAACTGTTGGGGCTACAAACTCAATGCTGTTTTGTATCATCATACTGGTAGTAAATTTAAGCACAGCTCCCTAGACAGCATTCCTTGTGCTGGAAAGATGGAAGAATAGAGCATTTACATTCGGGAACATTTTTCTCCATTCTGGCGCAATTTGTGCTTCGCATGACAAAACAATACTGCATGAAAGACAGCAGCTGCGGCTGTGCCAACTCTCAAGCATGCCAGTGAACTCTTGGATAAGTTTTAATTTCACACTAAAGAGCTTGTTAAGTCTCATAGGGACCTTCCTATTAAGTATTCCAACTGATAGATTCTGCCAGCCGCAAGCTAATCCCATCGAGGTAAGCCCCTGCTGCAGCTCTCAAGGGAGAGAAGGAGATACATCTGGCTGCATGCACACATTTCTCCTTACATATCAGCTACTGCCTCACTGGCTCTTACATCTATACCATAAGCATCTTCACAATCCTTTCTCCTTGACCAGAATTAATTACAAAGAAAGTGATCTGGGAGGTGAAGAACTGACGTACACTTGGACAACCCCAACACAATCATACTCCTGCTAACAGGCTATGCCTTGGCTACTAAATTCCTCAGCACCTGTAATTGTGAGTGAACCCCCAAAGCAAAAAATACCATTTGTGTGCAAAGATTAAGTATTAGTCTTTTCTTGGCTATTTTTTTACTATTTTCTCATATTTAAAATGGGCAGAATAGTATTTTCATACTTTAAAGAAATTCAGGCTGCTTTGGAGCAGGCTACTTTAAGTTGTTTTGTGATAGATTTATTTGTAAGCACGAGTCAAACATAAATAAATTTCCTAATAGATGCAGGATGGCACCAAACATTTGTTACATTCAGAACAGATTAGTTTTACTGTAAAGGGAACAGAGGCAAAGCCAACACATCACACACAGCTACGTAAAATGCCAATCTCCAGCCCAAGAGGTATGAGATTTGCTGCTATGAACCTCTTACACCTGGGTTTTCAAATAGCTGGGTAGTGGAGCCAAATGCCTTCACAAATTTTGTTGCACTTGGAACTTCACTTAGCTGCACGGCCAGCAATTTGCTCGCTGTTCAGACCCTCATCAGAGGGCTGAATGTCATCTTGCTTTATTACTCAGCAGATTTTAGACTTGAAAATAATTTTAGAGTAGCAAGGGGGGTGCAGGGGGAGTTGTCAAGATGCTTTAGCTCCAACGGCTATGATCTAGGATTTCAATCTACTTTTGAAGCAGCATGATTCCCACACAAGTCCAGCACGAGAAGTCGAGCTCTGTTGTTCAGTGGCACCACTCCTTCCCTAGCAGCAGACGCTTGGAAACAGCAGAAGGTGCAAAACCCAGCTGACTCCAAGTTCTCCAAAATATTAGAAAAACACGAATCTGAAGCTCGCAGCTGCATTTTATCAGATTTATCCATATAAATAGACCAAACCCAAAGTGGATCCAGACCTGAACTTTTCACCTTGTGTCCCTCTGTGATGAAAATGTATCTCATTTTGTTACTCAGACTAGAAATTCTTTAAAGACTTATATTATATTTCTAGCTAAGGAATGACGCTCTCACCAAAACCCTACTGTGCTATGGTGCCTAAAATAGTTAGCTCACTAATACTGTCCAGGTTTGGAGGTTACATTCTGAACAACATGTTTTGACTGAATAAGTATTTTTTAATAATCTTTTCAGTTTTCTCCCATCATTTATCTTCTTGGAGCATAAGCACTCTGAGCCTGGACTGGTTACAAATACCAGTGAAGAGAACACTGCTCTCCTGTGGGCACTACCAGAACATCATTAAGAGAGGAAGAGATGTTCAGGAGGATATCACAAATGTTTTGTCTGGTCTTCAGTGTATTATATACCTTGGAATGTCTCATTAACTCTTGGATAAATTTCTCCCATAACACATAATAAAATTACTGATGACTGATCAACTTCCCTTCTTTATCAAGCCCTGTCCTTCATCAAAACCAGACATTTTCACAGTGATTCTGCGGTGTTTCTTTCCCCAAACTTAAACCTGAAACACCCCCCCTTTCAAACCCGCAAATTGTGAAATTTCAGACACCATTAAAAAAAAAAGTATGAATCACATGGAAATCACATGCACTGAAAACAAACATTATTAGTATGTAGGTTTTGGGTAGATTTTAGACCTCAGAAGCTGGGAGTTTGGGTTTAATTAACACATTTTGCTGGAGCCAACTCTCCTTTAGTTGTCCTGGTGTGAAATGAGGGAGATGCTGATTTTCTTGTTAAAGAACAAGTATGGATAATGTTACTGCTTTCCAAGTTCTATCTCAGAGAGTCAAGCTCAGACAGCCTCGTGCTGCAGTCCCACTGCATTCAGCGTCAAGATAACAAGAAAAGACAGCAATGCCTGATGCCTGAGCTACTGCGTCCCACTTGACTGAAGCCAGCCTGCCCAGAGACAGCATAGGGATCTCCAAGCTGGTAACACAATCCAGTTAGTTTCCTTATAACAAACCCAAGGTGATTTTACTGGTTTTTGCAATAAATACTAATAGGCAGATGTCAGCTTTTTCAACTTATCCAGATACCTAAATAAGTTCAAAGCATCTCCAGGCAACTTCTAAATTCTGAGGGACCTACCCCCTTGACAACTGAAAGGGGCAAACAGCTCAATGCAAAGGTACTGCAAACAAAAAGCAACACCAGAGCTTGCTATAGCCACAACTGGCTACTGTGCTGCATTTAAATGGAGGACGGGCCATGCTGCTCAACCATTCCAACCAGGACAACTTTCTTTAAAATTAGTGGAAGTTGTCAGTGGATGGCAGGATTCACAATCTGTTTGGTTTTTTTTCTTCTAGGTCTGTTTGAAAAAACATCCAATTTAAAGCTTAACTGTAATTGCTTAGTTTTATGGAAACAGATGATTAAGCTTCACAAAAAGCAACAATCTTGACTCGTAGGAGATGGACGAAGCAGACTGCTTTTAAATGAAGTAACAGCTTTCTAGACCAGATCTGGAGAGCACCCGCTGTGCCACTCATTCACTTGTTCTCTGATGATTTTTTTTTCCTCAACTTAAATTAATCACTAGCTTATTTTTCTGGCTTTGGTAGTGATGGGAGTCAATCCTACCAAAAGATAGTTCTTATTTATTACTAACCTTACAACTCTTGACAGCAGTAAACTTAATGTTTGTGTAAAATGCACTTACAAATAACCAGTGTTCTGCTCCACAGCCATACAAAAATAGAGGAAGCCTAACATACAAAAAAGAATAAGCAAGTCCTCAAACGAGGCGCTGGGTGTATCTACAGGGTACGATCACTGGAAAGGAAGAAGTGTAAGGGAATTAATTTTTCCATCAATGAATCAAACCAATTCAGATTTCCCAATTTCTTGAATTACTAGAGATATATGCCCCCCACCCCTCTTACCAAGGCTTCAGTGCTGCAGCATATCCCCCAAACAGCTTCTTACAGCCCCCAAACTTATAGTATCTCCACAAGAGGTGCAGAACTCAGATGTGCAAAACACTGTACTTGGTATATAAAAAGATGATTCCTGATCCTTAATCCAACCCTGTTGCAAACTAAATTAAGAGCAACACTGGCTACACTGCTGTGCAGGATGCTCACAGGTATTAGTCTGGAGAACCTACTCTCATGTTAGTCCATGAATATGCAATACAAAGAACATTGGATAAAAACAACTCCAACATAAGTCTGGGTTTATGTAAGCCACAAGATGACTCTGAGCCGGCTACCTGCACTGAGAGCCAGGAAACCAGAGTGCAGTCCTCCACAGAGGTCTCTTGCATTTGTTCCAGTGCTGCTGCAGATGCAAAAGCAGCAGATCTTACTGAAAGGCAAAGGAAAACATGGGAGCAGCAGATCTCCATTTATGCTAAGCAGAGAGGAGTGGACTCTCATAACAACAGATCAACTGTGCCAACCAAGAGCTCCTCATCATCACCATGGCATCATCCATCCCTGGTGGAAATCTTGAACTACCTTAATTACACAGTGACACAGCTTCAGTTTGCCATACCTGCTAAGAGCAATCAAGGTGCAAACATGCTTCTATACCCAACTTGGCAAAAAAAAAGTATAAAGTTACAGAATCAAAAATAATTTAGGCTGCAAAATGGAAGTCAAGGACACCTGGTCCAACCACCCACTCAAAGAAAGGCTCCAAAAACCTAGATATGAGCTAGCTCCTACACTGCATGCAATAAAACCAGAAAACGTCAAGACACCCAATTCCAGCATTCCCTTTAGTGGGACCGTAGTTGGCTACGTCTGGTTGTGAAGTCTCCATTGTCCTAAAGAGAACTATCAGATCCACTTTCTTCTACTGAATGGTTCTCAAATGCAAGGGACATATCATTTGAATGGCTGTTTTTTCTAACCAAAGACATCCATTACACCCAAGAATCTGCAGCTGTTAAAATTGCTTAGGCTCCTACACTGAAATAGCTGTCTGGCTACTCAGAAGCAAAGGGTGAGACTTTACAGGGTGGTTAAAAGGGAGCCCAAATTTAAACATGAGACATAAAAAATTACATACACTTGAGCTGAAAAAGAGAGCTGACTAGAAAGGAATTAGAAAGAAACTTTTGCAAATGAGAGAATTAATGTAGACAGTGATCAAATTATGGGTGAAAAAAAAGAAAAAAAGCAAAATATTATTAATGATTGTACTTTTCTTGTTTCCAGACTTTGAAAGCATTTCAATAAATACTAAAAGACAGGGGTGCTTTAGAGAGAAATGACTTTCATCCCATCTCTCTGTCTCTCACTGCATGAGTTTAAAATGGCAGTGCTTCTTAGTACTATATATAAAAGGTAGGGACTTGAGGAACTTGCTCACATTGCTATGTCAAGCGAGTATCTCCAACAGTTTGCAAAGTTTATTCAATCCACATTTGAAGTTCTCCATGCAGGCCTTCTGAAAGCATGCAATGTGTGACCAAATGGCAGAACAAGTGATATAACCCTGCTTTTACTAAAAAAACAATGGATAGCTTCCTGTTTGGTCCAAGAGGTTGCATGTGGCCATGAATATCTTGTTGCTTTACTGGTCTGCCTATCTGATTTGCTTAAAACACTTTTTTTGCTTTAACATTTTCGTCTCTGTGTCCTCTAAGAGTATTTGAGTTCTGCCTGAATCTTGGTAGTTATTTCATGACTGTACTGCCAATTACTGCATTAAGCATACGGCTTCCTGGATCTCAAAATTGCTTTAGAGAAATGAATGTATATACCTTGCTTATTAAACCAACCAGACTTTGTGATTTCCCATTACTGCTGCTTTCCTAAGGTATCCCTCAGTTAAACTGTGTCATTACACTAATTCTGTACTCTCCCACAGCCTAGACTTATTTCCTGATGTCTTTCTCACCATTCAAGTGTTTGCTCTAACGACAGCAACAGACCTTCAGCCAATGTCTGCTTTGCCACCGGGAATATATCCTGGCATGAAGGACTGGGGGGTGGCTTCCAACCAGGGGTGACATGGGCTGGGACCAAAACAAAAATGCCCATGTCCACCTGTTCTGCTTATGGACCCTGTGGTCTCCAGCCAGAAGCGCAGGATACTTCACACATAAACCCAAAATGCCAATTGTGCAATTCCTTACAGGAAATAAGCCTCTGGCCACTCAGATTTAGCCCCATCAAACAGCTGCCAGAGCAGCAAAAATAACCCAGTGATCCTGCAGAGCATGAAACAGTGGAACAGTGAATGTTATCACATCACAGTGGAACCTCAGCACCATCAGATGAAGAGAAACCACAAATACTTCAGCAGCACCTTTGGTGAAAGCATACACTCAGCCATAATTAAGCACTGAAACAGAATGCTGCTATTTAGGTATTGTTTAAAATGTCACGCATTTAAAACGCCCACTTTTGAAAGGTCTCCTCAGGGCATACGAGGAGATCAAGTTTCTCACAATGAGGTTGCAGTTCGGACAGACGAGAAGAAATGTGACTGTCTGCAGTTGGATTTTTATACATAACCATCATGCAGCTGATACTTCCCCTTTTCAGTCAGGAAGGATGTCATTTAACTGAGAGTAACCCATGAGGAAAATTTCTGATTCCTCTGAGAAACTCTTTGAGTAGGCATATCTGGATCCGTGTTAAAGGTTAAAAAAATACTCAAAACTCACGCTGAAGTAAAATATTTTAGTTTAGAACCTTGCAAATATCATGACCTGTTACATTTATGACACCTTTTCTATTTAAGCAGTTATGATTTAATGTAATAAACATCTCACATCAGAACTTATCTGTAATCAAGCTCTTACAACGACAAACTGATATATACCTGTTACGTACCAATTTCAGATTAAACCACTGTTCAAACTCCGTTGATAAAAATTTGTCTATGAAATTCTCATGTTTCCTGTGAATCTGAAATCCTTTAAAGGATTTTGTTTTTTTTCAGACACATAAGTAAAACATTCCGGTAAGTGGATAATCAAGATTAACATACAATGGCTTACCATGACAACAGTTTGATTCCAGTTCTTAATGTAAAGTTATAATTATTGCCATATTACTGCCATAAATGCAACACAATTTGGTATTACAACTTTCTTAACTTGGAAATTGCTTGTGCACACTCAACAGTTGAAGCTGTTTAATAGAGTTTCTAATCCTGCATAAAATCCTTTGGATTTTCCTGTAGTTGAACTCTGTGTCCAGTACATCTGAATTATTTCAACTTCTCCCACCCTGTCCCAAGTCCTTTCAGCTTTTTCAGCATGATGCATGAATATACAGTTAATAGAGAGAAATTGGAAGCTACTTTGAAAAATGTCTTCCAAAGCCTCAGCAATTAGAACAGTAATTCAGATTGAAAGGTGTAGCTCCCAAAACCTAAGTTTTCACAAATGTTTAGACATCCTCTCTGCCCTAATTCTTCCCTTGGAACCCAGAGAGACCCTGCTGCAGCGTGGGCATCATATAGCTGGGGAGCTAAACTGCACCTCCTTAGCAAGCTGTGAATGTCACACAGAAACTTCAGGTGGTTCAGCTCTTGTCAGCAATGCTGAGGCACCCACTGCATCTGCCCTTGCATTTCTGCAGATATCTGAGTAACTGTGCGTCTATGTGAGCAAGGCTGCGTGCAGTTTTCATGCCTGAAGCTCTGCTAATGCTGGTCAGCATTCAGCACACACCCCCGATGACATATTTTTAGGACTGTTGAGAGCCTTAGTGCACCCCTGCTCTCCTCTTCTAGCCATAACATGGTACCACAAATAGTGTAGCAGTTGGCAGTGCTTTCTATGTCTCATAAAAAGTTACTTCTGATCACAGACCAGGCTTTTCTACATGTACTATTCTGTCCAAACAGGCAAAATATATTGTGGGTGTAATGCTATCTTTTTGGGCAAATATACTAGACAGAATTTGACTTTTATTTTTATTTTTTAATATTTTGATCTAGAATTGCAGCCTGAAGACTCAATATGAAATCGCAGCAAACATTTTTGTGTTACTTCTTTCATCTTGGCTTATTCTATATTGTTTAGAGAAATTCCACAGCAGCAGGGCTAAGCATAACATTTGTTCTCATAACCTTTTAAGCTCCAAGAGTTATCTATTGCATCAGATCCAGTTTTTACTTATAGTCTTCTCTAAAATCACCTCGTATCTGTAAGTGGCCTTAGGTTTGAAATACAGTCTGAAATCCCCCTCAGATGCAAGAGACTGACTGAAAAATACTGGGAAACTACCCAGGCACAAAACTGTACTGGAAGGTAATCAATCTTCCCCTTATTCCTGACTTGTTCCTTTCAGCCCTCAGTTACACACAACCTTTTGTCTTCTCCACTGCCCGCAGCAGAACAAAACCCATTTCAGCTGCCTTCCCTAGAAGAGGGCCTGGGGAAAGCTGCTCCAACAATTGGCTTGCTGTTGGGAGAAACCCGTCTTCTAGTCACCATTAAAACATAACATCTGAAAAAGGGCAAAAAGCATCAGCCTGAAACGTTCACGGAAATATGTGTACCAGTAGAGTGGCTAGATATCTCAAGATATGATCTATGGGATCATATTCCTGTGTTCTCCAGGTATGGAAATAAAAAAAAAGGCATCTGTCTTATTTAGTAAAATATGAGAATACACTGAAAAGTTTTACCTCAAGGCTATAAATTATGAAAAGAGATTTTGCACAGCCTGGGAAAACACTTCAAACTGGCAGTGCTTCCTCCAGTGTTGTGAAAACGTGAAATGAGAACACAGCCAAGGCAAGGTCTGAGGGTGGGGGAATTTAGAAAAATACATGTATTTTCTACTCAATTCTACTCAATATTTTCTACCTACATCTTTTTCAGCTCTGAGATTAACAGTACATTGATCTAAACTTAATACAAAAGAACAAGGAGTTGTGTTATCCAGAAGGCCACAGGGTAAAAGAGTTATCTGTGCCAACTCCAGTACAGACCATGAGGGGCCGAGGGGAACAGGCTATTCAACAGATCAAACAAGTACCAACCAAATAACCACTGCAAGTGACAAGAAGTACCTGCCTGGTTAGTGCTCTCAGTGCACAGGTCAAGGAAGTTGCAGTGCCCATGGAGCATGAGATGCCTACACCAAGGGCCAGCAGTCACCTCCTGAGCTGAAAACTGGCCACTGAATCCTGCCGCCAGGATGTCCTGGGGAATCCTGATTCCCCCTGACACACAGCATTCAATATTCTGGGGACAAGCACTTCATTCCCTGAGCCCACAAGTCCAGGAATATTACAAGCTACTCCAGTTTTCAGACAGATCTTCATTTATAAATTTCCTATACGTTGACCAGGTTTTGTCAACAAATGAGTAAAAAGCTCAAACAGGTATAAACAACCACGTACTTATCAAACTCCTACTTGTTTCTCTTACATAATAAAAGCAAAACTGACAGTTGACCTGCAATTTCCAGGATTTACCAAAGTCAAGTGGTATAATAAAAACTGGCTTCAGTCTTCAGGACTACTTTTAAAAGCAGAGAAGTGACTTAAGAGCCAGGGTCAAATCCTGAAAAAGTGATCTAGGATACGGATCATAAATGCTTAAGTGGCAGTATGAAAGAGGCAATTTTTCTTTTCCAAGCCAGTGGCAGAGTGTGCTGACAGGAACTCAGCAGAAGCTGAGTCAGGTCCTGGAGCTGACACCTCTCTCCAGGTGCTACGCACCCCTGCTCCCAGGGCAGCGCTGGACCTGCTGAGCCATGCAGCATCTACCCACGCACTACTGCCCGTGCCCAGCTTGTGGATACCAGCTCTGGGCACGTCTGCAAGGGGAAATGGAGACTCTTGCATTCATGGAACTGTACCGCTTTCAGACAGGAATTTGTCACAAATTCATTGAGGCTTTGATTGAGCTGTCAGAGGCAAGAGAAAGGCACGTACATTCAACACCACCTTTGCTCAAAGTAGGCACCCCTGAATTTGGACCCCGCCCCTGGAATAAGCTCCCGCACTCCCTCCTGCTGGACATGAGATCTCCAGTACAATCATGCTGTGCTCCAGAGACATTATCAGGCCCCATGATTTGACTGCACACTTTCCAAACTCATGTTCTTGTGCATTCCTGGTTTAGAAAGTGCTTCTTCAGTAACACTACTCAGTTGAAACAAACAGTAACAGGTTTTTCAAGGAGCTCATCTGAAACATATTTGCATTACATTCCACAGGGGATTATGCAGAACAGATGGAGATAAAACAATCAACAAAGTTCTTTATGCCAGATTAGTAAAGAGGGAGACATAGTACCCACAGCCCTACCCAGAAGCTATACAGGTCTACATACAAGACTCAGGGTGGAGATGGAAAGTCACATTGCAATCGGGGATGAAAAGAAGAAGATACCATACAGAAAAAAAATCCAGTTTATACAGGTTACTACTATGTGAAAAGTGGAAATGACAAACAAAAAGCCTTGCAAAACATAATATGCAACACTGTAATTTGGGGGCATGTTAATAATTTTAAATAAAGTAATAATAAATAGTTTCAGTTATGCTTTGCACTTACAATCCAGTTTCACTAAAATGATGTGAACATATATCCTCAAAGACTATTGAGTAATACACAAATATTCTTAGTAACAAGGTTTATAGGTATTCTCTTTTGCTTGTTTGTCTCTAGAGAAATAAGTCAAGGTAGTTTTCAAACAAACACTGAAGAAAGCAAGGAACGTGCCTGAAACTCTTGCACTTCAAAATGCAAGAAAAGATATCCTTCCGAAGTCAAGATATGAATAACAATCCTTAAAAATTGTTGGTACATCTCATCTTTTTCACTCTACACACAAACACACACACTCATACACTGGGTTGCTGGAGCAGCAGCTCTGAGACAAGACTTCCCAGACCTTAGCCTGATGTAGAGAACTGGGCTGCTCCATTCCCACAGGAGATACCAACTTGAGGAGATTGCACGTGTAATTAATTCCAGTTAGCAAATTATTTTCTAACAACACTAACACTTCAAAAAAACTCTTACTCTGAAAAAAAGCAGAAAGGGCTGCAATACATGTAAATACAAGAACCTGAAGTTTTTGAGATTGAGAATAATAAAAGAACCTAAGCTGCATAAAAACCAGTATTTTGCCAAACAAATATCAATAATAACAATGAAAAAACAGAGATTATGGGACATATCTGTAATTTCTACCTCTGGAACTCACAAAACACTGGTTTCCAATGTTCATTAGAAAGACTCAGACTACTGACTTACAACTAGTGTTTAAACAAAAAAAAATCATTTTACTTCCATGAGCACAGATGTTCTGCAACAAGACCATACAAGGAAGAAAAGATATCAAGAACATGTTTGTGTATTTTCTAATTGGGTTTCAGCTATTGTTAAACTAATTTTCTGGCACTTAAATTTTTAAAGAAAAACAATATTTACAGAAAATTGTGGAGAACTGAACTGATTCAAGGAATTCTGCTCAGCTTACAAATCAGATTTTTCTTTGTACTGCTAGAATACCCACTGACTTGCAAACAGGAACAGAAAAGGTGACATCTCTTGATCTCAACTCAGGTCTTCACCTTACAGAGTGGGAAATTCTCACTTGCAAAGAAAATTAGGCCTAAGAAGACAGTCTTATTTTGGTATGTTGTGCACCTTCAGGGTTTTGTTTTTCCCACAGAATCCAATAAAATCATCCACTAAATAAGAAGAGGGAGTTTATTTTCTCACCTCCTTTCTCCACTGTTGCGCCACATTAGCAGAAATATTACTATTTAATAATACTTCTCTTTAGAGATGAACATAGTAAAAATCTCTTTTCCCTTTTGCACAGTGTTGTCATTTGCTTTGAGACACATAACAGACTCACAGACCTTACTGTGGGACAAAAACATAACATCAATGTTTCTTTTATATTTCAACAGCTGATTAAATGCCTCAGATGAAAGTTATGTGAAATTTTAATCAAGACTAAGATGACTTACAGCAGCAGAGCTCACAATGGCACTTGGGCAGGCCATGCTTAGCAACTGTACCCTCTAAAATCTATTTCAGCCACCAAAAAGAGATGTGGGGCATGAAGCCCCTTGTATGCCACACTTTGCATTACATCTCATGGCCAGGTTGCTTAGGTTGATGCTGATGTCTATGCTGACATCAGCATTTTCCAGATACACATCTGAATACTCATATTTAAGGGTGGCTTCAGCACTGATACTACACAGGAAAACTAAAAAAACCCAAACCTCTGTGTGGCCCAGGACTGTAAAGACAGAAACCAGCATTTTGAGCAGTAACAGGAAGAGGCTGATAACTGCATAGCATTTGGAGGAATGATGGAAAGCAATTGAAGAGTCATGGAATACATGAAGAATAATTAGTCTCCATTACCCAGGCTATTTTCAGTGACAAGATAAGAGGCAATGGGCACAAATGGAAATGAAAGAGGTTCCATCTGAACATCAGGAAGCTCTGGGTGTGACCGAGCACTGGCATAGATTGCACAGGGAGGCTGTGGAGTCCCCATCCCTGGAGATGCTCAAAGGCCATTTGGTCAGAATCCTGGAAAACAGGCTCTAGGTGTCCCTGCTTAAGCAGAGGGTGAGACGAGGTGACCTGCAGTGGTCCCTTCCAACCTCAACCATTCTGTAATTCTGTCACTTGCATTTCCCCGTGTATTCTATGTATATCCTTCCAGACGCATTGATGGTTAGCTTCCTGCCAAAATTAAGACAATGGTTGATGAAGACTAAGCACCAGAAATGCAGTTACTGAGTATAATTCCAATCTAAGACCTAGACTGTGAATACATGGATGAAAACAGAAGCAAGCACTGATACTTTGGTACAAGGCTTCATTTCTCAAGCTTGGACTGGGGCCCAGGCAAAAGTGCAAGAGTTAATATAACTCCCTTACAATGTAAAAATTAATGTAATAGACCACTGTTGTGCTCATGTTAAAGAGGATATGAGGCAGACTTTGTGAAACAGAAAAAAAAAGATGACCTAAAATGTTTAAAAATTAATACTGTGATTCAGACTAAGGGAGCTCCAGCTAAGAACTGGCTGACACGAGGCTGACAGAGCAAGCGGTGAGTGGGGGGTGAGACGTGAGCAGAGTAATGAGAAATTCTGAAAGTTTGAGTTTACAAGGCTTACTAAAAGCACACCACAAAAACTTGTATAAATGTACACTTACTGCAAAAGCCTGGCACACAAACTATCCTCTTGTGCTGTAAAAGATGCTTGTTGGGCAATTCTATTTCAACCACCAAGAAATACAGGATAGGAATCACTGAGCCAAAGCCCAGCTTGTTGAAGCAATTACACAGACCTGCAGGGCTCTGCAGCTGAACAGCCACGGTCCATTACTGAAGAGCTGAAGGATCCATCCCCTAAGGTGACCAAAACATAAAAATAATGTCCCAACCAGCCAAGACAACAGTTACCTCAGGAACTTGAAGGATAATGCTCTCTCAATTGCAAACCCTGTTGCACACGCTGTATCAGGTAAATTCCCCAAAGGCTGTATGCAGCAATGGGGCCATAGCCTCAGCGCAGCGAGGCTCCCACCCACGACACACAGCACAGAAGATTGTAGAACAATAGAATCACAGAATATGCTGAGTTGGAAGGGACCCATCAGGATCATCGAGTCCAACTCCTGGCCCTGTGCAAGACATACTGTCCTCTCCTCTAAGGGGTTAAAGGGCAACCCAGGACCAGAAGTTTTCTTGCAAACCTTCTTGGTAGGAGTTGAATGATTTTTTGCTGTGTCCATACAATTCTGTGAAGATGAACCACTGGCAAGTCACTACAAAAGACAGAATTCATGTATAGCCTTGCTGTAAAGTATCTTGAGGGGAGGGGAAACGGAAGGGAAAAGGAAAGCAAAAACCTTAAAGAAACAAAGACTGCAATCACTCAAGGGTTTTTCTTTCCAAAAAAAGATTCAAGACCATATTTGTAATGGCAATAAACACTTTAGTTATATGCTTACTGTATTTCAGATTAGCAGATATGTTAGCAGTCTGTCATACAATAGCTTTAGGGGCTGAATAGTTTGCTCAATTCAAGTATCTACTCTGAGACCCACAGGAGAATAAGTAAAACAATTTGAGCCAAGTATTTGTGTAAAATACTTATTTTGCCAGCACCCTAAAGCAAATAAGCAGAAAAATCTCAAGTTGCAACTTAAACATGAACATCTATTACTGTTTCCTTGCGGTCTATAAATCTAATCCTACTGCCCGTACATCAGACTTAGCCATGCCTTCTGCAACTTCTCAAGTGTCCTCTCTTTTAGGAAGTCTTAATCTGTATTAGCTTTTCTTCTTCATGTGAATTTAAGGTGCAAAACTGCATCTTGCTTCCTGAATTTATGTCTTTGAAAGACCTTGCAATGACTTTTAGTTTTCTCCTTTTCCTAATGTAATATATTAACATAAATCAAATCAAAGAAGCAGTGTGGCAGCTGTTCTGCGACGGATTCTGATCATCAGCAAATTTATCACAAAGCCAAAACCAGAGAAGTTCAGTGAGAGCAATTTCAGAGACAAAAAGGGCCATCATCCCTTCTGAAAGGTCTTGTATTCTGCTAGTGTCAAATTACCAAAAGATGAAAATTAGTTTTGATGTTAAAATTGTCCTTGATTTTAACTTGTTTTCTCCAATGCTGACCTTTTAAAGCCATTTTTTGTTAAAAGAGATAGGTCTCTCCAATTCTCAGACTGCCAGTCAGAAAAATGCTTGAACAGTCCCTTCTGAGGAACATAAAGAATGCTTTTTTTTTTTTAATGGTTAAATCTTCGATCTAGTACTCATCCTTATGAATTTATACATCTTCTGCCCATATAAGTGCAAATCTCGAAATGTGAAACATTTGTGCAAATTACACCACAGTCTAGTAATAAAAAACCCAGACTACTTAGCATCATTCTTAGATAAATAAATTAATAATGAAAAAATAACCTATCAATTATGAAAATAGTATCAACATAACCACTTACTGCATCCTTAGCTGTATCCTAACTCTACAATTAGCTAATAATAAAATTCCCTTTTCCCTTTATTTCCAGGCAATGTTTCCCTGTGGTCAACAAACAGTATAGAAGGAAGGATTAGAAAGCTATCCCACAGAAAGCAGCATGAATGCTTATTAACCTCAAAAGACTGACTCAGAGGAAACTAAATTCCAAAACTTGACACATGCTACTTCTTGTATCCCAACCAGCTCTGTGGTTTCCATCATGATTTCTCCATTCTCCAGCAAAAACATCAAACTATTTGGAACCAGATGCAGCTCAGACAGTAATGGAGATCCCAAAACACAGCACTTCTGAGCCACGGACAGACATCATCGTCCAAGACTGGGCTTACGCAGGGAAGCGTGGTTAAATGCAGATGTTATTCTACTGGAGATGCAATGGCTTTGAAGTTTTCCAACTCATTTAAGAAAGCTGCTACACAGTAAGAATGCTGTCAGAATGCTGTCATATGCAACAGCGACAGAGCTGCTCACAAAACATCCAAAATCATGTCTTCAAAGTTCTCTGCCTGCCCTTTGTCAGCAGGACACAACGAGGCATCCATTTTTTTGAATGCAGGACTGTATCTTCCAATGAATTGAATAATATGAGTGATTTTTATATTTTTTTTCTAGGATACTACAATGCAAACTCGTGATCTGGTAAGATGTTTTTGAGGCTTCCTGCTGACTACATCTAAAGCATTAAACCCAGTATATTTTCTTTTAAAAAAACAGGTTAAGTCACATGAACAAAAAGCTTATAAGAAAACAATCAGTGCATCATTTAAAAAACACTACCGTGATGAAAGTTGTCAGACTGGAAGTCAATAAAAATATCCTTTAAACAAAAGTACTTCAAAAGTGCTGAACAACAAAAACCCAGAGAAGATAACTGTATGCTAAAATATATTAATATTCTATCATCTGTTCAGCAGCTGCTTGCAAAAAAGGTCTCAAAACCTTCTAATGATTAAAATAATTTCATATTTCCAAGGAATGAATGGAGAATACATCTTAAAATAAACAGATTCAGCTTCCATTATCTCTGCAGTAGGAGCAGGAAATAGTCAAGAATGGAGTTACACATGGTTTTTCATGAACATGAACACACAAAGTTCACCATGTTCTAGAATGTGCCATCATCTTTTGCCTGAAAAACTAACATGTAAAAACTATACAGTAAAAGCTAACAAAGGATGGCTACACATAGGAGGTCAAATCATGAAACAATCACAGAGTTTCATGAGATGGCTTATCATGTTAGAAGATTTCCAGCTACATAAATAATGGAAAATGGAATCATACAATGGGACCTTAAAGATCATCCAGTTCCAATTCTCCCATCATGGGCAGGGGCACCTTCCACTAGACCAGATTGCTCAGAATGCCATCCACCCTGCCCTTCAACACTTCCAAGGATGGGGCATCCCCAGCTTCTCTGAGCAACCTGTTCTAGCGCCTCACCACCCTCCCACTAAAGAATTCCTTCCTACATGTAGTCTAAATCTCACCTCTTTTAGTTTAAAATCATTCCCTTCTGCTCTATCACTATCTGCCTATGTAAAAAGTCACTGTGCTTCTTTTTTATAAGCTCCCTTTAGGTACTGGAAGGCTTCAATGAGGTCTCCCCAGAGCCTTCTCTTCTCCAGGCTGAACAACCCCAGCTCTCTCAGCCTGTCTTCACAGGAGAGGTGCTCCAGCCCTCTGACCATCTTGGTGTCCCTCCTCTGCACCCGCTCCAACAGCTCCATGTCCTCCCTGTGCTGGGGACCCCAGAGCTGGGTGCAGCATTCCAGTGGGGTCTCACCAGAGCAGAGAATCCCCTCCCTTGCCTTGCTGCCCACACTGCTTTGGATGCAGCTCAGGACACGTTTGGCTTTCTGGGCTGCCAGTGCACATTGCTGGCTCACGTCCAGGTCTTCATCCACCAGAACCCCCAAGTCCTTCTTCACAGAGAAGGACTGTCAATGAGTTCTTCTTCCAGTCTGTGCTTATGCCTGGGATTACCCTGACCCAGGCACAGCACCTTGCTCTTGGACTTGTTGAACCTCATGAGGTTCTTGTGGGCCCACTTCTCATGTTTGCTCAGGTCCCTCTGGATGGCATCCCATCCTTGTGCTGTGCCGATTGCCCCACTCAGTTTCCTTGCTGAGGGTGCACTCGATCCCTCTGTGTCATTGATGAAGATACTGAAGAGCAGTGGTCTCAAGACAGAGCCCTGAGGGACAACACTGATCACCAGCACTGGCCTCAGCCTGGACATAGAGCCATTGACCACAACTGTCCAGTTGCGTCCATCCAGCCAAGTCCTTATGCACTAAATAATCCACCCTTTAAATCTATGTCTCTCCAATTTGGAGATAAGGATGTCACGTGGGAAATGAAAGATCATCCTCATCCATTTAAGACTAGATTTAAAAGTTAATTCTCCCAAGTATTCTTGGGTTTCTAAGTTCAGCATTTATAAAGTTTCTGATATGGTCAGAAATTTCATGTTCATACTAGCATGACTGCCTTCTTTACAGTAAACATTTACCACAACCTCCCATGGCATCTAAGCCATTCTGTTAACCACAGACATATGTTGCATATTACTATTTGCAGTAACAATCTGTTTGCATTCATAGTCTCTTATTCTGGTTTATCGGTGAACCTCTGTCACACAATGCATATTCCCATCAGTGGTTTTAGGTTTTTAATTTTTTGTCTTGTCTTTGTTAGCTTGTTTCTTCCAATTTTTTGAAGTTTACAATTAAAAAACCCCTCAAACTTTCAAAGACATAAAAAGATATGTAGAAACAAAACTATGCTATTGTGAAACTTCAAATAAACATCATCTAACTCTGGTCTCACTTTTATGCTCTCAGGTCCCTAATATTCCATAAAATAGTTTGTTACAGGTCTCATATTTTTATCTGCACACACTAATACTACCATGCTTTTTAAATAAACATGATAATTTCTAAAAATATTTTTTAAAATACGGGGAAAAGGAGAAATAATTAATTCAGCACCAGTTTAATAAATCCAGTACATCCCTTTTCATCCTTCTAATGAATCGTCAATTCACTGAGGCAAGCAGTGCTAACTGTCCTCTCTTCTGCTTTCCCAAAGAGATCTGGCAGAATCAGACTTCTGCTTTGCCATAGTCAGCCAGACTTGATTTTTCTGACAGCAAAATCCCTGACAATTGAGTTAAGAACTTCTAAATGAAAGCCAGACGGATGATTAACGCTGATTCTGTTAAAACAATGAGAAATACCTAATTTGCCTAAATCAGTACCCATGCAACAGCCATACAGTCCATCAGCAGCTCACACAAAGAGATGAGATGCAGCATCATCTACTTGAATGCAAGCAAGTAGGTATCAGGAGGGTGGGATGGGGCAGGGAGCAGATTTGAGAAAAGGGAGATGGTGATTCAGGTAGAACAGGCGCCGACCCTCAGTTTTGCTTCCCTGTTCTGTCAGATGCTTTGCCCTTGAGAGAGGCAAAGAAAGCTAGACAGAAATCATTCAACTTAAAGGTCACTGCCTGTTCTGCTGCTCCTTTGAGCATAAAGAACTTGTACTACCATGTGTGCTAGAAGTAAACAAAGCAATTTTTTTCTTGCAATATATTCTTATTTTTGGGTTTAATCAATTTTTACACATTCCCACTGTCCTTTTCCAGTTCACAGAGATTGCTTTCCTCAGCTTTTCTAACAGCATTGCTTTTGGAAGCAGCACAAGGTAACCTGGATGCTGTCCTGTTTGGCCTGCTGTGCTCTTGCAGTAAATTTTGAGAAAAAACACTACATCAGCACAATTTCAGAACTCAGGTTCGTTTGCAAATCACAGGAAGCAAAGAATTTTGCAAGCTGGCAAAGCATCAGAAGGACATCACCATAGTCAGGAGTGCAGCAGTTACAGATCACAGAAAAACCCTGAGGACATTGAGGGATGCATTTCCAAGGACATGGGTTTTACCACCACAACCAGATAGCGAGCAGACTTTTTAAATGCTGCTTTCTAAATGAGGGCCAATAGGATTTTTCCACCCTGTCACTCAATATTATAGAGTTAGCAAACATTTTTAATTGATCTATCTAGCTGTTCCCATCCTTCAAATAACCTCTGTTGACCTATCACTCTAGGCTGTATACTGCAAACTTTGTGCTTCTGCAGAGTTCCACATGAAACCACTGTTGGTTTCCTCTGCAAATTAAACAAAAGCCTTTTAACTGCACTTCAGGCAATATAGCAACAACACACATGAAGTCTTTTAGTCAACAACCTTTCAAAACACACACTTTTTTCTCTCTCAGAAAGTGTTTAAATCTGAAATACTACCTCTCTTTTTAAATCCTGGAAAGTGTTCAGCTTCCCTTCACCATCACAGTTCATTTATCTTGCAAGAAGTTTCCGAGTGCTTGCTACAGAGAAGAAATTTTTAAAAGGCACAGAGAGAGACAGAAAATGTCATGGTGCCTCACACTGGGCTCTGGACCCAACTCACCCAGGCTGCACCATGGAGAAGGCTGCACTCAGACCCATACTGGAGCCATCATTTCAGCTGGCCCCTTCTCTCACAGCTGGAGTAGTGAAAGTGTAAACAGAGGCACCACAGAATTATATGCTCATTTTACTCAGGATTTAACAAGTCTTTGTTCAGAGAACAGTTTTATTTCTTTCTGACCTCTACCACAACATACAGAAATTTTCAAGAATGCATCTAGATACAAAAGACTTTCTAAGCAACAGTTATATAGAACCCAATGAGCACAGACAGACCCCCTATAGTGATTTTTTTAAGTTCGTCTCATATTCACCTTAATCCCATTTTTTAAAACAGAAATCCTTGCGTTGAGTACCTCCTCCTGTTCCTCTTCTCCCACAGGGAAAAAGAAAAAATTAAAACAACAAAAAAAAAGAATGCATTGGGATGTCTAGCATAGTCACGGGTAAGACACAGCTAAGGGGCATTTAGGTACGTAAGACAGAAAAGTGTAAACATTTTTTAAGTGTGAGTTGGTCACTCTTTCCTCTGAGGCAGAATGGGAACACAACCTATAACTTTCTGTGACCTTGCAAGTAGAATGTAAAAAAAGCAAAGTATCTGTTTGTGGCCACTAAAAATATCTTCTTTTTTTTTTTTTCTAATGAAGAGAAACCTCCATCTTCTGTGAAACTGAAAACATTCAACTTCAGCCTTTATCTGTCTTCAAAAACCTTCAAAACTCTGGCAATAAAAAAATACAGAACCTTGTATGAATGTGGCGAAGTGAAGAAAATGCATGCATCTCTAAGGCTTGGGTAACACTGATATGTCCTAAATGTAATAGATTACCACTTAAATTTAAAAGGACTAGAGAGCAACAAAAGTAATTTAACAATTTGAGGTGAATGCTCAAAACGCACACATTTGGGTGTGAGAGCCACCAAGGCAGGGGTGGGATTCAGTTTTGAGAGGACCAACCATTAGCACTGGAAGGTAATGGAAAAGAAAAACTATCATCTGAAAGTTCATTGAACTTATTTTCTGCTTTGCTGAGTGAGTTTTTCTTCTCTAAACTGCTTCTGGCCAAATACAGACATTTACATAGATTCTCGTATTGCAGCATGATAATAAGAGAAAGTCTTTACGTATGAAAGTTGTTTGGTCACTGATTACAATATTCTTTTTTAAGTTTTTTTTGTTCACTTAGCAGTAATTTCATTTTTCACCATCAAGCCAGCCACACCATCCTGTGAATTGTAATTCTCTCATCACCAAGCAAAGGCAATCTAATCTTTATCTCGTTAGTCAGTACTGGTTCCTCAGCTTCATTTATTATTTGCTCTGTCTGAAATACTCAGACGCTGTATAGAATGAGGAATTAATATGGGGAATTTTCACAGATGCATATAAACATTTAATAAGGCCAAGTGACGTGAAGACTATGGACTGGGTCCAGTTAATTAGGGCCAAGCTGCTGGCTTCTGCAAACTCTCAGTGTGAGTATTTGCTGGAGGAAGGCGGACTGTAACACCTGTGAAACACATTCATTTTCAGAAATCTCCAAGATACTTCAAGCTGCTATGGCCAAAATCTTCTTTCAGCCTGATGCGAAGGGAACTGAGTGGTTTTCTGTCCTAGTTCTAGAAAGCCTTTCTTGTAAGCATCTCCTTTCCTCTTGAGACAAAACCAGCGTGAGGTGAAAACAGCCACAGTTGATGCACTGACACAGAGGCAGGGGCAGGGGAAGCTGGCATGTCCTCGGGTCCTGACCCCACACCAGCACCCATCTGATGGATCATCTTACTGTGGAGCTGACTGGGGATAAACCCGAGCCACCAAGCCTAGCTTCCTAAGCACTCCTTTCCTATTCCCCTCCTTCCCTATGGTGATGGGCACCATACAGTTTCCAGCAGGGATCCTCAACCAGCTGGCAACACGAATGCATGTAACTGACAAAAGGGTGAGCAACAGCACCAGTGCCCATTTCTAAAATCACCCAAGAGACTGAGAGGCAGTTGGCAGCACTGGAGCATCTGCTTGGCACCCAATTCTCATGCTTCATGTGGCTGTATTTCACACATCTGTTGCCATATGGGAAGAAGGCAACTGAGATGGGGACACTTCAGAAATGAGAATTATTTCTGTCTTTCTAACATTTGTCTTTACATCACAGGAGGTATTTTTTTTTTTGCTTGTTTGTTTTCTTGGGGTTTTTTTTCAGTACAAGGGCAAATTTGACCAATCTGGCCAGGCTCTGGAGCAGGCTACAAAAAGACCTTGGAAGACGGTGGATGCCTACTGACAATATGTAAAAGGACCTCAGAAGGCACACAAATTGGGACAGCGAGTTTTGTTAGAAGATTTGGGCAGAGGCAAAAGCCACCTTGAATGAAATTACTTCAAAATTATGGTGGCAACAACCCTCAGGAGGAATTAGAATTTCTAGTGGAGAGGGGAAGAAAATAAAAGGGGGAAAAAAGCAGTATCATATTGGAAAAAAAATTATCTTATTTAGGAGAGGCAAGCTGCACTCAGAACTTGCAAAAATAAACTTCTTCTTTTTAAGACTCAAGGTGGGGGGGAAGTGTCTTCTTTTCCATTCAGGTAAGCTAAATTCACACAAGATTTTATCTCACAATGGCAGAAAATTAAATCTTCTGAGATTTTATCTTTCAGTAGATAAACCTAATGATACAGGAACTTGGAAAAAATTATTAAAACATGTCACAAGATTTAGCTGCATCTCAAATGTCATCCTCATTTAGAGTACATGCTTAAATCACCAAAATAAGATCTGAACCACCCAGCTAGAATTATTTAGGAATGATAATTTAATCAAATTATCACACTGAATACAAAACCTGGTCATTTTAGTGTACAGTGTTGCAAAATCAGCTGATTACTTCAACATGTTTTCTCCTGTTTTAATTGTTACAACGGTCACTATGCCATTGACTCTGTATTAGCACTAGGTTTTCACAACTAAAGGAAATACACTGTGCTATAGAACACTATAATATATTAATATATTATAGAGCATACTATGCTATAGTATAGTTTTGAAACTGCTGCCCTCTCAGAAGACATTCCTTACCATCCTCCTTCAAGTTTTGGCTTATGTCAGACAGTTAAAACTTTTATTAAAGCATAAAAATAAATTATAAGAAAATTTTTCTCAGTTCTACAGTAAGAAAATGACTGTAAAAACCCTGTAAAAAACAACAGCAAAGAAACAAAGAGGTTTTAATGTTTAACACCCTGTTTGGGCTTGAAAAACTCTCACTGAAGAAGGCAGGAATTGTGTGTCAGCAGCTGAACTTGAGACCGGGTCCAGGAAAAGCCACTGTGCAAGTGTGGAGAAAAAATAAAAAGAGCACAGAAAGACGATTAACAGCTTCTCCAAAAAAATACATAATAAGCTACAGAAGAGAATGCCAGTTCCAGAAAAGATAAGAAGCTATTGCTTTTTGGTTACAACCAAAGCTTAGTCTAAGATTTCAATCTAGCACATAGTTGCAAAAGAGCCATCTAAGGCGAGAGCAGGATATGGGCAAAATGCTTCACTAAATGAATTTCTAAATGTTTCACGAACAAAGGGTGATTTCAGAAAAGCCAAACACTCCACATTTCAAGAGGCTTCTGCATCAAGACACCATATATAAATAAGATCAAGATTTTGAAAACTGGATTTAACCTTGCAGTTCTGCTAAGGGAGTTTCACACACTAACAATGTGCCCTGGCAGGGAATGCACACAGGCTGCATCCCCCTGGGCATCTCCAACTTTGGCTTCTATGGAAAAGTAAGTACTCATTTAACTGAGTACTCAGTTAACTCAGCTGTTATTGCTTGGATTGCTTTTGTTTTCTCAAGTACAAAATTTGACTGGCTGAAAATGAAAATAGTTGTTACACCCAGGAAGGAAAGTAGCATATATTAAGACACTTCTCAGGGAAAGACATTGTTCCTGTACAGTCTGAAATGAGATGCAGTAAGGGAAGTATTTCATGAATGTTAATCCAGGTCCACTGAGTCTCAGTCTGATACCCACAGGTTTGCATACATCAGTTCCACTAAATTACACTTCTATGCCTGTCTATCTAAGGTAATAACAACGATTTTCTCTTCGCCATTATTCTGCTCTGGTGAAAGTGATACTAATTTATGTATGTTTATTTTACATACAAGTTCCTTCCATCATTTGTCTAATAAAATAAAAACTAAAAATATTCTGCAGAACATGCATGCAAACTAAAAGAACAACTTACTGTAACTTCCACACAAACCACACTAGGAACACTAAAATCAGAGACGCCAATGCAAGGCTAATTTTCACTCCCCTTTGTTTTTTCTTATTAAAAAAACCTGAGGATGTGAGCCTTTAACTTAACTTTCACGCGCTCTTCTAAAGACTATATGCAAATGCACCTAATAAATATGATTTCAGGGACCTTATTTAATTTTTTTAATACCTGCTGCAACTTGAATGTGGGGTATGTATTTATCCCGGAGCTGTAAGACAGAGTGCACTAATGCCTCATACAATGTAAGGAATGCTGCTGTCTGCATAGCTCATGTAAGAATGGGGGGACACCAGTTCCTACCTGGAAAGCAAAGTCTGCAGAGCCCATGCCTTGGCATGTATCTAAATGTTTGACCCCGAGACACACTGAAACCTCAGCAAGTACTGGTGCAGTCAACAATGGCTGTGGTTTCAAGTGCTCCACATCCAGTGGGCAGCAGTCATTGAACCAGAGCCAGCTCAGCTCCTTTGAGAAAGCATCCATTTGGTCTGGGCTCTGAGCAGTACTGGAAGAATGAGCTCCAAGAGCCAGTGCTGCAAGGAGCTGCCTGTCAACCGTGATAACTGAGCTGTTATCTTGAGGCACTCTGGTCAGCAGGCATTTTATCTCATCTTTTAGTGGTTGTCCTTTACTTTCAAAATACTCCAGTAACATCTGCTGTAGTATTTAGACATCCTAGAAGCGTGCTCTGCTTTAAAAAAAAACACATTATCTGAATTCTAAAACTTGGAAGAGTCAACTACCTGCTATCCTCTGCAATATGGGTAGAAATGCTGAAAGAAATGACTGAGCAGTTATGACTGGGCAGCAGTGTGGTTGAAATTTTTCTTTAGCTCTGTGTCAAGATTATTGCATATGGTATGAAGTTGGAAGATTAGAACATGAAAATCTAGGATGCAGATGTATGAATTAAACCGTAGCTTTAGGACATTAAGCCAGAAGGTCACCATTTCCAGGCATGGGGCCAGGGCTGTCCTGCAGAGGAGACAGCCTGCAGTGTGCCAGCTGCTGTCAGGCAGGGCAGCAAGCAGCTTCTTCCATGAGAGGCCTCAGGCGTTGAGGAGCAGGTTCATGGTGAGAAAATTCAGACTGTCATTGTGAAAGCCACCAACCCAGCAAGCAACTTAAAGCCAACCATCTCCTAATCATGCTGCCTTGTCCCTTCAACACTCACAAAACAGGCTGTCTTCTTTTACTGCCATGGTGCTACAGTGTGCAAGTGAAAGCATGCCTTACTGCTATCAATATATCCACACCAACGAGTGATTGAGCCCAACCAATTTCTTCTGGGGGAAAAAAAAAACGGAAAAAAGGGATCTGTTGATTCAATAATTGGAACCGGTTATGTTATTTGTTCCAGAAATACCTGATGGACTTAGCTTTTTCAGCTTCATATTCCTTTCACCCATTTTATTTGAATGACACGCACTAATGCATCCTAAAAAAAAGAATTCAAAGCAGGTATCCACTTGCCCCAGTCCAGTGAAAATGAGATTGAAATCAAATTTGTAACTGAAATAAGATGTTAAGATTTTTACTATGAATTTTTCATTGAAGAGTGGGCTTTCATCTCATAATTCCCTGGGATGCTGTGCACAGTTGTTGTCTGCTTGTTTGTTAAGAAGAGAAGTTACATTTTCAAGCACTATTGCTTGCCATCCTGGAAAACCCGTGCATATTTCCTTGAAGGGAAAACACACGGAATTCTCAGGGGCAGCCTCGCATAACACCAAGACTGTAATGCAAAGTATCCTTTTTCAGAAGCAAGTGTAACACAACAAAACATATTTTGAGAAATAATATTTATGTAGCAGTCTGTTATATTTTAAAATGTTCTGCTACAGGGAAAAAAAACCACAACAAAAAAACAAACCTCCAACTTTTAACTTGCAATGCAGCGGATATTTCAGCTCCTCAAAGTATCATATTATCTTACTCTCAGACAACCTAACCACCCAGCCTGTCACGTTAAATATGGGAGTAATTTACAGGCCAGACTTCAGGTCTAGTTCTACAAAAGCAGTCCCTCAGCAGAGGGATGTCAGATTCATTGACCTGGGCACTGAGTGACAACCTTCTCCACAAAACAGGAGGAGAAGGGAAAGGGAGAGACCTAGAGACAAAAAGGTGAAAAATTATGTATTCGAGTATTCATAAATGCTAATCCTCATTTTCAAGCTATACCTACATAAAAAAATTTATTTTTCTCCTGTGGTTGTATGCAACATTCAGCAGAGAAAAAATTATGCTGTTACATACTCTGCATGTTTTGAATCTCTAGGAGGATTTGAATAGAAGTGCTAGATACTGGTAACTATACTCTTTCCAGCTCACATCTCTCTTCCTCACACACAGAAGAATCCTGTAGATTATTAAAGACACTTGCTCATCACAGCCATCCCGCCTATCTCCCAGGGAGAAGGGTGCTAGACTCGAGCTCTGCTGACACTTCAGAGGGCACATGGGCTCAGGTACGTTCGTGCAGCTGGAGAGCCTTGGCAGGGGTCAGTGCTGTGCACAGGTCCGTGGGCACGGACATGTACTCTGGACATCTATTAGGTCAAGAGAGTACTGCTTAAGGGATACAGATCCCCCAAGTGCGACTTGGCACAGTCAGTCACCTCCAGCCAGTTCTGAGCCATCCACTTCTGCTATCACATCCTCGTCTGCTAAGGAGCAGGTAACAGATTTAGCTGAACATGTATTTTCTGGATTAATTTTCAATCAATTTGGTTCCCTGGTCCAGCTTACCATATGGCTGGACAAATACTGCTTGCTGGAAAGAGAAGGAGGACAGAGACAGACACTGCATTTCTATCCGACTGAAGCAATTCTGGATCCAACCCCATGTTACCAGGATTCAGCTGTGCGTGCAGTTCAAGCGCAGCCAGGCACACAGAATTTTAACTTCTCTCAGTGAACCAAGGCCATATTCAGTGCTGGGATAGCAGAAATTTGTTTCAGGTTACCAAAGACTGCTGTAGGCAAACATTTGATACAAAAAATGAGTTATTTTCATAGTATGTGATCGTTAATAAATTAAAATATTGTTCAACGGCTACAACAATTAAGAAAACTATGGGAAGAAAGGGTGGGGAAGATGAGGCCTGCCCACAGTGAGAACACAATAGGTTGTCTTAAGAAATTCCTCTGAGGAAACCACACTGAAACAGTAAACCTCCAACACGGTGAGCAGGATCCCTACTAATGTACAGAGCCGAAGGGCCAAATTAATTCCTTGTGTAACCCCAGTGACTTCAAAGGAGTTAGCTCAGAGATGAGTTTGGCTTAAGGAATTTTGAAATGGACCCTAACCAATTCTCCCTAAGTACACTTCAGATCTGTGGCTTCTTGTGTTACAAAACTGCCTTGGCTCTGCACGGTTACTGTGTCCTTTATCAGCATTTTTATTCATACAGAATGACTAACGAACTCCAAACCAGTAGCACCACCTGATTAATATCAACCACTCTTCAAAGCATTTGTCTTAACACCAGGGGTTGTTGTTTTTTCAAGCTGGTGGGTCTCAGCACTGATGACTTCATTGTGTGGTCTGTCTGGTCAAATTTGCTGCTGAAATCCAGTCCTTTGGCAGCTGAAGGGTAATATTTTAAGTTAGTCATGAGCAGGGATTGAATGTTAAACTTGACCTCTCCGCCTTTTCCAGTGTGTGTATTTCTGTGCTTCCTCTGCATCCTCTGGATGCCCATGTGCAGTCTGCTTCTTCTGGCTCCCAGAGAGACAAGATTAATATTGCCGTGTCACGTATCGATAGCCAGCAGCGAAACAAAAACAGCCAAAAAGCTGTAATGAGTCCTACTTACTATCTTTATATAAAACAGGATTTATGGCGACAGATCACATTTCCAGCAGCCAAAAGATGTGTAAGGAGGGATTACACAGTCTATTCTGACTGCTTGCCTCTGCTTCAGCTCTAATTACACTTTTGGGTGGCTTGGACTAAGCGCACCATTTTTACACGTCTCTCCCCTAATTATTCAAAAAGCAGCACGTCTGCCAAAAACCACCTCTGCAGCCAAAATTATGACTTTAATACTCATAAATGCATTCAAGTGTGCTGCACTGTTGAAGCAGTACCAATAACTTAAGAGGGGAGAAAGGAATTACTCAGCGCAGGTAAGGGCATCACTGTTGGGCCCACAGGCATCTATACAGCCCTAACAATATTACCTGTATGTTTTTTTCCATGATCTGAGCAAAACTGCATTCAATCCAGAACATCTCCTTCCCTTCAGAAGCTTTGCTGTGACGGTGTGGGTGGCTGAAAGAATTGTTTGAATCTGCTTTTTCTTCCACATCACTTCTTTCATTGCAATTTTTGTACATCTTACAGGATATTCTGTTTTTCATCAAGCAAGGACAGACTTTCAGACTGCACTGCTAAAGCCTGACCAGCCAAACTTTAGAAGAAAACATATATCAGAAAGTGGTATGAAGGTAAAACCCCTGTTAACAACATCCATTCATGGCTCAATTCCAACTTTTATCATGTGCCTTTTACGACTCTCTTCATATAAACTCATTCAGTTCCACAGCAAAAATCAGTGACTATCAGCAAAACAAATAACAGGGAGCAAAAGGCATACAAAATGCTCAGCTTCCATGCTTGAAATATATGGCAAGTAGGTAGTTTGTGCGGCAAAAGACCTATTTTCTATTTTGCTAACAAATTCGTTACATCTGGCTCATTGCTTTCATTAAGTAAGTACACCTGGCTGCATTAAGGAAAGCATGATGAATATTTAATACACGATTTTGCTCATCATTTCATAAATAAGTGAAAATCGATTCACAGTGGAAGTCAAAACTGAAAGTGAGAAAGACGGGAATTGCCATATTAAATCAGAGTGGAGGCACTAGCGCTTGACAGCTGTACAGCCCAGCTGCTCGAGAGACAGCTGCAAGACCTCCATCACAGACAGATGTGGGACAGTCAGCCAGCATCCTGAGGCACATCTTGATCTCTAACAGATAAGAAATTGGATTATGACAGATAATGGTTTACTATATCTTCATGAACAGTAACCAGACACAGATTTACAGGCAAATGAGAAGGATTCAAAGAGAGGGGAGAGCTCTAATCCCATTCCTTTGGTATTTTCATATGTCCAAAAGCTTAGCAAAAGCACGAAGAAAAGTCAGGCATTTCCTTCCCGCTCCCCTCCAATTCAGATTTAGATGGAGCATGAGAAGAGAAAATATCCTATGAATATGAAGATGTCTGGAAACTCACTACACTAAGGAGACAGTATGTACTACTATCTTACTCAGGAACATATCTATAGGACCTATAGAGTTTTCTTCTTCTCTCCACATGCTCTGAAATACTGAAAGAAAATGAAAGGTACCTTAGCATTGAGCTGAAAAAAACATTCTTCCCCTCCTGTCTTGCTAAATCCATTATCTGAAATAATTTTCTACATTACATGCCTGCATAAATAAAAATTAAATGCAATTCACACATACCTAACTAGAAAAATACACATGTGCCTCATTGCACGACTTAAGCTAATCATTTATCAGTCGCTGTAGTGCTGTTATCTACTATCTAAATGACATGGAAAATTACCACTATCAGTGTCCTAATGCTGATATATTATGCCTATCAGGAGCAATTATTTGGTTTCACATGCAGAGTTTCAGTCAGTATCTGGGGTCTATGCCAATAAGCACTCAACATCAAATAAAAGGGCAGTCATGATACAAGCAGATCTTTACCATTTTGTGATAACTATCAGTAAATCTCTAAGGGATTTGTGGCTCTTCTTTAGGACTGTAAGCAGAAGATTCTTTAGAAAATAGAGTGAGAAAAAAAAGTCTTTCTAATGTTTATGAATTCCTGGAGAAAGCTGAGGCTTCTCTTTTCACCTAGGTATCTAATCATTCGCAATCTCAGCAAACAAAGTGTATAGTGATTCATTTCCAAACACTGAAGTGCATTAACAGTCTTTTCAACTGTCCAAAATTAACAAATATACTATCAAAGTAAACCATAATACTATAAAATAAATAGGAATTTCTTATATGATATGCAAACTGGAATGGCTCTGAGTTCTTCAATTAAACTAGCTTAACCTTCTGAAATTCCTAACTCAGAGCTACAGAGCTGTTTCACTGCAAATTTGCTATCATCTTCTTTAAGGGGTCCTAGAGGAAAAAGCAAAATTTGGTTTGATGAAATAAAACTTGACAGCTATAACTCTGTCCTCAAACATCACAGGAAATTCACTGAATGGGACTAAATCACATAAGTTGTTTTGGTTGGTTGCATTTTTTTGTTGGTTGTTGGTTTGTGGGTTTTGCACATAAACATTTTACTACTAACCCTCTCCTCGAAAACAGAGCTGTAAGGCCTCTCTCAGGTCAGCTAAGGGAACAGAACTGTTGCTGGTAAAGAAATCTGAATAACCCAGGTGTACCATTCATCTGTGAAAAAATCTTTGTCTCCAGTGATTCAGCATGTTACTGGTCTGAATTTTAACTTTTTAGTCAAATTTATTTTGGGAACTCTTAGGATAGGGATGAGCCAAACCCTGTCCCCTTGTTCCCCCAATCTGGGACCAAGCACCAGAGCAAAAATTAATTCTCATATACAGAGTTATTTTATTCAGGCTAGTAAATAAGAGGACAAAATCAAGTAAATTCTTGTACTCAAGCCACTGAAACAAAGCCTACTGCAAAATGAAACTTCTTTTTCTCTACCTGAAAGGATTTGCAGGATATCTTCAGCCATCCTAAATACAAAAATGAAACATCCCAATGTTGGCCCCAGTACCAGACTTCAGAAAGGCAATCCAGTCGATGCACAAAATGCAAGCCTCAAGAGCATGCTACTTGTCTTTTATGTGTTTGGTCCTCCTGGAGACAAGCATTATGTAATTCTTTCTCCAAGTCTGAAATGCTATCTACGAGTTACATATAGCAGTCCAAAGAGATATAAAATAAATCCCTTTCCTAAGCATGTCATGATTATTACCATCCTAGATACTTTCATATGTTTAGAAAAGACATTAGTTCTACAGATTATGCATTGTATTTTAATCATTATCAACTCCCTCCCCACAGTTTATATTATGACAATGAAAGAACTTAATGGTGCCTTGAATTAGTAATTAAGGGCTGCATTCCTACCAAGATCTTCTCCATAGCATCACCAAGGCCAGTGTCCCAGTTTTGCATCTCTATTCTGCAGTGCTACGTGTTGATGTTTCAGCTTGTAGCATTTACACTGCTAGAAATCTTCTGTCAGCTCCCAAAAGAGTCAGATGATCAAATATAGCTCCCTTTATGAACTCATTAACTGCACATAAACATGGTATAAATAAATATTTGACAGGCAAGTTTTATTAGCTACTTCCACTGAATCCTCACCAGGACCATGAGAGCACTGTATACAAAAAACTGAAAGTTTGGAATTTAGCGACACGAAAGTAGGGGACTCAGAAGTGAGAGACTGGCTGAAGGAAGACAGATAAATTACATATAGCTTATATCCCATTTGATTTACAAATACATTTTGCTTCCAGCAAAATGGTCCTCCACTCTGGAAAGTTTTACTAGTATCAACTTTCCAGGGGGGCATTAGATTTTTACATTGCAAAATACACAACAGTGCTCTAAAATACATGAATGCTCATTTTTGGGTTCCTTCTCATTAATAAAAGGTGATAAATTCAACATTATACCAAGCTCCGAGAACACCGTAAGGTTAAAATTTAGAGGGTGTTACAGAAACACTTTTATTTGAGGAATCTCTTATCCATGAGTTCAATCTTTCAAGCAACGTATGTCAAAAGACCACAAAGGTAAGGGTGTATGTTTGTGTTATAAACAATGATAGTTTCACTAACCAAGTGATAGGTTCTTCAGTGACACGTAATGAACAGTTCCAGAAATCAGACAAAAACAGAGTGGCTGGAACTGAAACAAAATTTATAGACAGGATTTACCTGAGTGCCACTGCTTCATGTGCTATGAATGCATATGCTTCTGTCCACATGCATATGCAATTATGTAGGGTGTGGTCTACTCATGCATGTATGTGCATGCACACACAATTTGTTAGGATCATATACAAATTGTATGTATTTTAGAGTAAAAGAAATTTAGGTGTGTGTGTCTGTGGGGATGATGGTTTGGTGTTTTTAAAGGGAGTTCGTTGGTTGCTTCTGATTTTTGAAAGAGATAGCAGCATATTGCACATAGTCATGACGGGAATACCCAGGAATGAAATACCTCATACAGAATAAACCACATAAAACACCAGTGAATGCTTTCGCAATATAAAAAGTAATCTCCAAAAACTCTGTATAATATATGCTGAACTTAACCACGCAAACAAAATGAGATTTGCTACTGGGACATAAACTCACCCTTCTTCTCAGCTAAAGTGCTTTAATGCAAATATTGTTCCTACTGGAATTTGCCAGCTACTCATTATTTTACTGATTTTTTTTTTCCTTAACTGTAAGCATGATATTTAAGCAGCAGAATGGTGATGTAAGAATACTTTGTATTTTGTGTAAATCTGTGTACATCTATGTAAATCTGTGAACAAGAAGGATAAAGATGATCTTATAAGCTTAAACCAAAAAGGGAAAAAAGTCCTGAATTTCTAGGAACTGTATCACCTGGTCAAACATGGAATGAAAGATGAAAACAGGTCACATTATTTCAAATACTCTCTTTAAGAAAGTCCTTATTTTGCAGGTCTTGTAATGTATCTCATCATGGTACCAATTTCAGTATCTCTTTCTGAGAAATGCATTCCACTCAGTAAAATTTCTGATGTCCTGAAAACATAATTGATGTTACTCATCTTTTTCACTCCAATCTGTACATCTATATAGCTTTAAAGCACATTTTGATGGCTTCTTACAAGGGAAAACAATACATACAATTTTTATATTCCTGCAAAAGAAATCTTGGCTGTGCAATCAGTGGTCAATGTCTAAGCTGCCTCTTATTCTCTAGCCCTTTATTCACAAAATCTTTTTTTCCATATACTGGAGTTAATGCATCACGTTTTGATTTTTTTTTTTTTTATGCCTAGGGTAGTAAGCACAATTCAGATTTTGGTAAACATCGAGCATGTGACTACATGTGCTTACAACACTTAAATATCAATACGTAGATAATTAGCCAGCCTAATTAGGCTTTGGGGGATTTCCACAGGCAGTAAAATTCAGTGTCTCTCATTCAATGCAGGGATGCTTTTTGGGGCTTGTGGTAGAACAACACATGCCAGTTCTTTCATTTTTAGCCCAAATTTCCGATTTTTGTGGTACTTAACACTTATCTATACACAGAAATTTATTACTTACAAAAAATAATATCCATGATTTTTAAGTGTGTAGGGAAAGGGCAAAGAAAGGTCAAACATGCGAAGACTCCAGAACAACAAAAATGAAACAACATGAATCCATAGAGTGTAAGTCAAAAATCCCTCTCACCAAATTTAAAACAGAAAACTTGAGCCAAACCAAGTGAACCAACACCACCAGGATACCCATAAGTGACAGATGTAAGAAACCCCTGCATTTTCTGAATTAACTACTGTACCATGTATGGAAAAGGATAGTGTTTGCTTGACCTTCTACAAGGCAGGTAACATTACAAGTCAGAAAGCAGCCTTCGTGTGCCAAACACAGCAGGTATGTGTACTGCAGAAAGACCTGTGCAAGCAGCGTCTACTGCAGCCTAAAACTAGGTGCGTGCTCCACTTCAGAAGAACTCAAACAGACATGGGAATTCATGGATTCTTTTTTGTTGCGGAACAATTCCTAAGTTTGGCTTTGTGTTGTAGTATAATTATTTGCAGAGTGGCAGCATAATTAAATACATCTGGTTTACCAAACGAAAGTCAAATAAAATAGTAAAAGCTCTTGTGTAGTATCAGATCATTTACTCCAACTACTCCTAAAAAGCTTATCCATCTGCTACTGGACACCTAGGCCACAATACATTAAAAATCAATGACAAGTAAGAACACTTTGGCTACACTCAAGAACTGAGTTCACTTAGAAGGAGCTGAAGTGGAAAGTTGTAATGATTAACAAAATGAATGAAACCTACACTGGTTTCTGCAAGCATACTTATGATTTAAAACACAGATATTGATATAAAGCATAAAAAAAAGGTGAACAAAAAGAGTTCATTTCACATTCATTATTTGCCATCATAGACGTTATTCCTTTATTAAGACACGAGATATTACGTCCAGATTCACTGCAATTCTAGCAGCAAGGATTTGGCTTTACTTTTAGCAGACCTTACATATATTCTTCAATAAAATGTGCTTTCTTTTACTGCTTGTATTTCAAAGTCCTCATGACATAAAATGCATTCAAGCAGCAGAACTGGTGGCTTGTGGTCAGAACACCAGCACACATTTTGATATCTTGTTAGTTTGGCAATTCTGTTTCCTTTATTATTTCTTAATGATAATACTACAACCATGAAAATTGAAAGTATTGTTACTTCCAGACACTTTGCTCTACCTAACCAAACTTCTTAGGAGGGACTTAAAGTGACCAACAGCAAGTTATTTTTTAAAAAAATTAGTTTTGAACATATCTAGATAAAGTAATTTTCCAGAAGAAATTTGTTAACTTGACTGAAAATCTTTGCAAGGAATAAAACCATTACAGTCTAAAGATAAAATCAGTGGAAAACCCTAACAAAAAGTTGGCCAGGAAACCTACCCAGCACAGGTGCACTACGATAATCAGAGTATGTTATTGTGGCGCGGGTATGTGGTTGGTTGTGGTCAGGAGAAAACTGAGGAATGCGATTAAGGCAATTGCAGATCAGAATTCCACTTTGCATTAAGTAAACTTTTGTTAGCAGTACTGGACAAATATCTCAGCCACCTCACCCTTCACATGATGAAGAAAAAAAATTTCTCTGGCTTCTCTGTTTGACACTGCAGCTGTGAAGGACTCTCGGCCTCACAAAAAATCAATGGTCAAGGTCAATCTTGTGATATCCGTGCCAGCAGTGACTCCTGGGTAAACTTGGTTAGCCCTATAACATTTTCCTACCCTACAAACCCAACAAGTGTGGGAGACTCAATATGGCTGCTGGAATACCACTAACAAAAAGTTGGTCTAGATTTGGCACTCAGTGTTGTTACAATAACCTAAATTTCCTTTCACTTACATTAACGAAGACAAAAATTAACTGGTGATGCCTGGGATAGAGGTCATCCTTCACAGCCCCTATGGCTGCCACTGGGGAGTTGGAGGATCAGTGCTTCCCACCCAGCCCAAAACCTGTATTTGTCTTTATTTTTGCTCTTTTAAGTTACAAACAACATTTAGGAGATTAGCAGGGTTCCTTTTTCAGCTCTAGACCAGAAAAGGCCAATGAAATGGCTGAAGCATGTCACCTACACACACTTAAATGGAAAGAGCAGCTACAAGCCAGGTTTCTGTGTAGGTCTTTATCTGCAGGTTTGACACTTGACTAGAAACTTGGATTCAGTCCTGGGCTGATTTTAAAAAAATTAAAAATGAAAACTAATCTGAGACCCCTCTAAGGTTTCCCCAAACCTCCAATATTTCCTTCTGTCTCCTGTCACTCTCCTGGCCCCTTCCAAAATGCCTGGCAGCCTTCTGGCACACCACCAACAACCTCAGACTCTCCTGGACTGCTCACCTGGTCTGCCTGTGCACTTCTCAAAGACTAAACCTTCATTTAAAATCTCTTTTTCCTTCCATTTTCTATTCCAGCCAGCTACTTCTCCCCCCATGCTTAAAAGGAACTGGATTTTTTTTTTATCCTTCTGACTCAGAAGTGGAGTTGCATGAAATTTCTGAGGGGAGCTGGAAGTTACTTTATACCTTCACCAGATCCTTATAATTCAACAATTTTACACAGCTTTGTTTGTTCATTTTCTTTTGTTTTCTTCACTGCATTTTCCTTTATATGCAGTTGGATTGCTAAACCAGTTGGTTTTTGATAGCCAAGTGGCAGCACCAGTCCCAGCACTTCTTCACTTGCTCCTGCCTCAGGAGACTTGGTGGAAATGTTAAGCATCCCACACAAATCAACAGAAAATGATCCCAGTGTGTTGGAAACATTTTCAATACTAAACAGATATGAGACTTTTTTATACTTTCTGGCATCTATACGAGCCTTTGATATGGTTGCCTTCCTTGTTTTCTAAGACTTCATTAAATCTCGATAGGCAGCAAGTCCAAGAGAAAACATGCATCACTGAACGGTATTCCTGCCACTTAAGCAATTCAAGTATATTCGTTTCAGAAGACAATATCTGGACACAAATGAAACTAAACTAAGAAACAGGCTTGAAGGCAAACTCAGGGACAAATTTTAGCTTTATTGCAGTCAAAATTCAATAGGATATTGAATGGCAGGAATGAAGAAGAGACTCTGTTGGCTGGATCTCAGTCATGGGGGGGNCATCTCTGAAATGTAGTTAGAAAGAAATAGTAGGGATTGGTTTGACCCCTGGAAGTTGAATCACATTTTCTGCTTTGAAATATGAGAAAGAACAGATTCACTTTAAGTTTGTCCTAGATTGCAACAACAGAAGAAAATTATGCTTGTCTGAAAGCGTCTGACAAAATCATAACATAAATCTGAGAGTGACAAAGAACACTCCTCTCTTTTCCATCTTTGTCTTCATGAGCATCAAATGCAGAGCAACACCAACAGCTGTAGCAGTGAGTGATTAACTTCAGCAGAAGAATAATGCTGTCCCAAACCTACACTGTACAGTTTAGAGCTTTCTGCCTGTCTAGACTCAAGGGAGCATAAGATTTATCATAGATTAATAAAGCTGCTGGTAGATCTGGAATTGCTGTAGCTCAACCACACAACACCAAGTTGTCAGAAGAGCATTCCCACATAAACAGACCCTGCTTTCTCTCTGGTTGTGCACTCTGAGACCCACTATGGGCTGCAGCCCACGAAACTATTATTTTTGCTACAAATAGATGACAGTGAAAGTATTTGCCATTTTCAAATCTTGCCAGTGCCCAATGCTGTCAAACTCTGCTGCTCAGAAATCTTAAGATTGTTTTTTAAAAAGACTGAATCATCTTAAAATTATTAAATTTGAGATTATTTTACTTCCCATTTCATTTCAAGTTTTAGGAGACATGCACAAACATTTTCACATGACCTTCCAAGACTCTGACAGTCAAAAATTTTCTTTTAATAAAAATTTACCCTGAATTTTTACCCAACCAATTTGCTTGTCAGATTGATTTTATAAAAGAATTCAGGTGCCAGCCAGATCCCAGGCATGCCTGGTCTCGCACACCCTCCCTCAGGTTGGGGGCAGCAGCAGCACACAGAGGGCAAGGCGCAAGGTCTGTGGTACTCGTGCAACACTTGGGGTTCTACCCATCACCTTTTCCTCTTGGTTTGAATGAACAACAGGTTGATTCAGCATCTCAAGTACAGAGTTTAACAACTTTATTGATCATTAAAAATACTTCCCCCAGTGAAAGGGCAACAAGTCTTAGGAAACTGCAACCAAGTGAGAAAGAGCTTATTGAACTGGGAGTATTGAATGCTCCTGAGACTTCACAACTAGTTGAGAAGCTTTAGTGTTGGGTTTTGCTCTTCAATATTGTAGCAGCATTTTTGTTCCTTAAAAATAAGTTTCCCCCACAGAACACAGCCTGAGGGGAGAAAATAATAAAAAAAAAAGAATGCAAAACAGAAGAAGAGCAGAAAGTACCAAAAGTGAGTTGGTTGCCCCTGATAAATGTCTTATTTTCCATGTATTAGACTAAGTATTATTCAGCACATTTCCAAGCTGCTGAGATAGAGAGGAATCATCTGTAGCAGAAAGCACTTTCTATTGGTGTTACATAGTCTATATTATATAAAGCTACTTGCATTCCAGGGAATGAAGGGCAATTCCCTACTCAGTGTGGTGGTGCAACCACAGCTCCTTGTCTTCCCCAAAGCAGAAGACTTCTATCACCTGTTCCTGGACCACTGCAAATGAACAGGGGCAATCCCAGCTACATACAAACACTCCTGGGCCAAGCCAAGGACTCTATCCTGATTTGCTTTCATCAAGAATACCTCAGCACAGGAACAGTTCCTAAAACCGAGTCCATTAATCAAGACATCAGTCTGCAGAGTTTAAATCCATAAGCTCTGTGAAGTTACTCATTCTGTTTACTGGGATTTCCAGAAAAGTCAGGAAGTTGAAAAAGATGAGATAGATTCACATTTCACTCGCTCCCTTGAAAGTCTGGTCTGAATAAAGTCAGTGCAAATTCTGATTAATTACTCAAGAAGAAATGGCAGCAAATCTTGCTCTAGGTGTCTTGACTACTTAGCCAATGACATAAGAGACTTCTGAATGCAAAACTGAGTCTTAAACAACAGCACAAAAATATCCACGTTTAGCACCTGGTCAAGAGGCAGAGGCTACCCACAACAGTGAACAGTGAGAGGGAAAACCAGATACTTCCCAGGCAAAAATAAGCTTCAACACATCCCCCCCCCTCCAAAAAAAAAAAATCAGGGTATGTGAAGAATATAAATGCACAACACAAAGAAAACAAAGAAAACCAAGCCGACAGCCCAGAACTGAAACCGCAATATACTGATGCACAGCAGCCGCAAAATCGCTGTATGTAAGGAAAATCTTCCCAAGTGGATTAATAGCCTGATTGACAGCTGCCACTGGGCTTCTGGCTCTACCAGCCACTGATCAGAAGTGGCAGGTTACCTCTCCTTTAAACATCTTTCCATATAACAAGAAAACAACATATATGCTCAAATGAAACAGGAGTACGACAAGAAGGCTGTCAGACAGCAGCAGACACAGAAAGCTGAAGGACAGGATCAATGTTTACAACAAAAGGGAGAAGAATATGGAAACTAACACCGAGCTGCATGACATGGAGCTCATAAATATCAAAAGATAATAAGCCCATAAATACCATATAACCTGGTTGCAAGTAACTATTCAGGAAGGCATAAAGAAGTAAGCTCTATCAAAAACTGAAAAAATAAAACAATGCACTATGAATACCATCAGTTTTGCCTTCAGGGAAACAGTATTCCAAATTTATCTGAATTCAGTGAAAAAGCAGTTTTCCCCAGGTTTAAATATACTGTGTTCTCTTTGCTTCTTTTGTTCCCATTCTTTCTTGCTGACCTCCATGTCATAGTGGGCAACAGGCCAAAGATGACCACTGATTGATCTGCTTTGGCTGAGATGTCAGTGTATTCCACTAAACACACAAACATAATTATTTCTCCACAATCTATACTAATTTAATGTACATTAGCTCTACTAAAAGACAATTTTAAAAGGTCAAATAAATATCTGCTTTATTATTTAAATGAAAAGTAAAGTCTGCTAGGAAAACAACTTTTCATACATTATCATAGCTTTATTTATATATTAAAAACCCCCACAAAAATAAACAAACAAAACCATAACCTCAAAAAATCCAAGCAACCACCAAACCCTGAGGATTTTCATTAAATGGCATCCTGACACACATACTTGGCTCATTCCAGGAAGAGAAAAAGCTTTTGCAAGGAAATATCAAGTAAAATATTTATTAGCCTTCTCCAGGTTGCAAATTTCCCAAGCTCCCACATTTTGTAATGTCAGGAAATTGCTACTATAAACAGCCTAAATCTGCCAAAAAAATAATGTAACTGGGGCCAACTAAATGTTTCTCATCCCTCATTCCCCATCCCTTGGGAGCTTCCTGCTTCAGGGATGCACTGACCACAGGTGCTGCCTAGACACAAGTGGAGCCAGGGGCTGCAGAGAGCTCATCTCCTCCTGCCCGTCACCCCAGGAGAGCTGAGAGGAGGTGGCACAGGCAGCACCTCTAGGCTGGAGTCCCAGGAGCTGACTGGAGCTTCCATCCAGGCAGGGTTGGAGGCCAGAGGCTCGTGAGCCCCAGCAGCCTGGAGCCTGTTGCTCACCTGGAAGGCCAAGCTTCCCAAGTACTTACTCCACAGCTGTTCATCTGCCCTTACACAAGCTTTGGTTCTTAAATGTCAGATGCAATGTTACTTTTGTTATCTTAAAGACAAGAGTAAAAAAGATTCTTATTTTTTAAAAATTATTTTTTATTTTTTTAGTCAACTTCCCCTCTTGCTCCACTTAGACACAAGAACAAGTCGACCATTTCACAGTGGCTTCTTCAAAATTTCAAATCACATACGTTCACTGGTTTTATTTACTCAGTAGTTCAAAGTTTCATTTCACATCAACATTGCCCCAGACAATCCCTTTCATTATTTTAAGCAAAGCTAAAAATGTAAGCTTTTCATGTAGCCCCCACTCAGGTTATTGTGGCAAGGCATGGCATTTCCACTACCCCGCAAACACAGGCGCTTTGTTAAAATGTGGCCAGACAAAGGGAAGGCAACAGAGCACTCATTGACTCCTTGCCGGAGCTATTTGGGCTGGCAGCAACCTCTGACTGACTGGGCAGAGCTTCTCCAAAGACAAGATGCTTGCAGAGGCACCAAGGGCCTCCCACACAAAAGATGCTACTTTACAATGCCAATCAGAACTCAACTTTCTTCTTCCTCAAGGAAACTAAGTCAGGCCAACATTTATACTTACCAGAGAAGACTAAAGACTATTCGTTTCTTTTGGAAGCAATTGCCCTAAAATACGTTCTCCAAAGTAAATCTGCTGTAAAGCAGACTGGAAGGGTCCCAGGGAGCTAGCTGTGCTACCACCCACAAGGGACTGCCAAAGCTGATAGCAAAGATCAGAGCAGAGACGGGGACCCAAAACAACATCTATGCCATGATACATATTTTTTCAAGCACTCAGTCATCAGTCATGGAAACCGAAAAGAACCTTGAATCAGATATTTTACAAAACTTTCCCTCAAACTAAAATCAGATGGGAGAGGGCATCAAGTTTCTTTCTCAGTCTCACCTTGCCAACACAGTAATACTTATTTCTGCTTAATGGAACAAAACAATTATCAGTAATACATAATATTCATCGGAATAGCTTCATCCAAATATCTAGCTATTTTCTTTTTCAGGTATTTTGCTGGATACCCTATTTTCCTTTAGGGAATGCTGAACTACCTGTACTTTGCAGGTTGACACCGCAGCCCAGATGGTGGTTTCTTGTCTCAAAGGAGCATATGACTCCCCCACCCTAAGCAGGAAGTAATTTTGGATGCTACAGCACCTTAAATGCTATTTATTGCTACAATTTTATTAGTAATTCAGAAAATCTGCCACTGCATGCAGTTCTGGATGCAATCTCCATTAATACCTTTTATTTTCAACCTTAACCTTACATTTTGCCAAAGGTTATACAGAAATTGAACGTAACAGGTATTTCTTTTTGGCCTCTTGTTGGAGAAGGTTACTTACACAAGCATGTTATTTCAATGGAGTATGACTGAAAGAAAAAAACATCAGATAAAATGGTCTTTGAATGAAATGATTTTAAAACCTCTTAGTTATAAATATGTCAGAGATGCTGGTTTATACAAACATAAGCAGCAATTTCATTGCAGTCACCTTATTTGCTCCTGCCTTGAGCTTTGCCTGGAATGATCACATCAATACATCTCAGGAAATTCATTTTTCATCTTCGAATGCTTTTACAAACAGTATCAGATCCTTCTAACAAACTAGGAAAGCCAACATCAACATGTGTAAATGCACGACAACTCAGCAACATCAGCACAATGCACTGCTTTAGCATTTACTAATGCTTTTCCTTTTCCTATTCTGTATTTCCTCTCCCTTGCCTTCCCTATTCCTGATCCTCTCCTGGCTGGGCAGTTTGCTGCCGCTGGCACTGCCCAGGCACTGAGGGAAGTGCCTGAGAGGCACCAATGGCCAGGCCATGCCAAGGTGTGCAGCCAACTGGCAAAACAGCTTCAGCTTCCTGCCATGGGCAGCCCCATCACCACATGGTCCCTCTTACAGCTGCTGTGTTGTTCCTTGTTTCGCCTCATCCTCATCCATACAACCTTCAGCGCTCTCCTGCCACCCTTCCCTTACACTCATATTTAAAGGTTCCTTGAGTCCCTAACCAGCACACACTGATCGCAGTGATTTAGAGGCTCAGCTATACTTTCAAAGAGGAACATATTTGCAAGTTTTATAAATCACTCTAAATCCACTGTGTACTCATTTACACTGCACCTTTCACAGTTCTTGATAACTGTATCTACATTCCTCTGCCCCAACCTCTACCCTCATTCCGCAGAGGCTGCCATGAACAAGCTCAGTATGTAACAGAAATAGAGCACCTCAACTAAAACGCTCTATGCTGTATCAGAAAGTAGAAAACATCGCTGAAAAATCTTCATCTGCAATGGAACTGGCTGCAGGGACTTATACATAAAGGGGAAAATAAGAGCAGATTCACAGAGGAAGATGCAAGAGAAAGTCAAACAATGCGCAAGAGCAACACAGAAACAGGTAGCTAGACAAAGTATGCAGCTGCATGCAAAACAGGATCACCTTTGAGAAATTTCTCCAGGAAACAAACTCTGCAAAATTCATCGACAGTTTAATAAGGCACACGATGAAAAATAAAATTAAAAAAAGGTATTCTATTCACATGAAGAAAAGAAAAAAAATATTTTGGCCACAACATCCCCAAAAGAACAAAGAGTTTTATTAAATCAGAAGTGCCTGCCAAGTTATAAAATTTCTAAAAAGAGCAGGACTTTAAAAAAAGTTTTAAAACAAGAAGAGGCGGCAATTTGTTTTGAAACATGAATCCAGCTGGCTTAACATCTGAATGAAAGAAAATTATAGATCACAGTAAGCATCATGTGTAAAAATAAAGAGTAATCAGAGCCCCTCTTAAAAGGAAAAAAAGTCAGACCAAACAAGCTATCCATACAACCAATAATTCTGAGCAAATTCCATGCCAGCTGTAATTGCCACATTGCGAAATACATTTTTCTTAACGATTCTCAACTTCTTTGTGAAGTTCGCCAAGTAACTATTGGAAAGCAGAAAGAGCAGCATGGGATTCTCACGGAAATAAGTTAGAAGTATCATTGTAAAAAGAAGTATTATCTTGTGGAATTCAAAATATATGCCACATGAATGTTAAATGTTACAGCAAAAAATGAAAGAAGACTTAACCTTCTTTCAATGCCGGAAACATACAAAAATGCCTGAAGTCAAATTTCAACATTACAGTAAAAACAATGATAATATTCACTGACAATATGCCAACTTGAACATGATCCATTTGCTTTCAGCATGGACACGGCTTCAGAAAGCCCCAAGTACAGTCACCTGGAGGTGGAGAACCGAACCCATACGGTACAAATTAACTCCACAGTTCCCTCTCCTGCTAGTTCCAATCCAGCATCCTCAATTACATCAGAAACACAGAAATCAATACAAACATGAAGAAGTTTTCTTTCTTTTTAGAAAGCAGTTTATGGTGCAGAACCAGGCTGAGAGGACAAACACTGCACGGTACATTTTAGCTGTGTACTGTAAGAGTCATACAGCACTGAGTCAAACTTTTTGAACCAAATTTAGATAGAACATAAATTTAACAGGCAGGAGTCAGAAGCCAGCACTTCTTAGGGTATATACAGTCTACAGCTTAATTTCATATAACCAATGGCTGATTTTCTGTATGCTACCACCAAATACTACAAAGATATGTGTTAATAAATGGCCTGCAGAAGGGTGTCCAAAAGGCTTCAGGGGCTCCTTGCAAAGGAGCCGGTTCTCTGCTCCTGGCCTACAGCACATGGCAGTAACCCATGCAAATACCAACAACTACCTGTCAGCAAAGCTGGAGAAAGAATTTCATGCTCCAAGCAACATACATATGCTACAAAAATTTCTAGAATACAAATTATGAAAAACCCCCAAAGAAAAGCACATAAACAGATACATCCCAGTAGGTTCAATCTAGATTTGATAGGCTTTACTATTATATAAATATTTGTTGGACATTTAATCCTCTTTCTCCTGCCCCTAATCTGTCTCCTCTATCCTGACCTTCACATAGTAACAAGTTTACAAACCAACTTTAGTGCACTCCTCAGAGCCCATTCCCCTTCTGGGAAAGGATATGTAAAATATGTCAGGTTTGCCTAGAAAGATGCCCTGCTCGTAACAGTTTCTTAAAAATCAGTTCTACTGCCAAGATTTTGTTCCTTTTTTAAAAACTGATCACAGCTTCTTTTGGGAAGTAGTGGGACGAGATGGACTAAAATTAGGGGACAGAAATAAAGGTGAGCAGAAGGGGAGAATGGCCCTGGTGAAAACCTCCCCAGTAAAATCTTCAATTCAACTTTTGTATCAAAAGTCTGATATCGCCCACTTGTTCAGCAACCATCTCTATTCTCAGCCCTCCAGCTACATAGCCCTTCCTTTTTTCAAAACCTTCAGCAAACAGTTTACTACTGAGTGTTAAAATGGTTTAATAATCCTTAAAAAGATTAGGTACAGAACACAGATTAGAAAACACAGATTCAGAAGACAAAGTCTCAAGATTAAGATCTAGATTTGCCATCTCTATGTCTAAGGTGCTTGGAAAAGCCTATTGAAGGGAAACAGTTTCAGGTCTCTGAACTGAGCACTGGTTCTCCTAGTGACAAATGTCTCTACTATTTCAGCTGGGACCCGTCCTCAGCTGCAAATCAAACAGCTGGCATTAATCAGTGTCTTTTCATACACAAGCCTTCATCCCCATGGAGGAGAATTAAAAAACATGCAGGAAATCCAGCCTTTGTGTTTGCTTGCAAGGCAGATAAAATGAGTTGTCATCCTTTCTCACAGCAGGAAAGAGCAAGGACAGCTCAGATGAAAGTGCTGACAGGCCTGGTGGTGGGTGCTGGGTGATGGGACTTTGAAAGCACCACGTGTTCATAGAAGACCACCAGCTACCAAAATAAAACATTGTTTAACACCAGGTACATTTACAGTGATTAAATACAACCAGTTTACCCAATGTTGCTCAGTTTCAGAGAATTAGTTTGTTCCTCTACTTTATATGCTATCACAAAAGAATAACCATGAAAACAACAAAATAAAAAGCTCAGTGTTTTACCAATGTGTACTCTTGTTCTTTATATTATCTCCTGTTTGAGAGACCAGGAACCAGTTAAAGGCTGAACTGCCCTTTTGAGTCACCATCAAAAATTATCCATGCCACACTAGTCTGCACAGAGTGGTCTTGTACTGGAGTGCCAGCACAGTATAAAACATAACCAAAAATGAAGACAAACCAAGTGAAAACATCCCGTAGCATTAGCTCACAAGTACAACATTTTCTGAGCCAGCTGGACTTCAGATGGAATTTTTAGTCAGTCATCTGAAGAAGTTTAGTTTCTTTTGCTAGAAAGCTTTGAGGAGAATATTCTTCATGGATGAACATTCATCACCGATAGTTTAGGTACAGGCTCCAGAAGTCTGCAAAAGGAAATGGACTTTTACCTCATGACATGAGATGTGAAAGGAAGGACTGATGCTCCAGAAAGTACTGAACAGTATTTCATAATTATCGGGGGAAATATCGTAAGTCAGCACCTATGTCTGCATACAAAGACTGAAACTGAAACCAAAAAATCAGTAAAGTTGTATGTTAAAAAAAAAGTCACATTAAAACTCAAGCTAAATTACTAACAATTTTCACACTATATAAGCAGCACTGTGGATTATTTCAGGGGTTTTTTGATGTATTTGCTCAGTTTAGGCATATCAAAAGTCGAAGTTGCTTATTTAAAGAAGCAAACAAAAACCAATATATGAACTTACGCTCCCACCCAAAGCTGAGATCTCCGATAGGAAACCATAATTCCATGAGCTGGGGTTTTAGAAACTTCAGTTCCTCAACATTTCTGACTGAATGACAAGAAAAAGGAGGAGGGAAGTTTTTAAAGTTTAAATAAAAATAAATAAATAAATAAAACCAGAAAACATAAAGGAAAATGGCAACCAAACTTGTCAGGAAATTAGAGGAACTGAGTTTTCAAGATGCAAGAGTGCTTGATTGACCTGGGTCACAAATTACTGTTCCTACTCTTTCCTTTTTAAACTAAACAATGCCTTCATAAACAAAAGATAACCTGTAATTTCAGCTGGTTTAAAAGAGAAGTTAAATCACATGTTTCGTGGGGTTTTTTTTAAAGCAAAGAGAAAGAAAGCCAAGAGATACATAGGATGAAATACATGACTTCTGAGCTCTTTTGCCATCCAGACTGGACTCACCTCTACTCTAAAAAGCAAGGGTCTTTTATAAAGAAATACACAGAGTGACAAATAAGAGAAGTTCCACACACAAAACCTCTTCTCATTACCTTTAATATACTAAAAACTCAAAAGGCTGCAATGCTGAGATGCCTATTGCCATTGACCTCCTCTGGCACACAAATGAATTGTCAGAGACAAAGGATGCCCCTTCTCCTTCCTGTCCATCAAAGCTGAGGCACAGCAGCGTTCACCAAAACTCCAGGTATGACAGCTATGGATGCTTTTTAGCCCTTACAGCTTTCTGCTTCAGTCCAAACATGGGCCCAGTCACTGAGATGCTACCAAGAAACACGGTATCACTCAATTACGAGCTCCCTATCAGCATCACTTAAAGATAAAATTCATCAAATTCATAGCTGGTAGCAATCTGGTGTGCTATTTTGACAGGCAACATGAAAGACTGTAAGCCATTTTTGATCCAAAATGTATTACTACCCAAACTGTATAAAAACTTACAAGACCAGAATAAAGTGTAACTATCCTCTACTGCAAATATTTATCTTATTACAAATCATAGACTTAAGACACTGATCCTCACAAGAGCTTTTCCCATAAGACATAATCACATCTTTGCTTGACAGCATCTACAAAAGACGACACAGAAGCACTGAGCTTTCTCAATAAAGGCAGAAATCAGTCACTCAAAGGTTTATTCTGATGAGCCCTCTACAGAATACCAGTATTTGCAATGTCGAGCATTATCCACAGGTATTTAGAATACAAACACATCTTTGGTAGATGCTTCACTGTAACTGCTGGTGTATAGACACTGCAAGCAGTCTCTCTTGAGTACGTCCAGGCTTAGCAGAGTGTCAGAGCCAAACACCATCATTCTCAACCCCTGGACAGCAGCAGCAGCAGTTAGAAAGCAGAGATAAAAAATGGCTTCAAAACCCATTTGAAACTCCTGACCTTTCCTCTGCAGTCTGGGGCCAATGGGGCAAGGGCAGCTCCTGCTACTTCTAAGCCAGACATCCCATAGGACCGGGACTGCTCTCAGCTGAGGCACATGACACTCACTGCCCTGACACTGCTCCACTCCTCTCAGCTCCCCTGCTCCCAACACAGAGCAGTACCAGCTGAGATGGGTAGAAGAACTACTCTGTTTCAATCCCCCCCATCTCATCTTTAGAACCCATATGAAAGAATTTGAAGCAGAGAGCTCTCCACATCTAGGGGCAAACATGGTTTTCAGAGGAGAGATCAAACACAAAGACTGCTATTTCATTTCTGTGCTGGCTCTCCACACCTTGTCCTGACGGTGTGAACACTGATTAAATCAGTAAGGTGAAATGATGTGGTAAAGCTACAAAAGCCAACAATTTGACCTCTAGGTTAGATGGTAGTACCTTAAAGCTTTTACCTAATTTTTTACATCTTCTCAGTAAGATGATCTAATATTTGCCTACAAAATTTCTAGTGTGTATTTGTTTTGTTCTCATAGGAAGCTCACAACCACCATTCCTGAGATTATGATTCCGTCTCTATTTCATAAGAAACCTACCTCCCTATCTTCTTTACTGGTTCTCAGAACTCTCTGCCTTCTGATCCTAATAAAAGCAAGAAATCATCAGTAATTTTATCAGCAGCTTTCTTTTGAGAGGATGATGAAACGTTCTGCATGCTTCACATTAAAGAATTGCAAGCTGTTCTCACTGCTCAAGGCAGCCAAACAGAGCGCAGGCTGCACACACTCATTTGCAGCAAACAAGAAGTACAGATGCTTCAGGTAGTTACTGAAGAGGATGATTTGAAACCTACCTCTAGTGATGTGATTTCCACCTATTTCTCTCATTTTTCAAAAAAGGAATCAAAAGTTTGATGTGTAAAGGCTGACATTACTTTCAGAAGCAGCAGACTGCACAAGTTTGCCTTGCTTTCTCTTTCCCTGGAGTTTACACACAACTTCTGAACCGCATTAAGGATAGAATGGAGTGAATTAATCTACCAAAACTATTTCCAATGTTTATTTAGTTCTAATGTTTTCTTTTGAGGTTTCTCTAGCTGGCTGACCTGAGACCTGTTTCTCCCTGGAGCCTGTGTTGTGGTGCCAGCCCTTTTATTACAGCAGGTTCACATCTAGTGGTGAGAGCAGAGGAGGAGGAACTGCGAGTTCCCTGCTGCTGCATTTGGTTAGCAACCTCCTCCTCCTCCCACTCTTCAGCAGATGTTTCTGCTGTTTTACCACAATGGGATCTTTTTATACCCTCACAATTCCTAAAGCAAACAAAATCAGAGACCCATCTCCAAAGAGCCACAACAAAAGCACTGACCCAAACTACCACCACAATACAACTGGAATAAAACCCTTGGCCCTTGGGAGAAGAGGAGCTTGTACACAATGTCACTGGGACACTGACTAATCTTTGGCAGATCATGTGAGAAAGTCCTGAAGTAGCTGTAGTGACAGAGAACAGCATGAAAACAAATGGATGATTCAGATGTGAATAATATTCCTTAGAAGTGATATTATCAGAAGCTCACATAAAACATTATCCAATCTTTTTACCACTCGGAAAAGCCAATGGCATTTACAGCCGTCTTCCAGATGTTGTGCATTTTCAGCTACATGTGTCTGTGCGCATGTGCATGAAGTCAGCGGGTTCAAAACAGGTAGGATTTCTAGAATCTCCATTTTAAAACAAATTCCTAGACACCACTAAATGTACATCCCATAAAGTAGGACTAATCAACTTTCAGACTCTGTGCCAGGCTCTTGCAGCTGAGGCTGAGTCCGAGTCCATGCTAGCAATTTTCTCACAAGAAAGGAACCAGACTGGGGGAATGAAACAGTTATTCTTGGGTTCCTCATGTCTCAGCAGCTGGCAGGGAAGAAAAGAGGTTCATTCAGATTTAAGTATAGCTATGTATGCCAACCAGTTAAGCTAGACTCCCTTTAAACTGCTGATGTAGGCACAAAAGGCTCTGTATGAAGGTACTCTGAAAGGCACTTAAACTAGTTTCCCCCTTTTCCCTGCCGTCCCTCCCCAAAATCATCTTAATTAAGCCTTATTTCCAGTAGTAACTGGAAATACTCCTATCTGTACATGCAGAAATAGATACCATATTGCTTTGTCTGTTAAACTTGTTGGATGTAAGTGATTTGTGGCACTGCTGTGGCAAATACAGCAAATCCTACATAGCGTGTCACTGTCATGCATTTACCGACAGAAGGCATCTGCACCATCCAGTTCAGGTAACAATCAAAGCTGTGGCTGTGGCTGAGCTAAGATCTTTGCCTGAGCTGCACTGCTGCTATTGCCCGCTTTGAAGAAGCCACATGTGAAATGCTATGAGGTGATGTGAACATTACCCAGACCTTCCATCTGGTTGCGAACGCTCCTCCCGGCTGAGTGCAACCACATGTGTGCTCAGACACAGATGTCCACAGAAACTGCACAACCTCGGTGTCGGGCTGGCCTTGTAGCACATCCTGCTGCCATGATCTCCACTTAACACAGGAATGGCAGCGATGCTCTGCACAGGAGCGTCAGCCCGAACACCCCCTTTCACTCCCTCAAAACCAAAAGCCTGCTCACTCTCAGCCAAACATCTATGCTTGCTGCTGCTTATGCACACAGGGTTCCTCAGAGAGCTGTGTTTCCTTATTCTTCCTTTAGTATCCGCTTCTCTTTGATGTTCACGCTTCCATCTATCACAACAATGAGGAATCATCTGTTTGGGGAAGAAAACCACAGTTCAAGGTATTCTTAGGAGAGAGCATTTGGATACCAACAGCATCTACGGTGGAGTACGACTGCAGGTCAACTACTATTTTCCTCCTGATCTTTAGCCTGGAGGTGGTTAAAGGGAAACTGAATGAATGATTTCCTTGTTCTAGGACATTTGTAAATCCTGTGTAAATGAAGCTATCTTTGACAAAATCTTGGTGAGCCTTAAGTTAAAATAACAGTGGTGATGTCATTGACCGGGCAGTAGTACTGAATGCTTCCTACTGCTTCTGTTGAACTGTTCCATGAACACCATACTGGAAAATTCCCCATGTTTCAACCATCTTTCAAAGTCTGCAATTTGATTTCATCAAGTAAAAATACCTGAAAATTTTCCTAAATGAGCTGTTCTTCACATGATGACTAAACCCAGAATCAACAATTTTTGAAGCATCCAACATTTAAAACAATACTGAAAACAGTTATGCTGAGTTTAAAATCCTAAGTGTTTATGGCGGAGGAGATTTAATCAGACAATTTTAAGAAAGAAAAGCTTTCATCGGTTCTGTTGCATAGAGCTGCTAGTGAAGATTTTGGTGGGATTTTCTGAAAAAATGCACATTAAGTATTATTTTGAGAGCTTCTGCAGGGAGAGTTTTGAGAGAAAATACAAATATTTATACTATAAATGCACTTTAATCTTGTGGCTCTTACTTTGGGGAACAGATCAGAGTATCACCTAATCCATGGGCTTTATAATAGAGGTCAACAACACAGTTTGGGATTTGAAATACTGTTCTTCGCAAGATTTCTCACAAACAAGCTGGAGAACAAGCACTACCTGCAAGAATTATGCAGACCCTTCTCATTCTACCCTTCAGTAAATAACTGAAGATTAATACCATTTTAAAAATTGCAGATTTCTTGCAGAGTGAACTGTTTTCTTATTAAATAAATTCTTGCGAGAAGATTTATTAGTGTACTAATAGAACACTGGCAGAAAATCATGTTCAGCACCAAAAAAAGATAGAAAATAATTAGAAAGCTTAAAACTGAGTTGAGGACTCCTTAGCACAGAGAAATGAAACTGCTAGATGAATGAACTGCTAGATGACAATGAAGACAGTAATTTGTATCCAAGCTATAAGCTATCACATAGGAATTCTTCAGGCTTCTTTGCAAAATTTTGTTACCTAAAAATTAAAGCTCAACCATTATTCAGGATTAGAATGATGATGGAAAGCTTTTGTCTGAAATTCAAATTCTTACATCCAATGTATTGCTTAAGACTTTATTTTTGAAAGGGTGGTGTACCTAGACTGTCTGTTTGCTTGTTTCAGTTTTGGTCTTAACTCAGTAAAAGGCTCTTTTGGTATGGCCCTCACACCATGGGGCACGGTCACATTGGTGCCACAGAGACTGAGGCTGGTCTGCTTCATTCTGCTTCAGTAAGGAGTGATTCCTGGTACAGGATGACATTACTGCAATAAAACTGTGGCTACATTTGGCAAGGTCTTACCACACTTAGGCACTGACATGAGCATGCTGTGGGGACCTTTAAATTCCTGACAGAAAAGAGGAGACTAGTGCTAGAGAAGGACTCAAATACTTGTCCTTTTGTATATATCCTACATACAGACTGGGCAAGGCAGGTACGTCCCGAAGGTAGCTGAGAGCAATCACCATGGATGTCTGAAGCTAGACTGGTGTTCACTTTGCACAAAAGTATTTTATTTTATGTTTTAAAATTTGTTTCAACTGGCCGAGACCTGACAGAGCTGGAAAACAAGTGAAATTTTAGGCACCTCAGTTTTAGGGATAAATCTCACTGGTATCTAGATTTCAAAAGCAAAATATTTAAACTTTCTTAAAATTAAATATTTATGATTTCACGACATTTCTGATGCACTAAATTATTAGTGATTTTGCTATTACTTTTCCTTTAAATGGAGTATATTGTTCAAACCAAGGTTTACAGAGAATGATAGCACAGCAGTGGACTCAATTAGGAGATGGAAGGAAACACAAAGGAAATTCAAATGTTTTTTCAGGCCTAAAATAGAAGTAACAAACTTCCAAGATAAACAGCTTGAGAGTAACTGCTTCAAGTTTAATTTGATAAACAACATCACAAAATTACTTTATAATGCTCAGCAGTTTGATGGCACTGGAGATATCTGGAAACAAGGAAAATCTGAGCCTCTCGTGAGAAACTATCTTGCTGTTTAACATTTTAAATGATGAAGTAAAAACAAGGCAAGAGTCCCTGATACTACACTCTACGTTCTGTCTTAGATCCCCTACATCACTTCAGCAGTAATTAGCAAAATTTGGTCAGTAGAATACGTGGCAATGACTTCACAGAAATACTGAACTGCATTAAATGCCGTATGTATTGGTAAAACTCTCCGCATATGTTGTACACAGTGGATTTTTGGGACTTAAGCTTTGTGTATCCACTGCTGCAGACTCATGAAGTCAATCTACCTTTTCTCCATATGAAGTTAGGGCAGCCTGCAGCCTACATGTCAGCTCCAGCATAATGGCATTAAACCTAATTAACCACTCAGTGTTTTAATGATAAGTTAAAAAGTTATCCTCTATCACGTGTTTTATTTCTTAAACTTACATCCCTACTTTTTAAAATCCCATTATTCTACAGTATGTTTTTCTCAATACATCAAAACTCAGTTAACCCCAGGTGAGTTCTGTTGATACTGTTAAACTTTAAACTATTGACTATCAATTACAGAATCTGTATCTCCTTCAGACCTGAACGAGACAAAAACTTGACATGTGTTCAGCAAATTAAAAAGAAAACATTACAAGGTGAACAGCTCAGCCACGGTTCAACTCAAACTAGCTGCCTGCTAATACCTCATATAACAGAACTGACTTGGGAAAGCCTCTTGCCCGTTGCAGATCAGTATCGGTACCACTGACGGCACTGACATCGTAAGTGAACATTTACACTGGGTCTTCTGTGTTTCTCAAAATACCATGATTTCCTCAGGTTTGTGACTATCTGAAACTATCTTAAGTACAAAGATTCGAGACATACCATCAGGTTTTCAGCAGCCTCAGCCAGAAATAGACCTCAGACAAAAGACAGAGGAAAGTTTCATTATATAGAGATAATGAACAAAGTTTTATTATATAGAGATAAGCTCATAATTAGTTATGAAAATTACTACAGCCCAGCCCAAAGAGGCTGGCACAAAGCTGCAGTAGGATTTGGGTACTGTTTAGGAGTGCAAGACTATGGGAACTTGCATATAAATATCACTTAAAGAATTTGTGCCTTCAGACTTCTGTCTCTGTCTATATACTTATTACTGAACACCCAAAACTCATCACAGCAAATTTTACCAGAGAAGAGCCAAAATATATCATCATCTGGATCATGCAAAAAGTTCCATGATAATTTAGACAAAGTACAAAGAGGGGATCTGAATAATGACATTTCTTGAATTGTGATGAGGTTGGGCTTCTTTCTTTGTTGCCTGGACCTCAGAAGACAAATAAGTGAAAGTATAAAGAATAAACAGAAGTAGAAATAGCACTGTCACGAAGAATTAAGGCACACCCAGTACCCTATTCTGTATGATGACTGATGCAAGTAACATGTGAAATACACCCAGCGAAAATTAAAACTGACAATAGCAAGCCTGCATATTTTGAGCCATTCAGCAACTTAAGACGTTAATCAATTTCTTTGGGACATTTCTGCTGTTCATTGCTTCAGCTTATTCTTCTTTATGCCTTACTACTATTCACTGAGCAGCAAACCAATACAATAGCACACAGGAAGCAGCAAACAAAAGTCCTTTTAACACTTGCACACACCATTTGCTGCACATGCCAGGGCTGCCCAGAGGCTACTGGTTTACACCCAAACCTAGTTTTCTTAAACACATACCAGAACAGTATCTCACTTTGGAAGTCAAGAAAGTGGATTTCTTAAAACTTGAGGGGGCAGGGTAGAAAACAGAAAAAATCACGGTGCTGACACAACTGGCTTCCTTATTTTTTCTTTATTTAAATGGCCTGAACATTCCACTGAATTTTCAAAAATAGTTTCACTGGAGGCATTTAGCATACATTTGCTCTATATTCACTTGCTCTTCAGCTAATACTGACATTTCTTGGTGTTAAATCATTTTCACAGATGAAGATATATCACAGACTGCCTGTTTGCTTTCTAGGCTGAGCTCAGGGGAAACTCAGAAACCAGCCAGCCAAAGTACTCCTTTTCTCTTTGTATGAGAAAGAAATGAACTGATAGATGTGTTTAGCAAAGTCACAGCATGGTCTAGATGTCCATTCTGCAATTATTTTTGGAAATTTGGTTTAACGACTTACAAAAAAAGATTTCTTTAGGAAATATTATTGAAGTTTTATAGTGGTAAAGAGATTAGAATTAATTTTTAAGTTTTTCTCAAAGTGGCTGCATGATCCATCAATACTGCACAGACTCCCAATGAAAACTCACAAAGACTTCATAAAAACATTCCATGAAAGGCCAAATTTCAACAAGCATGATTTGAGAGAATTTATCACTTTGAAACTAACCCATCACAGAAGTTTCTCTTGCAGCCTATACCCAAAAGCAGCATTACCGAGGGCAGTTAATACAGCGGGCACCTGATTTATGGTGCTGTCCTGTGCCAAATGCTTTACCTTGTCAAGTTCCAGCTGCACAAGCTGCCCTGCCTCTCACAGGAGAAAATGTCACTCAGGGACACACACTGTCCTGGTTTTGCTGGGTGAAGTTAAAAAGAGAAAAAGGCACTTGTGTACTAGTTCCTTAAAATTTGTTATATCACCTTTTTGAAACAGGGAGGATAAACAGAAAAAAACCAAATTCTTTTATTTTTAAATTCTTGTTATGGACCAACATGCTTTTTCTTTTTGTTGTGAGTTAACAGTGGCCTGGGATTTGGTTGAGATTTTTTTTGCTCTGTTCTACAGGCAATAGCTAAGCACCAGCAGTGCAAGCGTCACCCTTACTCTGGAGTAGCTAAAGTCTTTTGCAAAATCATGGGATTTTTTGGCAAAAGAGAAAATTAAAGGTATTAAAATGGTGATGGAGTCCAGTATCCATCAAAGTAAGGAAGACCAAGGAAGAATTCATTCAGAATTCTAACAGAGGACATTATGTTAAAAGCAAGATCCAAGCAGAAAGACTAATCTCAGTAGACAGTTCCACGACCTTCCCATTTGTCTTTCAAGATGCTATTGTAGCCAAGTAGCTCTGAACATATTCCATAATGTGCCACCAACAGATTAAGAAAATTAAAAAGTTGCAGGCTTGTTTTGGTTTTTCTGGCTTTTGTTTTTCTCTTTTTCATCCTATAGCACCGTTTTGTCATTTTAAGGCTCTTGAAAATAATCTAAATCACCAGTGAACTGGACAAAGCTATAATCCCATGATATTAAAAAACATTTCACAAATGTTCAAATTTTACCACATTGTATTACTGTTTGATTTACGCAGAAATGCTTTTTCACGTTTAACCCATAATGTCTTGGCACTTGCGTGAGGGAGAAATCAGACAGAAGAAATAAATGTCCCCGAGGGGAAAAAAAAAACCAACATAAATCAACAAAACAAATCTCTCTCCCACCAGTATAAAAAAGAAAAAAGAAGAAAAAAAAAAAAAGAAAAAAAAAAGGGCTCAGTATATCACAGCAATAGTAAAGCACAAAACATCTTACGAAAGCAAATTCTGGCTCTGTAAGACCACCTCAATTAAAGTAAGCATAAGGGGAGGGGAGGAAACCATCAGGAGAAAAGAAATACTAGTCTTATTCTAGGAACATGAGCAGCTTTGTGGCAAGGCACATAACTCACCTTCAGGTTATAGAAATACATCTCTATTCACAACAGGCACTCAGCCAATAAACCCCCTAAACTCCTTGTTATTTTTCAAGGCTATCTAACAAAGTAGACAAAAACATATTCCACCTGCTCTCTTTGTGCCTGATTTCCTCCCCTTCAATCCCATCCCTCTTGCCCCTTGCCTTTCCTGGTTTTATATAGATCCAAAAGTCATGTTTCAAACCAGCACATTTATGTTAGCCTAAGAGGCATGGAAAGTGCTACCACAAAGTCTTTAACTGAATTATAGTCATGTGTTTCAAATAACAAAGAGCAAAATACATGGTTAGGCCCCAAGCCTCTTTCCATAAACACGAGTAGAAGGACGGCATATATGTTTCTTTAGGACCCTACACAAACATTTGGAATGAGAGATACAGACAGGCCGTCCAGCAGGGGTGTGTGGACCTGGCACAAGTGGGAACGTCGTGGTAGACCCACTTTAACACTCTGATACTAACATAAGGGCCAGGCTAAGGGCTCCTTTATCAACCTCAGACAGACTCATGAAAAACCAACATTAATATTTGTCTTCCCAGCAAAAGGGAGATGTGAAAGATAAAAGGATTTGTAGCAGATGGCAAGGACATTTCTGTAGACCACTGGAAAGCCAGCTGCATCGGGAGCACCCTGAATCCACAGAAAGTTGAAGCAAAGTTGGCTGACATGGAATTGTTAAAGACTTTTTCAAGAAATACAAAAAGGATCCTGGAAAAGAAATTCCATAGAGAGTGAATCTTGCAAAATTCACATGCTTCCCTAGGAAGGGTGGCTTCAAACGCATCAGCAAGAAAGGTGAGCTTGTCGAAAGGCAGAGTCGTGAAAGCATTATGACTTGCTCATTAAATTGTTCTCTTCAAGTTACTGTCAAATTGATGTCAGCCCATGATCCTCAAAACGCTTATCATGGCAATAAGTCAGCCTGCACAGAAAGTTCAGACCTGAGCTGTGCCACTCCATGTAAACATTTCCACACCACCACATCAGTAACTGGGATGGGTGAATGTCCAGCTTGTGTACAGCAGCTCCTTCCTTCTCCTTTGAAGCATGTGCTGTTAGAGAAATAACAAGAAGAAGCACAAAATATTACCCAATTTCTTAAGTGCGCTGCAACAGATGCTAAACCCAGTCAAGAGCTCATTCTCTCTCTCTCTCTCATATACTTGATTTAGTGAGTAACACAAGTTACTCACGAAAAAATCTGTGGATGCGTAAGTGCTTTTGTTTTGTCCTCTAGTCTCTAGAATGATGTTAGAGCACTACAGTATAGCAGAGCTGCTCTTCGAAAATTGCAATTTCAGGAGTGGTTCATCTGTAATAGATTATAAATTCAAATTATGCATCAGGTTTTTCAGAGGACTTTTTTTTTCTGATCAGTTCTCCTTAAGCAGTAGTAGATACAACATAAGCAGGACTTCTCAATACACCTGTCTTTATAGTTAAAAGAGAGGTGCAAACACTCATCAGCCTCCTTGATATGCAGCCATGCAGAAGGGAAAGGACACACCAGCAATGTTGCTGAATTCTCTTTCTAAATTCCCTCTCTTCTCTCTGCTTTCACAGTATTTCTCATCAGCTATATGGCAGGTTAATCACATTACCCCATTTTATTCCTCTCCTTGCCAGGGAGGGAGAACAATAGTGGCAGAGTTATGATGTGTCAAATCTTGGCACATAATACTTTATTTTCCAGAACCGCTTGAAATTGTAAAACACCCCTATTGTTCCTATTGTTTTATCTTAGTTAGGATTTGCATCTTTCTTTCTGCATGACAAGCAGACACTGCAGTTTCTACAAGTCCAGTTGGATGAGCACACTTAAAACTGTTCCCGTTCCCACACGGAATTACTGCAGGCAGGAAGATGCCACGATCAGCTAACAAAGTGGGTATTCTAAGTTTCTGGCACCACAGAAATCAAGGGAGAAAAGACTTCCAAGCTTTGACTAAGTCACTGCATGTGAACAAACTGACTTGAGTTTTTATTATTAAAACATAAACCCCTTCCTCTTCTCAAAAATACACTTACAGAATGTGAGAAGCCAAGTGGATAAAACTGCACTTGAGGCCCATTGAAGGTTCACGACAATCACTGCAGGATCATTACTGACAAGTCTCTGCCTCTAACCACCCTTGGAATTTTGCCTAACTTAAGGGACCTCCTGATAAACAGGAGGCAGCAAAATGTGGGTACAATAAGAATAGAGGATAAAGCCAAATAACTGAGAACAGAAGATATTTTTCCCCTGGAAACTGAAGTTTCAGTACTTTCCACATGATTTCTAGCAGCTAACAACACATTCAAAAGAAAATACAATTGGTCAAGGTTATTTCTCTCTCAACTAAAGTAGAAGAACTAAAAGGACACCTGAAGCAGCAACTTCTAATTATCTTCCCAGAAATCTTCTTGTAAACCAAAGAATAACTGTTCCTGGCATTCACACTAAATAAATAAATAGAAATATAATTAACTCTGAAAACAAACAAGCAAACAAAAGACTCCACCAAAATACTTTGCACAAGTGAGCCTAAGCGCCACATTTCAGAAGTCCTTTAAGCAACCCTTTGCTATCTGTAAACAGACCAAGAAAAGAAATGGCCACTTAAATGTTCCATGTGCTATCTTACTAAAAGGTTACACAGCCTATTCAAAGGCTTGACAACCTGACAACCACTTCCCCAACTTCTTGTTTATCCTGCAGATGGTGTAATTACACACACACACACACACACACACACACACACACAGTGCAAACCACAGACTGCCAGCTTGCAGAACATTTTAAACTGCATTTTGGAGAAGAGTTTTTAAGTGTTCATAGAATCATAGAATATCCTCTATGGATAGCTGGAAGGGACCCGAGGAACATCGAAGCACAGCTCCTGTTACAATAAACACCTTGCATTAATTGCAAGTAACATAACTGGGAAGAGAGATGGTATACATCTAAGAGTGTCTCAAAGAGACAAAAATCTTTACCCAGATTGTCACATTCTCTCCTGGATATTCAAGAAGGCACAACTTATGCTTTTTTATGCAAATGTTCTGAAATATATTTTGAAAATCTTTGAAAGGCATTTAGAGAATAATACAATTATCAGGCATAGTCAACGTGGGTTCACAAAGGGCTAGTCTCTTCCAACTGAAATATTCTATTATAGTCAAATATTCTTAATGTTCTCAGTATTTTATGACCACCAAAAGAGGCGGAATCCAAATGCAAACCAATACAAAAATATTATTAACATTTTATCATAACATCCTAATAACATAAAAGCCCAGACTATGAATACAACCCAGCCCAGATCAAGGTTGGGTTGTATTCATAGAATAACCACCCATCATGCAGAGAGAGGTTTCTCATTCACAGTCTGGTTAAGGCTCCAGCTCTCAAGGTGACCCTTGAAGACCAGTGAAGTCAGGTACCTGTATAAAAAGGAAATGGGCAAGAGATGCTCTCTGAAACAACACTGTTATCCTTGCATTAAAAAAAGGGTTAGAGCTTTGAACCAGCTCCAAGGTGAAGAAAGATGAGCTACATTCACTGTTCAGTGCAACATCTCAGCAACAATTCTCACTTGGGAAATAGCACATGCCAGAGGATGCCATCACAATGCAGCTTCCTGCAAGTCAAGACAGTCTTCTGCTCGTGAACTTCTCTTCATAGAATTCATGGGGCATTGCAGGAACCTACCGCCGGCATCATCTAACACCTCTGGAGCATTCTACAAGGACACCCTACTGATTAGGCTGGCTGGACTCTGAAGGTCTGTAAACAACATGAACAGAAGTTGTGTGACAAAATGCTTACTACCCACTTAAAATTTAGCTTTAAAAATCTTAAAGGCATGGATACAGAGAAGATTATACTGGATGTGTAATTTTCAAAGCTAAAGGAAAGTACAGATGAGCCATGTATTTACCAGAATGTAACAAACATATAACCATGGGCCTCTGTCAGGGTCTGACTTAATCCAACACTAAGAAAAATGGGGAGATGGGTTTTTTTCAGTTTGTTTGAAAAGCCTTGTCGTGTGTCAGACTGAGATTTTAAATATTAAGTTTCACCCTGGCAAGCACTGTAAATTGTGGAGGTACAACAGCCTCTGAAACAGGATTCTACTGTGGAAGCCCCTTACAAGTGCAGTACTACCGAGGACGATTAATCTCTGAAAAGTCTGCTTGGAATCACTCCAGTCATCATTTTGCAAGAACATGCACACACAATGCTGACCCAAAAGCCAAACGTGCTCTGTAACTGGCTCCAATCTATGCAAAGCAGGAATAAATGAAATGAGATTTCCACAAACTACTTACAGACAACCTGAAACGTGCACCCCATGCCTGTCATGGCAGACAAGTAGGGAAAAGACACTTCCTTGTCAACACAAGCACTACTGCATGGGTTACTGGAACAAGTCAGCAGCAACAACACCCCATCCTTGTGCACAAGGCTTGAGCAATACACCTACCACTAATGTTTATTGTTCATTATTATACAAAACCTTCCCAAGCTTGGGCTGTTTTTTTATTGTTGTTGGATTTTTAATGCAAATATGGTAAGAGGAAGATAAAAAGACCTATGTGAACATACTATGAAGGTTATGCATACAGACCAGAGACTTGAGCTATGCTCACGGTACAAGAAAAATGACTGCAAAATGCAGTCTGTATTCCACCACTTAATGGAACTGTGAAAACAGATGCTTTTCTCATGAAGCATCCGTGTAACTTCAGAACCTCTTTGTATAAAAACACTTGGAAGACTAGAAGCTCTGAAAACACAGACCTGATCATGCATTTATGAAAGGAAAAACATAAACCAAATCAGGATACATAAACAGATCTAAAATTACTTATTTCAATACCTTTCCCATCCTAGGAACACAAACTACTTGCTACGCTTCATCATTGACCTTGTGTCTTCACTGAAACCTTCTCTCACAAGCTCACACTAAAATAAAAACACATAAACAGCATCTGCATTTTTCTAAGACGAATTTATTACATGGAAACTTTGGTTAGTGATATATCCAAGACCTTAATTAAAGAGACCAATGCGCTCAAAAGCGTGACCATTCCCACAGGAATGAGAAGAAATCCTTCTTATTGAAATAAGAGTAGAAAAATAAAATGGAATTCATTCTTGTTTCTGGCAAGAAAGGCATTTTCAAATCCCACTTGGTGTTGTAATTCTAATAGCTTCTTCTTTCAACACTACACTGAAGTACATGTTTAATCTTTCCAAGACTCTGGCTTTTTCATTGTCTTTAACAGATTTATACATGTATTAAACATGAGTACATCCATCCCATACACATATCCCTCCCTTTTTCTGTACATCCTACTTAAGTTTAGGAACTGAACTAAGTAACAGACTGATCTGGGAATTCAAAGAGCTCTTAAACTGTGAAATCAAACCTGCTGCTACTCAATCAAATAATGCTCATGACCTAACATTTCAATCCCCACCCTTATCTGACTGATACTAATTTTACACTGGCATCCAAAAAGGTCATGATTTCAGCTGGAAATCACCTAAGGAGATTTTATTTTTTCTGGGAACTAAAGACATTTAACTCCTTTCTGACTAATACATACAACTTGAAACATTCCTACCTTTAGCATCACCATGACTTCAGCTCCACAGTCAACTTAAATGATCATTACTGGTCAGCACCCAAAGAAAATTCAGCACAAGTAATGCTTTTCATCATTCCTGAACTTTGGGGCAAATGGGAGAATCTTTGCGAAGTGAGGCTCAACAGAGAATTAGGAATGAACAGCAGCAAGTAATATTCCAGGGCTGACATCTACAAACTGCTGCAACTTTTTTTTCTTTTTAATTACCAGTTAATCATTTAATGGAAATAAAGTGAAATGTGTGATTTAATTTTCTTCCATTTTTCCCCTCTGAATGTACTATGGTATCATGATACTTATTAATGAAATAAGACTACTAAGAAAACAGAGAGAACATTTTTATCTAAAGCTGACTTCAACTGGCTACAATATGAGCTTACAGAACAATTTCCAGCCCATGTGTTTTTGTCATGTCAACGGTTTCCAAAGATAATAAATGCTCTTCAGTATCATGCCTGGCATAACTAAGCCTGTGAGCAGGCTGCTAAAATTATATAGAGAATGTACAAGTGAAGTCTTCAAGCAGTTCTCTAATGACTTCAACCCAAGAGCAGCACTCCAGCGAAACGCAGGGATTTGGGCAGGAATGCAGACTATACAATAGGCAGCCGTAAATAGAAACCAAACTTCGTCACTGCCAGCATCCGAAGCGCGTCTCCACCTTACGCTGCACGATGCCGGCTCTACCTCACCCGGCTCCAGCCAGCGCTCGCTGGGGTCGGCACAGCTCTGCTACACTCCCTTGTATCTACAGCCTACTGCAAGAGCTCTGAGGTGCATATATCTCTATAGGCTCTTTAACATTTTTTCTACATTTTACTGGCAATTTTCAAGCCTTGGTCTACGGACCATTTGAAAAGGGTGCACAAACAACAGTTAAGAAAAGCAAGGCTACTGACAAGCTTTAACTCATTGTGCAGATTGCAGTTCTGGGCTCCACAGCATGCAGAGAGTGAACCCTAGGCACACGGTTGTGGCACAGCCGATTCCTCATTAGCAATGATGTAATGTGCTTTGCAGGCAATCCTGCTAAGCTTAGACTATATATATATATATATATACACACTAACTATGGAATAAAATAAACATATGAATTTAGCATAAGATAACATAGAGGTATAAAACAAATATGGGAGTCCAGGTTTACTAAAACCAAAAATTTGGAATCAAAAATAGATAAGCTTTTCCATGAAAACAACTGCAGCCTTAGGCAAGACTGCAATGTAGCTAAAACTAAGAGCACAACATTACAACCCATTGGAACATTACTTCACTTTTGAGAGAATATTGTTTACTTCAAGTTCCAGTTCCTGAAATCCAGATGCTGCATATGAATTTTAGCTTTATAAATTAAATAAAGTGAAATGAAATAAATAAATAAAATCACCTCAATCCCTGAAGCTCAGAGACTGAATTGATGTGTTATCTACTTCTGATTACATGCAAAATACCAATCATACAGCTCCTGTGACAAATGCCTGAGCAGGCTTATGTACCTTTTACACAGTTTACTGTGAAGTCTTAAACTGGACATCCAAGGGGCACTCCAGTCCCTTCTGAGATCTCGGGGCTGAATTCGACCCACTGCTGACAAAGGGTTCAGAAATGGCTTTCTCCTCTGACAGCATAGTTTCCTTGACAATTTCTTGAAGGACTCAGAAATGCAAATTCTTGAATTTCAAAGCTTTCTCAGGTTTAGCCTTTCTGAAACTTGATTTTCAAGGGTCTGATCCAATGCTCAGAGAAGCAAGTGCAAAGACTCCAACTAACTTCAGTAGCATCTGGATTGGGTTCTGCAGTTGGAAGAACTATTTTCATCAGGTTTTTCACTAAATACAACACATGTCATAAGAAGCACGTAAAATCTTACTGATCAAAATGGCACAATCTAAGAAGACCTTAAGACAAAACTGCTACTCAGTTACATCCTTCCTTTGACTTTTAAAGCATTCAAAAATATAAAATATATTCTTTTTTCCTTTACTTCTTTCCTTTTCTTCCTTGGCAAACATCTCCTCTTACTACTACTTCTTAAAAAAATACCACCCACCCCTCCACAAAAAAAGTATTAATTTAAATGACATTCAGTGTTTTGAAGAAGTCAATACTGTACTTTCCAAAACTCATATCAATTGAAGGCAAGGTAAGGTCTTAAAACATAGAGAGGGCAATATTTGAACTGACAAAGTTAAATTTCTTCCACCTTTTATGTAGAATTACAAACTATGCTCTTAAGCATCAAATGGTCAAAAGCAACCTGTCAGAAATATGTTATTACAAAACAGCAGTATTGCCAAAACCTCATTTAAGTTACTATAGCCTACAGAAATATTCCTCTTAAGGACTTTTCCACCTGCAGCTAAGAAAAATACTGTTTTTCAGAAAGCATGGGCTAAACTGGTCTTTGCCTCCATCCAAAGAAATCAAGAGGTGTAACACTTAGACTTTATCCCACCACACACAGCTGTAAATATGACACCACTGATCCCCTTCCTTCATGCAAAAATTTTACACAAATATAATCAAACAGACCACCAGCAGGAACTGTAATCCCAAGAAACATCTTCTTACTACATCTTTTATCAGAGAGAGTTACGGGTACTTGTTCCTCTTTGTTAATTATTGTTACGTGCTAACACCAAAGCAATGAACAAGACTTATGAAATAAGGTCATTGCCCGTTGTTTTTCTGTCTCCATTTCAAAATAACTGAAGTATTAATGGGCTTGTCTCTACAACATCTACAGTTAGGCTCACAAAAGAGCAACAGTCCATTTGCAAACAGAAAGTGCTATAAAACCCACCATTAATAAATCATATGAACTTCAAGGAAACATTTATACTATTCTACTTTCAACTGATTTTATGTTCACGTTTTCAGTGATGGTGTAACTTCAGCATGGAGAAATGCAGCCTGCATGCTGATCCAAGTGCAGTATTTCTCAGGTTGCTGCCTTTTGTCCCTGGTACAGTTAGGTGACTGCTCATGGGGCTCGGGCTTGAACAAAGCCAGCAGCACAAAGCCTCGGCTGCTCTTGCTGCTTTCCCACAGCCCCCTGTGCCAGGGGTGGCAAAGGCCTTTCAGGGGGTGCCCTGGGACTCCCAGCTGCCATTTGACATGCAAATGGCATCAAAGATCTTTCAATCCCACCTCAAGGAGGGAAGATAAAGGCAGCAGTTCCCAGAGAAGCTCTGCTCCAGGAACAGCATCCCTTCATCTCTTCAGGATGCTGGCACTGCTGTGCACAAAGAAATCATCCTTGAGGTTATGTGAAGGACTTAAAGAAAGCAACTGAGGGGAATCAGAGAAAGGTACTTCAGGCTACAATTCCTCTCCTCAAACATAACAGAGTATCTTAAAAACTTCACTTTTATCTTCTTATGTATAAGCACACATTCGATAATTCCAGCATTTCCATTTTATTTAGAGACCCAACACAAATATTAAAATTCATGTCTGAATTACAGGCTCCAATTGCTTCTAGTATTAGTCCAGCTCCATGTGCCAGTTTCAGTGGAAATCAAGCTCTGTAAAGCTGTGAAACTTCACAGACCCCTAAGTCATCCCACAGGTAGCTTACAAGGGTTTTAGAGTTTCTACTCTTATCTTCAACCCAAACATTCATTGTATGCCTTTTATTACAAATACATCCAAAATCAAAATGCATTTTTTCCCCTCCAGTTGAATACAACCATCTACACCCAACTTTTTCGAACTGGAGGCTGAAAATTTAACCATCACTGAAATAAAAATTGAGTAATTTTCAGGCACCCTCAAAATACAGAAATGTGTTCCCGTGACTTTAACCAGAAGAGCACCAGCTGATCCTTGTCAGTAAATTAAAGCTCTTCTGCTTAGGTTGCTAAATAATGATATCAATATGTTAAATAATTATTAAATACTTTAATTATTACTACCTTCAAAAATACAGGCATACATAGGAGAGAATCTAAGTAAACTAAACTCTGAAATTTGGGAAAACCTGTGGAAAATATGAGTATGAAAGAGAAAGAATGGTGGGAGCAGAAATAGAGTGCGTGAACAGATCCTACCTACCATAGCATCTAATGGAAAAAGAGCTTTCAGCTATTCTCATTTTCCACACTTTAAAGTAAATCTATTTTTAAAAAAAGTGCCTTATTAGTAAATTCATTTATTACTTTCATATCCCCTAATTAAAAAAAAAAATTAAAAGTGTGCAAGAACAAAGCGGTTCCAGAATTTAGGGGCATAGTCCTCTTAGTTACAACTTCTAACTCATGTCAATACAATTTACAGTTGCCCACTTAGTGCAAACCACACAACCTAAAAATTAAGACACTGAAAAGATGCAATAGTGGTATTTTTCAGAATAAAAGACACAGCAGTTGAGAAATAGCTGATACATGTTTTTCCCATATGACAGACTCCCACTCCACATTATACATACTCATTTGAAATTACAGGAGTGCTTAATTCAATAAAGCCCCAAACCTCTGTTTGTATTGTTGCACACTGTGTAAAGAGAAATTCCACGGAGTCAAGTATAAATCCTTTATTCTCTCAAGTTTCTGAAGACAAAAAGCCACAGCATAATTAAGAGTTGAATGGGTAGTACAGTAAGCATTTTAATGTACATATTGGAAATATTTAATAAATACACACAAATTACTACCAAAAGAAAGAAGAAAACAGAGAACTATGAAGGCTGCATTCTTCATTATGAAGAAGTATGCTACACATCATTCAGGTTTAGGCATTTTTCAATCCTACAAAGCAACACTTCTCTCTTGCAAGGTGGAAAATCATTGCAGTTTGGTGGCACATCGACTCCACAGAGACCCTGGTCCAAAGAACAGCAATTACAGCATGAGAGTGCAGAGAGCACAACTGCAGAAGTGTGTTCATATGCTTAGGGTTATTTATACGCACCAGCACCCTGGGGATTAGACTCACAACATAGATCACTTGTGATCTCTCTGGATAATTATATAGAGAAATGATGACAACTAGTTCACTTGGAACATAGAAATTCTTGGGCATGTTCACTATAATTAACCAACATCCACTTCTGCCTTCTGACATTAAGCTGAAAACAAGTATCTCACATCTTGCTCCAATTTTTTAATGCTTTAATAATGAAGTTGATGTGGAAACAGAAACATATAAAATAAATTTAGTGTGCTATTTGGAGAGATTTTTGCTGCAACACTCATGTTAATACAGAAAAATATACACAGATATATATACTCTGTTGGATACATGAAAATTTAACACAAAAAAAGGATGAAAATCTGCATGTAGAGGGTGGGTGCTTATACACATCCAGGCTGCTTTTACATAGCGCATTACGCATTTGGGAAACACCAGCTCTGAAATAACACTCCAGTTCATGTACTTGCATTTCCAGTCATGCTGCCTAACCAGCAAACAAAACCCACTGCCACAATCACTAGAAATAAAAGCCTGGCATGGAAAGGTGCAGGATCTCCCTTTGGCCCAGAGCCTGACAACAGCCGTAGCCAGGTAAATGAGCAGGACTTCTCTGTTTCATTGAACCAATGGTACCACCTTGAAAACAGCGATAGAACACTTTCTGGCCAATGGCAAATCATTACCATACCTCCAGAAGGAAAGACATCAATGGCAGTACTTTTTTGAAGAGCATTTCTTTTTAATTTGTTGCATAAGCGACACTGCTAGATGTGACAGGCTAGATGGAAAACTACAGCAAAGTATTTCCATCAGTTGAATTTCTGGAACCCCTCTTGACAGCTAAATTTGCCTTTGATAGCAGCTGGAGTTGTTTTGAAAGAAAAAATCCCCAGCTTGCTCCCACTAATCATTCGCTGCTTTGGTTTACAGAACAGTTTTGGTGTATGCTAACATATTCCTTCTTTTGGAGATAAATTAAACCAGAAGTCATGATCCAGACACACAACAAATATGTTCTAACTCCTAAGGACAAAGTGAAAGTCCAAATCAATGACTGGTCTTTTATACAACTGTATGTGACACATACACTAGGGTGAGACAGTCCAGGGGACCAACTAAATACAATTTGAAGACTGAGTTGTATCTAGAGTATAGAATTAGAAGCCTCCAACACCAATCATATCCAGTGTCCATATTTGATCATATCTCACCAAACTGATTGATTTGCACGTAACTCCAATCTTTATTCTACATATCCATTTATGATTAAGTAGGAGTCAAGACTAAAAATTCCTGCCTTTTAAAAGGACATCTTAAGGTATGTCTTATACATACTATAAAGAAAAACTCCTGCCTAGATACTCTCCAGGATTATTGACAGATCTCAAAATACAGTAGGCCAAACTTTGCCTCAAAGTTTACAAAATCATGATCTTACATTTTAAATGAATGTAAAAAACTCCTAGTACCATCAGAATCAATCAAAGAATCTACTCTCACACTCGTTACATGACAAATCAAAACTAGCTCTCCTGCAGTGTGCAGAAAAAAAAAAATCCACTGTCCAAACTCTGCTGTCATTTTATGAATATGTTTCCAATACAATAAAATTAGCAACTGAAGAAACAATCATTACAAACAATGATCAGGGATAGAATTAGTGTTTAAATGTTAAGTGGTTCAATAATGTGCACAACTTCATTAATCTCTAAACAACAGAGGGCTACAAAGTTGCACTACAGAAAGTCTGCAGATGTCTTTTTTGCCCAAACTTCTCTAGGACTCAGAAGTAAAGCAGCATGGACTACATGTTTCCCTATACCACAGAATGCTGTGCCTGTTCCGATTTTCAGCAGTGCAACCAGAGGAGACCCAATCCAAGAGAGATCAGTCTCTGCAACAGAGGGAACACATCTCAGCAAGGCCAATTTTGTACTGTGTACTACTGAGAGCTGTAATGCCAATGCCACCCCTCTGACAAAACTCTAGCACTCAGCAATAGCTTAAAATTTAAGCTACACTTTCTTACCTACTTACCAATGTAAAGACAAAAACCAAAATATGTATTATGGAATAAGCAATGTAGCTAAGTGTAATGCTGACACTACAGGAAATAAAAATTCTCAACATTTCAATACAGAAATTAACATCTGAAGGACACAGCCCAACACATTAAAAGAAAGAAAACTACGTAAAAAAACCTCCTGTTGTTGAGGGCCGCCCATGCATCCCTCCTGTGCTCAGCCAGAAGGTGCTGGCAGACAAGTGCATGTCGGCCCACCAGGAGTGGGAACCTTTCCCTGTCACTACCCCACTGTGCATCAGAAAAAAAGAATCATCCCCTCTTCCTACTTGAAAAAAGCCTTTCAGACCTTCTGACCCTGCTTCACCCCCATAGAGAGACTTCAGCCTGCACATCTCCTGCAAATGGCTTGAGCCACAGGACAGAGGGAGATTTAGGGATGCAGACTGTTCCCAGAACTCCCAATAGCCTATGCACAGTCTCAGCCACCACGCAGTCTGTTTTTGACCATCACTAGCAACACCTGAAGGTCTCTTTGCCCCAAAGGATGATGTGACATTCAAAACTGAAGTTTGGGCAGAGCTCTGCACCTGAAATTGGATCACTGGGACACCACAGGGCTGTGTTGACTTCAGCTCAGGAAGGCAAGGACAGATGTTGAAGCTGGGTTTTAAATCTTGTTCTACCTTTACTCAATTCCTTTATATATGGCTGCTAAGTACAAGCTCTCTTATCGGATATTCCATATCCTTTTGAGCTTTGAGAGAAGTTGTACCTGGCGGGTCTCAGGGACTGTTAATACCAAGGAAGAAAACAATTGCCTTTTGTATGCTGACCACCTGTACAGTCTGTCAACCCTCATGGCAGCTGTTCTATGTATAAGCTTGTGAGTGGTCACAAAGAACAAGCCTATTACAAAAGAAGATATAAGACAACATCAGTGCTGCATCCTACTTTAACTGTAATTGAACTTTCCTCCATCTTAACCTGGCTCGATTTACACAAGAGATCTGATTTCCTTTGACATCAGCCCACTAGTACCCAGCTAATTGCTTCAGCAAGGAACAAAAACTGATTACCTACATTTGCAACCCAAATTCTAAGAAAGTAAAAGGGGTTCAAAGGAAAAAACATCATATTAATTTAACTATTTATTTCTGCTCACTCTAATCCAGGATATATTTCACCAGTCTGAAAAGCTAGTAAGGGAAGAAGCAATTTAGCTGTAACAGGATTCTCTTGAACTTTAGTATTATAATTAGCAGATAATTAGGGTGCCTGATGTGTGGATCAACAAAAAGAAGTATTTCCACAAAGCTTTAGAGAATTTACCCATTGAATATTTACAGAGCTGTTGCATTGCAGTGGCACATCAGTACACAGCCACTGCAAATTCAGAAGCTCATTGATTTTGAACAAGCAACAAGCTCTTTGGTCTCTTTAATAAAGAACAAACTATTTCAGAAAATGAAGAAAAACCTTCACCTGGCAAAAGGGTCTAATGATCTATCATAAAGTTTGTCGAACTTATGGGACAAATAAATCAATAGATTTTATAAAATATAATGTGCAAGATAATCAGAGTTGGTAAGTACCAACACAAATTTTAGAACACAGGCGTTACTTGTTCCTTGATTTTAGCTATCAGACTCTCTTATAGTAAAAAAAAAATGTTTTTTTTTAAAATTTATATGCATTAAGCTTTTAAAAAAAACCAACCTAAACAAACAGAGTGATAAAATCAAATAGTGATGTCGCTGCCTGTTTCTTCTAGAAGAACCTCTCAAGGAGCTGAACCTGCTCAACTCAAGAGAAAAACCTCAAGTGTCCCCTGCTTTTAGAGAATGACAAAAAAAAAGGAGGAAAAAACCCTTTCTCCTTCAAATACTGAGATTTAATTGATGTCCTCACTTACTGACTTCTTTCATTGCTGTCCCCTTCTGCAAACAGGAGTACAATACTTCTCATAATGCTGAACATGGATGTACACATAACTGTGTATGTACACACACCTACAGGTCTCTCGTTTTAACAGGTGATCTCTTTTTAAATGTCACAATCCTTCCTGGAGGAGGATAAACAAAAATGCTACTTCAATGACTTTGTATTTTCTGTCTGATCCCCAAAACATGATCCAACACCATTGTATCCTACAGCCAAAGGAACTGAATTTATAATACTGTAGTCAAAGCGTGTTTAGCACAGCAGCTTCACTATGCAGTTGCCTCAGGGTAATGTGAAGTTGAGTAAGAAGCTTTTATAAATAGAGCTTGGGGATCCCCTGTCCTGTGCAGCTTGATTTTTCATTTGTTTTTCTCTAAGCTGTTAAGACAGAAATAACATGGGCAGGGAAACATAGCTGCTTGGAGACAGCAGCAGAAACTTGCATGCCAGCCAGATTGACTGTACTTGTGCTGTCAAGGTGGGCCAAGAGGACACTTAGCAACGTGGTGTAACACACTCTGCCTCTGGGCTATGGACTCGTCCAAAGAGGAGTAACTGGCAGCTCTGCACACAGCAGGACACACACTACCTGCCACACACAAAAGCAACCTCTGACAGGTTGCCAGTCTGGTCACGGAAATGTTTCATAGCTCCAGTCCAGCTCTTTAAACAATCTTTACTCACCCCAGCCCCTGGAGGATGACTGCTCTTCCAGAGCATTTGCCATAGAAATGCAGCCCGTGGCAGAAGCAAGGAGCTAGCCCAAAGGGGGCTGCGGAACACGGGGATGGCAGGACAGCCAGAACAAGTTGGCCTTAACAGTGAAAATCAAGCTTTGGAGGAGTAAATGGTCCTTGTAATGCCTGTAACCATCAGTTTACAATGCACTATTTTGCATTTCTCACAACCTCTTATTTAAGACTTCCCCAGAAACCAGTTCTTTGAAAGGCTCTACAAGGCATTTCAACTGAAATGGAATACCTACGACTGTGTACATCTCCTGAAAAGGGGTAATAGCTGAAGAGACGCAATGAGATACAATGATTCAATGAGCTGCTAAAACCTGAATATATAAAATCATCATGTGACAAAAAAATTAAAGTAATACAACTAGATACAATTTAGATTGCAAAATCCTTAGCAATATTATCCATTTACATTTAATTCTAGGATCACATACACAATTTCACTCATTTTTATTTCAAGCAGTAATAAAACCTCTCACCTTTCCAATGTTGTAGCCATGTCTAGAAAAGCACATGAAGAAACACGCAAATTATATTTTAAATATACTGTATCTCCACTCCTGGCTGATTTGCTATACAAGAGAGATTATTTATTTATTTGTTTGTTTGTTTATTTTCTGTAGAGTATTTTGACTGCAATTTTGTGTGTCAATACAAAGAAGAAACAGATTTCTATACTCCTTTAGATTGTGAAGCTAACAGTGGGGAAGTGATGGGGAATGGAGAAGCAAAAGAAAATAAACAAGGTTAACCTGAATTGAACCTCTGAGATAACACATAAAGTATACAATGGCCACCTAGAACTGCAAATAGAACAAGAAAGCCCACAATCCAGTGCTTGGCAACTGAGGTACTTATGTTTTGACATGGCACTTTTCCTGCAATAAATTGCCTGCTGGAGGTACTGGCAGTCACACATGGTTTACCTCCATAAGAAGCCCTTGGCAATAACCTCCTTTTGGAAAGATATTCAAACAGTTGGATATGGTCTTGGAAGTTGACTCAGAAAAAACTCAAACATGTATGCTCATGCTAAAGCTTTTCTTGCACAGTCTTTATACTCAATGGGATAATTCACAGCTTTTGGTATCTACTGTCCTAAAAATAAAGGAGAGGAGGAGAAGGGTTCAACAGTGCACTGTGCCAACCATCTCCTTTTCAGTCACAGAAACGTAAGAAAGTTAAAATTACATTTGTTTAATTGTTATTTGATGAGAATTTTCTCCCTAGCCTGACACATTGATGGAAGAAGCAGCTGTTTTATCAGTCATCCTCTGAGTGACACTTCTGTCCCAGAACATCATCAGTAGGTTAGCTACCAGTTAGTCTGGTTGCTTTGCCTCTTCTTAATGTCACCTAATGCTTGTTATTGTAAGACCCTAGTCTTCACTGTTTATTTTTTTTAGCCAAACTTCAGCCATCTGGTCTGCTGTCTGTCCCCTCTTCTCTCCCTCCTGGGAGGCAAAGAGGCAATCAGGGAAAGATAAGAAAGGGAAAAATGGTTCAATCATGGAAGAAACTTGGCTTTTTTCCTTTTCTCTTCTACCAGTAGCTAAAAAATCTAACTACCAAAACAGAAAAACTTGTGGTTTCTAACACATACTCCCTCCAGCACCTGAAGATAAATCTGAGTTTGGCAATGTCAACATTCTTTTGATGCCTGTAAATAACCGAGAAAACCACTGGCAAAATATGAGTTCCCACAGCCAACCTCAACCTTCCCATGCCATCCACTAGGGCGGTCCAGCTGTGCCAAGAAGTCCACGACACAGATTCACCTAAGTCTCCCCAGAAACCCTGCACTCAGCCTTGGATGCCACGCTGCAGGATTTGACAAGAGCCTTTTTGCAAGCTGAACAAAATTCTAAGACTTCTATGACATACTTAATTAAGGAACTTATCCCATCTGGGAATTGCACTGTCCACCATCACTTCTAGGCTGTGATTACATCTGTCAGTACTTCCTTCTGCCCTTTGATTGCCAGCAGGATGGTGAGAAGTGTGCCATGACCCATGGTATTTGCTGCATAGGTCCTTCTCACCCAGCATCCAATGCACACAGATGTCTGAAGTAGCAGGAACTAAACTCCATAAGCAATTACTCCCTTTCAGCCTTTTCTTCTACAGTATGCATGGCCAAGAAAAGACACACAGATAAAAACTTCTGAAATATACCATAATAAAAGCTTTGAAGTCTACTGTAATTCTACTGTTCCTAACTTTTGAAAGTTTAACTCTTAACCTTAACTGTTTTAAATATTTTCTAGATGGGCAATTAGGCATTTAAACTTCATATACCTTTCTACATTTCTGTAGTCAAAAAATGAATGCTTTGAAGCAGAGATTATCCTTTTCAAGTATTTGGAAAGTACCGTGCATGTAAGCATATAAAAGAAATCATAATAGAAATAATGCTTTGTTTCCACTTTTATACTACTTCCTTTTGGTGTTGCAGCCAAGGACCTTCAGAAAGGTTGCTGTTGATTCTAGCCTTAGGCATGTACGTAGTATCATGCCATATGTTTGTCTCCTGCCCTAATTACCTTACTCTGTTTCAATCTTTTTCCCAAGCAGTTGTCTGCCTGTTGCAGCAGTATTATACCTCTGCTTAACTGACCTGTCCTCTAGGAGTGAGCCTGTATTGAATTAACTCAGTTTCATTTCAACCCAGGTATCTGTTTACAGCAGCACTGAGGGCTTCCCCAGGAACACCATCATTTTTTTCCTAAAGCAATGAGGAAATCCAAGTGTTCCATTTGGACATGAAGGTGACCAAGACCACTGTAATGTATATATACACCAGTTAGACATTCCTCATCCTCAGAAGCAGGCATTCCCTCAGGAAGGGAGGGAAGGGTGAGTTGGCTGGGTTTTTCCCCCTTGAGTTAGCTTAGTAGCCTTGACAGTATTTCTATATCCTCAGATTTCATTTCTGGTGCCAAATACCAGGCAGGGAAAGTCTCCAGCGAACTTAACTTCCTTCACAGCTGCTTCTTTGGAAATCTGCAGGGTATGCAACACAGCAGCATCCAGTACCAATCCGTGTCATAATTTCCTCAAGATAAATTGCTTGGATTCAGAAATTCAAGACTCATAGACAAACTCATGGTCTCTTCCTTCCCACCACTCTAGAAATTTGTCCAGTGCTTCTAAGTTGTCAATATTCAACGAACACATGCCACATACAACACTCGGTTGATTAAAATCAATGCAATGAAAATATACTCAGCATAAAACTAATTCTGCAGAATCCCTAAAGGAGAACTGCTGCTAAACAGAAATGTTCAATCTGAAATTTGAGCACAAGACCTTAATCTTCAACGGTTGATCTCTATCCCAACTGCATTTATCTTAATTTTATTCCACTCTCAGATTCCACCTAGGAAGCTCCTTGCTGCTTTGAGCCTAAAATCTACAGAGCAACAACAAAGGTCAGCATAAGTATTTCACATCTATACATGATAGAAATGACATACAGGCTGTACCACCTTCTCAGATGACTTACAAAAGAATTAGTTTGCACATGCTGAAGATCTGATTCAGCACACTCAGCTGTTCCCAAACTTTGGATACCAAGTCAGGTCAGCAGTAATTAAATCTTGGGCTGCAGGCCTAGCAGAAATTCAATTTTATCCAGGATCTACAGGGTGAACTTAGAAATTTGTAGATGCAACTGAAAGCAAAAGGAGTGGTTGTTTCAATGTTCATGTATATTAAGTAGGAATTTTATAGAGGAGATTAAGTAATGCGGGATAGCAGAGGACTGCTCTCAGAGGATGCCCTTGCCAGTCTTAAATCCCTTCATAGAGACTAGCAGAAAATAAATACTTGTCTAAAGTGATTTTACTAGATGCGATGTAGTAAACCAGCTTTAATACAGAACAGCGTAAAATAGCACTGATTTCCCAGAGCACATTCTTTATAGCACACAGCTTTGAAAGCATGCACAAATTTTCAAATTAACGTCCATAAACACCCTTGTGCATAAAAACTAAAGCTGCAGAGGATTCTTTTTTTCCTTGTGGAAAGCAATGCTTATACCTCAAGAGTCGCTTTATATTTCTGATATACGTAGCAGATTTGCAGAGACTTTTTGTGAGTTTCCATGGTAAACTGATCTCCTCTGTACACAGGGTGTCTCAGGCTGCCCTCCCTGCTCACCAGTAATTGCCCTCAGCACCCTCATACTTTGCCACTGTGGGCAAGATTTATACATGCAAACAGACTGTGCAGCTTTAGGATTTTCCACCCATATCAGATGGGAATTCATTATCACCGTGCAACCAAGTAAAAAAACTGAAGTCACTGGTGAACAAGTACCAGTGACTGAAGTGCACAGCTCTAAGATACTGCAAAGCAGAAAGGGAAAAAAAAGAAGCAAATCTTTAAAATATGAGTTTTGACAAATAAAAGGAATGATTTCAAGATAAGCTAAGCTCCCAGAGCTTCAGCAGAAATTAATGCAACTGTTTCTGGCTGAAAATGCGAAAAATCTGTTCAGAGAGTGGAAATAACATGAGGACAAGGAGATCAGGAGATTTAAAACATGTTAGATATAAAGCAGGACGAGGAACAAGTTTCCTCAACAGAACATTTTTACTGGTTTGGATGATACATTTCCAGTTTCCACAGGTGACGCAGACTGCTTTTTCTTAATCCTCTGATATTTAGCACCTATCTGAAAACATTCTTTTTTTTTTTTTTNTTCATGGTTAAAATTGAGGAATGTATAAAACATCTTTTAGCACTCTGTGCTTGGACTCCATCCCCCTCCTGTGCTAGGACACAGACTGTGACTACTCCCAGTAATCCCACTAAATTCTGGTGATCCAGCAAGGAGCACAGTCTAGCAGAGGCACTCGTGTGACTGAGAGGATGGTAAAATGTGGTGGAGGGGCAGGAGGCAGCACTCAGCAAGTCCCCCTTGGAAACCACAACCTGTTTAGCTAATCCTCAACACACACAGGGCCCTCCAGCTCCCCCAAATCACCAAACTGACCAGGTGGTAGAAAGCTATTACTGAATTTCATTTTGCTTCCCATGTGCGCACAAGGCATGGCATTAGTGGTTGAGACACCACACTGACCCTTCTTAAACCCTAATTATTAAAAGTCATCAACAGGCTCAACAAATTGCTGGACTTTTCCAAGCAGGAAAACCTCCTTAGTAAATGTCTGCAGAAAATTCTTACATTCAAGCCTTATGAAAGTACCGTCATGAGGGAGAAGAGAAAAACACCCCTGTAAAAAAAACAAGCACTGTATCTTTGGCAGTTCAACAAGTGGAGGGGAAACTGCTATGACAGAGGAGTGGTGTTATTTCTGATAAGATAATGAGCTCATAAAGCAAAGTCCTGTTTTCTGTCAAATTATAGTCATTATTCTTACTAAATAACATTAATTGAAATTTACTGGTGATATTCAAGTAATTTTACTCAAATGATCTCAAATTTCAGCCAAACATAGCAAACTTTTTTCTTGAGTCTGTTATGGATTCATGAAAAATCAGTGATGAGCAAGCAAAAAGAGGTATTAGTTACATTTTGATTAGAATGAAAAACAGATGTGTGGTGATTAATCACATTCAAGTTAAGACAAGCCCATCCTGGAACAATGAACACAAGGGCTAGTTCTGGCTCCTTCAATACACCTGAACATGCATCAGGGTACACCTTCATTTTCACATCAGAAGAGATGTACTAGGGCAAACTCAGACCTTCATTAACTCCTCAGAAAGTCCAGAGCTAAAATCATATCCAATTTATACTTAAAAATTTTTAATTCATGGTCTAGCGAACCGATCTGATGAACAGGCCCAGTGCTGATCACCACAATCATAAAGAATGTAAACAAAAACATTACATGGAAAGGGAGAAATGTTTGAGTAGAATGAACAAAGGAGGTAAGAGTTTCAGCTGTGAAGAAATGACAAAGGAACACCCAATACTTACTGGGTAATAGAAGAGACAGATGAAATTCAGTGCAGAGCAGTGTTATGTATTTGGTGTGGGTTTTTGTGGTTTTCGGTTGTTTGGTTGGGGGTTTTGTGGGTATTTTGGTGGGATTTTAAAATTCTACAAACCCTCCATATAATGATGGCCTTGAACTGAATTATTTGAGAAGCTGCTCCGATGATACAGTTCTGTAGCAAAGCTGCTTTTTAGCTGCTCCAGGTCAAAATGACCCTTGGAATTATTTTAAAAGGAATACAACATGAAGAAGAAAGCATCATTAAAATACTGTTTAAAGAAACTGTGTACCCACATTTTCAGTAGCAAGTACAAGTGAGACCCTGAGTCTCGAACACTATAAATAATGCTCTAGCTCCTTCAGTTTTGCCATTAATCAACTTTGCCACAGCAGATAACTGTTGAAATATTTTAAGGAAGCATAACACAGCGAAGACAGTCCAGTTTGCACTGGAGGCCATTGCACTGGTCACCTAGGCCATTCCTAAATACTTCACAGGCATTTTGCATCCTTTATGGGGATTTCCACCCCTTAAAGAGATGATCTGGTGAGAGTGTGGGAGGGTAAATGAGAGAGATGGCTACTGAGCTTTCAGCAGAAGGCTGAAATTGAACAGGGAATTCCTTTTCCAATACGGCTACAGGGAATAGAATTAAAGTTTTGAATCCAAAAAAAACCCAAAAAAAAGAGCCTCTCCCTCAACCAGATGCAGTTGAACTGTTTGAACTCATGCTTGTGATATTTTCTATACATTGAAAGTTTAAGGATGTCTCAAACATAGCTGGGCAGGTTCTCAGAAAGCAAATCTACAGAGGATGACGAACTGTGAAGACACCACCTTGAAGACACAACCTTTGAGTCCCTGAAGCACAAAAATGCCAGAGGATGGAGAACAAGGGTGAAATACTGTCACTCTTCTATATATTTTTCACTTCAGCAACTCAAACTAGCTGTTGCAAAGAGAAGCAGAAGGATTGGGGAACTAGCCTAGATGAACCTTTGATCTGATCCAGCAAAGTTCCACAGCCCATTTGTGAATCACTTTACATTTGCCCACTCTTTTTAAGAGGGAAGATGAAAATCAATCAGAAGTTATCCATTGGAAATAACGTAAACAATTTCTGTAAAATAATCCTGTACAAAACAAAGCAATCACCTTTATAGTTTCTTTCAATCATTCAGGATAACATAAGTCAGTTCTGCACTTACTTGCACTATACCTGTACACTGTATGTGCTTGCAAGTCACTATTTTATTTCATCAAAGCAAAACAGCAAGACCATGTATTCACAACTTTCCTACAAATAAATGCTTCCTGAGCATGTGGAGTTACTTAACACTACATTATTACCTGCTTAGTTTTCCAAATATGTAAACCCATGCTGCAAGGGTGGGTATAGTACTATTCTTTCTACTGGGTTCCTAGGGATTAGAAAGTGGTTTCCTTTTAGAAAACAAAGTAAGTTTTTATGCTTTTACTCACTTGCTAGCAAGAAACACTCCCACAGATCCTTCCTGTAGATTCTCTGTTTTCTACCTGCACAGTTGCCCCCAGGCAAGAGACACTAAAATTTTTCCTACTGCACATGTGATTCAGCTGCAAAAGGGAACAATATTGAGGTTTCAGGAGATCATCAGAGAGAAAGTACACTTTAAGAAAGGCAGCACCTAAAAAAAAAAAAAAAAAGAAAAGAATCCAGGCTGGAATTTTCCAGAGCTGAAAGCAGAGAACCAAGTGTCTCTAACCAGCATTTGTTTTGCAGCTGTCCAGAGGTGTTCATTCATTTTGTGTGAACATAAGCAGCACAATATGGCCTTCCCACCCGTGCAGTTCAGAGCAGCCAAAGTACCAGGCAGCTAAAAAATCAAGAGAACATGGAACAATAAACATAAGATTGAGAAAACTGGGCTATTCACTAACAGGTCTTTAATGAAAGTCTTACGAATCAAAATGGAAAAGAAATACCCATTCTCGGAAAAACCCATTTTTCCAAGAAATTTAATCTCCTTTTACTTGACCAAGATTGTCAAAGAAGTGAGCCTGAAAAACATAATCCTAATTACCTCATAAGGGAAAAAACTAATCCAGTCACTTGGGGCACATGTGAGAAATCCACAGAACATGAACATCACCTCGTTCCCCCGAGTGTGTTTTGTTCAGTCTGATTAAAACCCCTGAAAGCCACAAGCAAGCTGCCTGCTTTGTCAGGCATGAGGCAGTGCTTCGGGAGCCTCAGGTTCAGGGGAAGATGCCAAGTTCTCAGTTGCACACACACTTCCCACTGCCCCATGAGAACCATGGGATTACTGAAAAAGCGCTAGACCAACAGAAAGAGACGGACACAGCTGCTCAGACCACTGCTTTGGACAAAGGCAAGGGTGAACGCTGAAGGCAGGGATCCACACCAATTTAAAACGGCCAAGAAACTTCCTTGTAACACTAAAACATTCCATTTCCAAATCGGATATGGTGCTCAAAATGACACACACATCTGCTGCAAGAAAATACTCACAAAATATTCACAACAACTACTTTTATTCTGAAACGGCAGGTTGATGAAAGCAAATATAAGAGGTTCCCTGCATAATTCTGATGTTACTTAACCCCAAAGTATTCATGAAAAGAAAGAGTGGGCAGATAGGAATTTGGGTTCTTCGTCCAAACTTTGCTACTGTTTTCCTTCCTGAAGAAAACAAGCTAACCCTGATAAGAAGTAGTAAGGTTGTAACACATTTCATGTGCTATCAATGAGGTAAGAAGAAAAATTAAAAGCAATGCTGTCATGCATATGCAAGCACATAAACAGCAGCAATACAGACACACAGGAAGAGGTCACCGGGACGTAGCTGGGTCGCTGTAATGCTGGCTGTCATATCGAGAAGGCAGAATTGACAGGTGTAAGTCACAATTTCACTATCTACCAACAAGACAGGGTAAAAGGGGTGAATACTGACATGTGCCACAGCCACCTCTGATAAGGTATCTTATTTAGATGCCCAGGACATTCAGCTGCCCTGAAAACAGATCCCTTGTTTTCTCGGAAGGGAAAAGGCAGGTACAACTACAGCCCACAAAGTGACTCTCCTCCTTTTCCTTATTATTCTTAGGAAAAGCAGAGAAGATCTTTCCAGCTGCGTGCTGAATGCCAAAGTACAGCTGACTCGACCCTCAAAGACAGGGACAGGCAGCAGGCTGTGTGCGCGGCGCCGGGGCCGCCTGACACTGACCCATCCGTCAGCAGGCGGCACAGGCCCGCGGCAGCCGCCTCCGCAAGCTGCCAGCTGCAGGGCATCAGGCTCAGAAGAGGAGCAGGCAATGCCAGAAAGGAACTCTTTGGCAGCAATGCGAGAGACACTAAATGAAAAGAAACCCTTCTCTTCGGTGTTCGCAGCTTGGCACATAACATGGCAGGCTCTGCAACATGGGAAGCTCCTTGCTTCCTCTGAGGGCAGTCATGTCAGAAATACCAAAGTAAAACTCTTTAACTTTCCTCTTCTCCTGGGAAGGCATGTACCTGAACTTCTGATCCCCAGGAAACTGGCTGGTACAAGTTATTAAAAAGCGCCATTTCATTTGAGTGAAAGACTGGTGTTTCATAAGGGCAGAATGGAACAACTCTCACCCCAAACCACCTTTTTGGGGCAAGTGTTTCCCCAGAAAGTCTTGTGTTCCAATGCTGATAATTTCTGTCTCAGTCTTAGCAAAGCCTTCAGTACACGTGCAGAGCAGACTCCATTTGCTTCCATATGATGGGCCTTAGAGCCAATGGAAGTAACTCACAGCCTGAATCCCTGAATCTTACTCGCTCTTAACAAACTTCTTTCCAGCAAAACTTCGGGAGTTATTCCAGCAAGTAAATTTACATATAAAAATTATGTACTAAATCCTGACAGGAACTAGGAAAAAGAAATCAGTGCAACTATATTCAGAGCTTGGCAAGGAACCAAACTTCAATAAAAAGCTGCTGTCATTCGAGAATGACTATCAGGACTCTGAAGACAGAAACCAGAAATGGACAATGGACTGTATGCGTACCTCTGCCTAATCTGTTCCCTTTATGGTCAATGGAGCAAGAGCAATTCAGGGCAGGAACATAACTGAGATGCTCCGATGTGCCCTCTAGGCTGACTCTGCTCCCCAGGACAGAGGAGGCACAGTGGCTGCACCAGTGGCCGAGCAGCAAGCCTGGCGTCACTGGGAGGCTGACAACAAGAGCACCCCTGGCAGTGGTACAGCAGTAAACTTTCACCTGGAAACAGTTGTTTCCTACATAGGTAAAAGCAATTTAACCAATGTGAGAAAGAATAACTCTGGCCAATTACTTGAAGCAACCTGGCAGCTGAAAAAAGGCTTCCAAGTGTCTTACTGCTTTCCTGCCACAAAGAAGTGAGGGAAGAACTAAATCCATGCTGTTTTCTTGTTGCATTTGGAGGTTTTTTTGCATTGGACATTTTTACATTTTACATTCAATCTCACAGCTGTTGGGTGAAGAACTCCTCCCAAAGTCCTGGTAAAGACCTGCAAATGGCTGAATGTCAGCCTGAAACATGCACTGTACAGAAGAGAAGACCACACACAACACCTGCAGTACACAACATAAAACAGGAAGACCACAGTGACAGCAATGTGCAGACCACTAACCTCAGGATGAAAATCCAGGAGACCCAGTCACTGCTACCAGAATGCCCCAGAGTGTGTTGTCTATTGCTCGTTATTCATCACTTGTACTCACCTTGTGTCGAAAGCACAGCATGTGCTCACACACAGGGCTTTAAGGAACTGTTCAGAGTATCCTTGTAGCTCCCTTTTCCCAGATTACACCACTCCTGAGAATACTGCAGTAGTACCTGGCTATTCCAGCAAATATATAGGACAAATTTTATTTGTTCACCCACTCTTTCTCGTTCTCAGGTATTTTAAACATACTGTGAATTTTAACATATTGGCATTAACAAAAATTAGTAAGTTGTAATATACTGTTGTTGAAGAGAACAACATGGCACAACTCCCTTGTGAGGGTTTTGATAAAGGTTTTCTGGCTAGTTACTTACGGTGCTAGACCTTTCACGCAAACATACCCATGATTTCTACTGCAAGTTTTTCCTAAGCTCAACACCAAGCATTTCAACATAACAGCATGGGGGGAAAAAAAAGGTAAGGAAGCCTCCCGATGTATTTCTGATGCAGTTACAAGGAACCACTCATGCATGCTCTGAGCAGCAAGAAGCAGAAAGGCAGTCACAGCTGGCTGACATCTTGCTGACATCATCTCCATCCTCCCCGCCCAGAACAGCTCATGTAGCCCCCACACACTGCAGAATAAGCTCTACTGCTACAAGGGCTGGGGAAAACCCCAGCCCCTGGGCACAGGTGAGATCAGTACCAGGCCTCCTCCTGTGCCCAGCCTAATGAGAAGCTTTCCACCCTCTCAGCTGTCCCTATTTCACACAAAGTCAAGAAGAAAGCAAATGTCTGCAGAGGCATTTGATTCTGAATTGGCTTTTAAGTGTCCATTGAACTTAAATTTAGGATTATGGGAAGAAGTAAGGGAAGACATCCAACATTTATATTTCACTCCCTAGCACAGAAACAAGTTAACTTGATCCACCAGTTTGAGGCAATCTGAAGTTATAACTGGCCCTTAAAACTGATGTGTAAATGTTGGGGACAGCCACAGGGAGAAGTAAACCTGCAGAAACAGGGCCTTTTTTTAAGCAAAGAGTTTACCAACATACTCCTCTTCATGTTTTAATAGTACGACCAGAACTAAATATTTAATGCTTGAAAGGTTAAAAGAAACCTGGTATATAACTTCATACATACCAGACTTATCTCAAACTGCTAAATATGAATTGACATAGTTTATGACATCCTATGTCTTACAATAGCATGCTGCTCAGCCACAGTAACTGCTTGGGTGCTAAATAAAGAGGTTGTAACTTTACCTTAGTAGCCTAAACTTTTATGTGCCTTGTTGGGTCATAAGCAGAAAAACAAAACCTTAAAGAAGCTATCATTATTAAAATACAGATGCTGCACATAAAAACCACAAGAAGACCAACCAATCAGCCAACCAAAAAATAACACCAAAACCAAACAAACCCTTCCCCTCCCCTCAAAACAAAACCCCCACACCCAGAAAAGGACAGCTCATAATTAAAAACATTTGAAAACACGAAGAGTTGTGAAATAAAGCAAGTTTTCTGCATTACATAATATTTCCAATTAAATATTGCCATTTCTTCCCCTTTTCCAGACAGAGATACAATGATTTCCTCAATTTCATCAAGCTCATACAAGTACAAAACAATAATGAAAATGAGTGGTGGTTCTTCCACCACTCATGACCACATCTGACCATGGCATGTTCTGAGTCCAAGATGAGAAGTTCATCCAAATGCTTCCAGAGGTACTGTCACAATATTTTGTATGATAGTAAACACTTTATTCTTGAAACTGGGTTGATTTGGTGTATATCTCAGTTGACAGTCTTAGACAAAATAACATACATTACATCAGGGTGCTCTGCCACCTATTTAAATAAAGCTCCTCAGTCTTTGAAGTATTTCTTTCATGGAAGAAATAAATTGAGAAGCACACAATTTACAAATTAAATCATCATAATTTCTACAGAAATAAAAGCAGCTGCACATGAAAAAGATGAAAAGAATGTAAATGAAAGAGGAATAGAATAGCTGAAGGCAAGGAAAGAACAGTACACGCTATTTGAATGCCATAATGAAAATCAACAACAGAGAGCAACTATTTCTTGACTGTTGAGTTATGAGATAGTGCATTTATCATTACATATCATTGTGGGAAAAAAACTTATTAAACCATATGAAAAATCAGTCGAACAGCATTATGAAACCACATGTATTTTATACCACCTTCCACAGTGAGATCTTCAAATGGTAACAAAACAAAACCTACCTTTCAGTAAGTATAAGGACTGAAACAACATAGCCCTGGTCTGATATATGATACCCGTATACCTGGACTTGCAGCAAGTTCACAAAAAGTTGGCAAGCGGTATTCGTTTGAAGCATCATTGACCATGAGTTTGCACATTTTCCTTACACCATTTTTAAAGATAATCAGTCTGACAATGTTCAAACACGCATCTCCTGACCTTGCATTTCAATGATACACATACATTTTCTTTTCCAAGCTAATATGAAATAAACCATCATAAAGCATCAAAAGCGTATATGTAACGATTAATTTTGAAGAAAAGGAAAGCTTACTTTCCATACTAGCATGATTCCCTGTTTTATGAACTAACACCCCTTCTTCCCTCTTATTACACTACATGTACAGGCCACGCATCTTAGAACACCTCAGAGAGGATGGAGCTATATTTAGCCTAATTCCACTCCAGGAAAATCGGCAACCCCCTGTCTTCCTTAGAAAAAAAGCTAAATCAGAGGTCGGGTTGACATAGAAACACCAACATTTCCTATTCGAAACCCACAGCTTTTAAGTAACAGCTTCTAATTTCTCTTCCATAGTTTAGGTCCTTAATTTTGTTTTACTGTCATAAGTTTTGAAAGGTAAAGCTTAAAACATGACAGAGTGTTGGACTGTTTCAAGAGAACTAATCTGAATCCAATTCACTTGTCTGGTTTATATCTTCTGTATAGAGCAGGTTTACATGGAGGCAGGAAACAAAAAATTCTGTTCTTTTCCAAGTGTAATGCTAATTTATTTGAAGATATTTAGTATGAACTTTTTTCCCTCTAATTAAGGGCTTGAACATGCTGTCCTTCAGTCTACAGCAAAATGAATTCAACAGTCTGAACACTGACCATAAGAGGAAGAACTGCTTTGTCTGTCAATACAAATATCTAAAAAGTATGTGGGAAATGCAAAAGCTAAAAAGGGAAACTACATGAAAAGTATCAACAGCTATTGATGTGCTATCAACAGCACTGACCTCATTGACATAGATACAACTGTTGTTACCAGTTATTTTCAGAGGAGTCCATTATAAGCAGCTATAAACAGTTTAATTTTTTACACAGATTTTTTTTAATCTTCTAAAAGACGTTTCTGGATTGCAGGAAAAAAAATCCACTTAAAAAAATACACGTATCAATAATATGCTACTTTATAATTACTTCAGGAAAAAAAAATCTGAAACAAGCCTGAATGGACTTCTGTTGGGGCATGGGAAGCAAAGTATCATACTAATTTTCCTTCCTGGCTTTATGAGGAGATGGTTTCCTTTATTGAAGATGACTGAGGAATTTTTCTTGTTGTTTTTGTTTTGTTTAGAAATAAGGCTTGTTTTAAATCTTGCTACGTATTCAGAGACAAAAGTAGATTCCATTTTCCTTGCAGATTTTACATGTGGCAAAAAAAAAGAGGAAAGTTGTCAGGGAAAAAAAAGGTCAGAAAGAGGATATCCCAATTCAAATACATTTCATTTGATGTCTGCAGTACTTCACAGTGTGAGTTGAGTCAGATAAGCTTTCACATTTTAAAACAATGCTTCCCAAGACAAGAAAAGCATCCCACATGCATGCCCCACAGATGTCCTTTCAAATCTGGAACAAGCCCATCTAATGCAAGAATCTACCACTTTAATGTGAAAATGCCACTGCTAATGGAGGCTTTACCTGCTCTACAGCCTCTTGGTTCTTCTTGCTACAAAGTCTATTTTAAGTATCTTAATGTAAAAAAAAATACACAGGGACAAACTTTGGAAGTCTACCTTTGTCTCAACCAACTTCTGAGATCCTACAGGACTGGCCCAGAGCTTTCTCAGTGAGGTAACAGAAGGTAAATCACAGTTTATGGTAAGGTACCATGGTTCATCCCCACAAAGGAAGCTGACTAAACACATGCACAAGGAGTACAACAGAAATCTAACATTTCAATTTAAAGAGGTGTACATTTTTAAAGCAAAACCACGAGTTATTTATATGGATAGATTTTTCACAAAGTAATCTGATCTGGGAACCAGGGGATTTTACTTAGAGCATCTGTGTTCCACATTCTCAGGAAAGAAAATTTAAATAATCCTAAAAGCTGAAAAAGGTATTTTTATCAGAGCCTTTGCAGCAGCTATTTCACATTTCACTCACAGAAAGCTGAACCAGGTATCTCCAATCACATCTGGATGCAGGCCTCAGTAAGTACTGTGTGCATTGTCTTAACTAGAACTCAAATTATTCTATTAAAGAAAGCCTAACCCTTAAAAACTTCCCCCGAGTTCTGGCATTCCTTCTCAGGTTTTTTCAATTTGTGTGATGTCAGTTTACATCTAATAAGCATGTTGTTTATTATCTTCATTTAAGTCAGGACTTTTACCAAGTTACAGCAAGAGTCATAGGAAGCGTATCACGATTACGAATCCATAATGCCCGCAAGATCCCTGTGTAGCTCCGTTAAATCCATTAATCACAGTCTTTTTGGTCCCAATTATGCTAAGAAGATATTCGATAAAGCAATTTCAACTCACCTCTCTCTCTCTCTCTCCTGTTACCATCAGTGCAAAGAAGGCAAAACCACAGCGCTTCCGACAAATTCTCAAGGCACCTCTTTTGTTCCCTTTAAATTAAATCCGAATTGGTTGCACGTTTTACTGAACTGCTAATGCTCTCCACATGTTCCCTCTCTCAAACTGAAAATGTTTTCTATTAGGAATGCCTAGCACTGAACATGAAACTGGAAAACGTCCTTCAAACAACTCAAAGTTCCTCTCTTTCTTTGGAATGTTATCACTACTTGCCCAAATGAAGAGCTCACAGTCCCACAATTAAGGAGTCTTTTCAACAACACCCCTTTTCTTAGTGTGTTCAGAAACTCTCTTATCCTAAGAAAGCTGTTTATTTTAAAATCCTTAAGTTATTTCCTTTAAAAAAACAAAACAAAGCAACAAGGTTTTAAAGCATGAACTAGAGGAACTTCACATTGTCTATGGCCATGAAAAACCTACTCCAGCACTCAGCACACAGCAAATGCACATATGCCAGAATGAAATGGGGTAATGATATTTGCAGGGAGAAGCATCTCATGTGAGACAGTACCAAGAACATGGGCTGTAAGCACAAGCTCAACTTTGCTCTCAGAGAACAAAATGCAACATGATTTCACATTCCTTTAACCATAATAGCACTGACTTTTCAACACCTCGATGCTATAGTCTTAAGAGGAAAAACCATGTTTTTTCCCCCCTTCAGTCCACGTATCTCGACTTCTCTGCAACAAAGGGCCAGGTACAGTTACAGACTCAAGACAGGATTTTGTCTTTGTGAAAGCACTGTGATTCTACTCGGGAGGAACTTGTCCCTCCACATGCTTGAGGTGCAAGTCCTACCAGAAGGTTCAAGAGATGCAGAAATAGTTAAAATGCAGAAATAGTTGCAGAATCTAATCAATACTGCTCTAACACATGCAACAAGACCACATAATGGATAACAGAAGGGAAAACTGTACATGGAAAAAAGGACTAGCTGCATAGTTCAGCTATTATAGGACAAATAAAAACAGCTGTCTTCTAATAGCCCCCTGGTTACAACCAGCTTACAGCTTCCCTCAGGTATCTCAGAACAATACAGGCTCAAGAAGATATTTATGGCTACATTTCTTAAATGATATCAAGAGCAAGGGGATATCAAAAAGATAATCCCAAGGGCTCTGTGGAAAGGCTGGGTTATTGGTGCTAACACTGCTGGTTAACACAGATGCCCTGATAATAGGGGCTAGAAAGAGCCGCTGTGCGGCATGGCAGCCCTTGTGTCCCAGAGCTGGGAATAATCCACTGCGGAGGTAACTTTGCATCTGCTCATGTGCAAGAGCCAACAGAACTGGATTACAAAATGGTTATAACAACTAATACCTAAGATATATTATCTTTTATCAAGACTCTTGCAATAACATACTTGCACTCTGTTTAGGCCCCTCACTGGATCAAGTTATGAAATGTAATATACACAAATATCTATGCAAATTATTTTTAATCTATTGGCAGATAAAAGAAAGACTTTGTGCAAATATAGGAGAGAGATGTAACCATACAAAAAAATGTAATTTTATAGTGCAAAAGCATTTTAAATAACCGACTGGGGGTCCTGGGTGTGTGTTTTGGTTGGTTTTGTTGGTTTATTTGGTTTGGGGTTTTTTGAGTTTTTTTAATAATAAACTGATGCAAAAAGGTAGTAAAATTTAAAATACTCCTTGCAATATTTGCTGGCCTTCCAAGCCACAGTACTCCAAGTAATCCCAGGTCAATACATGCACTCGGAATCACATCAACTTTTGTTATTTGCATTTTTCTTGTATTACATTGTATTAACAACTGAAGCTTATATCAAACTTCTCTTGGCAGAATCATTCTAAGTCATTGTCATGGATCCCTGTCCAAACATCATTCTCAGCACTGATTGCAACACTCCTGATTTAACATCACAGGCATAAGCATTTTAGAAGAGGACATGGGGCTCTCTTGGGCTAAGTACAGCATCCAGATATGTAAGAGCAAATGGTGCCTTTTCTCTCAGAGATCACATAATATTTTGAGAAAAAAAACTATGAAGCAATGAACAAACAAATGAAGCAGGGGCCACAAACAGAGCTGGCCAACCAAGGACCTAATGGATAAACCAAGTCCTTCTGCAGGAAAAGTGGAGCTGGTAAAGATCTTTAAAACTTCACTGTCATAACGTTGCTCTGACTAAAACCTTCCATTTAGTTTCAGGGGCTAAAAAACCTTTGACACTGTTGGTGTTCACTCTCTATAGCTACATTCTAATTTACACTGGACTGAAGCTCAAGGCTTTAGCTGAGCCCTGTAATTGTTAAATATATACAAACTAAAATAATGTTAAGACACAACTAAATACAAAGTCATATGCCTGCCAAAAATACTAAAAAGACTTTTCCCATAAGGGTAGTAACTCATAATAAATGCAATTTGAATAAAAGGTCAAATTTGAAAGCTTGTGGGAAAAAAACCCTACAGTTGACACCATCTGATTTAAGGAGCACTCAGAGCCTGGAAAGCCAACCATGTTCTGGGCTGCATCAAAAGCGGGGCCAGCAGGGCGAGGGAGGGGATTCTGCCCCTGTGCTCTGCCCTTGTGAGACCCACCCTGGAGTGCTGCATCCAGCTCTGGGGTCCCCAGCACAGAAAGGACATGGACCTGGTAGAAGAGGTCTAGAAGGCACGAAGATACTCCAGCCCTCTGGTCACCTGTCCTGTGAAGACTGAGAGAACTGGGGCTGTTCAGCCTGCAGAAGACAAGGCTTCAAGAAGGCCTTATAGCAGCCTTATGGCAATCAAAGGGGGCTTTTAAAAGAGAAGAAGAGCAACTTTTTATATGGGCAGATAGTGATAGGACAAGTGGCAATTGTTTTAAACTGAGAGAGGGCAGATTTAAATTAGGTGTCAGGAAGAAATTCTTCACTGTGAGGGTGGTGAGGCACTGGAGCAGGATGCCCAGAGAAGCTGTAGATGCCCCATCGCTGGATGTGTTGAAGGCCAGCTTGGATGAGGCCCCAAGCAACCTGTTCTAGTGGGTGGCATCATTGCCCATGGCAGGGGGTTAGAACAGGTAATTTTTAAGGTTCCTTCCAACACTATCTATTCTATGATTTTATGATTCCTCCACTAAGGTCTTTGGACACCAACAAGTACAAAAATACATCTATAATTTTCAATTAGTTATCTTCTCTGAACAGAATTGGTTTCAGCAATGCTCTTTTGATATAAAGAAACATTCTAAATAATGAAGTTTGTATTAAAACCACTTAAATGTGTTAGCTATTAATTAATCCTGATAATTTAATCAGGATTAAGCCAAAATGGGAAAAGAAGTAGAGTAATGTTTAAAGAAAAATTTGTTCCTTCATGCTGAAAGTCCTTAGTATGAACATGAGAAAAGAACTCAAACTGAGAGTTAAAAAAAAAAACCGAAGTATTAATGCATTAAATTAAGATACTTAAGAAGGACTCTTATTTAACAGGGTAGAAAGCACCACAACTTCTGCACTCAATTTTTTAAGTATTATTCCTTCCCTGCTCTGCTTAAAACCAAAACAACCCTACCCCACTTGACATGGGACTTGCTAAGTCTTCCCAAGTCTCAGAAAATACTGGCCTGTAGTCAATGCATCCTCTGACACTGAAGCCCAATGAATTCTCCAGAGATCTGAAGTCACTAATGATGGAAAACTTTATCTGGACATCTGAACATAAACACTTTTGTTATTTCCCACAATTTAAAAGTACAATGAGTTAGGAAGAAGGAAAAAGATATTGATCCAACTTCGAAATTGGAGAGTTTATGGCAGGAAAGCTGTTTCTTTACACCTATTAGCTCTTAAGAGCAAAGTAAAACACTGAACACAAAGATGACAGGAGGCTCTGCAGAAAGGTCACTACATAATAAACCACATCTTCTCAGAAAGCAGCCCTAGCTACCTGTTGGGGACTTTGCAGAGTCAGTAACATTGCTAACCACAATGCTTTCCATGGATACTGTGAAGACTGAAAGAAAATATCCAAAGCATGACAGTTTTACTCCACATAACACCATCTCAGATTCTTCTAGCTCCTGACTTGTACTCCAAATATGTAACACATCTTTTAACCTCTAAACCTAACGCCTGCATTTCAAAAGAGACGTTAACAGGCAGCTGATGTACACACACACACACAAGATGAACAGAAGCAGTACCCACTGTGCCAGTGAAATAACCCTCTTATTCTGTGACAGGTTTAACTGCCAGGCACAGCTCTACAAACAGCACCAGTAGCAAGAAACTAGTAGTAAGAATGTTCCCTGAGTCTTTCAAACTATCCCGTACCAAAAAATAAGGCAAGCTTGATATGCAAAAATTAAGAAGAAAATAAGAGAAAAGAAACTACATTACATCGAGCTATGGGCTGAAACAAAAACTTACCCCAAAAATCTAAACTTCAGCAGGGGGGATGGAAATTAGAACCAGAACTTGCATTTGGCTTTCCTGCCTATAATGAACCAAGCCAAAAGCTCATATCCAAACACACCTCTTCTCTAGGAGTTTAAATCTGGACTCATGTTTTGCAGCCTGGCTTCCTCTGTATTCACTGCTGAATGCATCACTGCTGCCAGAGAGCAACAGCACTTGACAAGGGACTACACTTTCATACAGGAACAATTAAGACACATGCACAGTAATATGCCTAATTGCCCACAGTAAGCTTGAATGAAAACAGATAACAACAATGCAACCACACGTCGAAGCTCAGAACCTTATGCGCTCCAATTCCTCGATGGCTGCACTCTGGAGAAAAAAAAAAACTACATGAAAATACTTTTTATAAAACCTCAATCCAGGAAACTTATCAAATCTTGTCTTGCTGCACTGGTCTGTTTTGCCAAATATACTTCCAGACCTAACAAGAACAATCTTCTCCAAGCTGTTCTTAATTTCACTCACATTTATAAAATCAGTTTAGACTTTGGATCATCTCTGTTCCTTCTCTAATGCTTAACACGTAGGCTTGCTCTACTGTTCTTCCTCAAGTCAACGGCAGTAGAGGAGAAACTGCTCCTGCACAAGGCGGCCTAGAGATCGTTCTCAACGAGAGGTATTTGAGGAATTCTGTAGGTTGCTTATATCAGTTGAAATTCTCAGAAATGCCATTTCATAACATATCCTGGGGGCAGGGGAAAACGTTCAGCTGTATTTAAAGCCTGAATCCTCCAAAACCAATGTCACTGTAGAAATGACACAAAACTTTTGCTTTCTCCTGCTCCTTTTAAGGAAGACACCTATATTTCAAGCTATGATCTCGTGAAGCAAGATCAACAACAACTTAAATATATTAGAGTGTTGAATCTACTACAAAGAAGCTGAAAACAACTGTAGCACAGACACACAGGATTTTAATTTTTTTTTTTAAACAGCCTCCCATAAAATCTATCATAGTATCACCAGGACATGAGCATTAGCTTTGCTACTGACACTCAGTGAAACATTCTGCTCTTTAGAATGCTGGAGAACATATTAACGCCATCCCAGAACATCAGCCTCCACTCATGCAACCTTAAAGCTCTTTTGACACGCACTTTGTGACTTTCATTAGACTTTTCCTTGTGGCAGCATTGTTTTAACCAGGGTTTTTAAGACACTGACACTGTGATAATGACAAATATCTGGCCAAGATCTGCAAGATACGAAGTAATAAACTTTATATGTGATTAAAATATAGTAGTTAGCTGCCAGCCAACAGTTCTTCAGATCCCATTCCCAATCCAGAACACAGTCTTTTTCAAGCACACACAAAGGCTGTGACAAGACAGATGATTGAAGATTCTTCAAAGCACCACCCAACCATGTGACTTCACTGTCAAATGCTATACTTCCTTGGGATGTTTAACATGCTTTAAGGGTAGTGTAGCTAATATAACCTAATTTCAGCATGCAACAAACAAAACAATAAAATCAATTTATTGGCCATTATTGTCAATTTGGAACACAGCCAAGTCTGATTCATACTCTCCGGATTTGCTTCTTGGAATTCTGTTTATTTGTTCTCTTTCAGACATGTGGAACTTAACTTACCAATGCAGGCATGGACTCTCACCGACAGCTGGGTCCGCAGAATTATGCTGTGCTTCTTGCCCCTCCTAAAAAGAGAAGAAAAGTATGTAAAGGTGTAGTGAGGAAGAAGAGGAACTGGAAATAAACAAGTCAAGTCGAGCCTAAGAAAAAAAGGGTGGGAGGGAAGGGAAGATACTAGAAATTTTGTCTTTGTTTCTCATAATCCACTTCCATTCTAATTTGCAATAAATTAATTTTCCTCGCCAAGACTGTTTTGTCTATGATAGTAATGGTTAAGTGATCTCTCCATCTTTATCTCAATCAACATGTTTTTTACCTTATTTCCCCTCCCTTCTGCTGGGGAGAGGGAGTGAGAGGGCAGCTGGGTGGGCATCAGGACACTTGCCAAGGACAGCCCACCACAATGAAAATTGTATTAGAGAAGTATCAAGCAATGACTGCACATTTTAGTTTTCGCAGAAATACTTTAATGCTAGCTGTAATTAAGCAGTAAAAGAAAATCCAAAGTTAAACAAGAGACTGTTGACACTTTCACAGATCCACTCATATAGCCTAATGGGTTTTTAAAGCACAAAGGTAGCTGTGTTTTTCATGCAAAAAGGCAAAACTGAGTCTTTCTTCATTCCGGCTCTCAGTTCCTTATTAGTCTTAAATGGAGTGACTGTTTTAATTAGCTGCTACATACCTCATTTGTTTTTCAGTCAAATTACTATTAGTGCCATTTTCTCAACCTGGACAAGAGCACTCTTCTTGATTTCTAGGTGCTACACTGCAAACTGGCATGAGGGCACAGACAACACCTTCCCTCTGCACCCAAACGTGCTCACCCGATGGAAAGTGGGAGGGTAAGGAAAGCCAAATGTCTTTTCTGCTTGTACAGCAGCCTATCCCTCCTCTTCTCTCTGAAACTAAAAATGCAGTTCCTGGACAAGTGGCTCTAGGTGGCCCAGATGACCTCCAGAGGCCCCTTCCAACCTCAGCCATTCTGCGATTCAGTGAATTTATTGTGGGAAAACATGCATGAAGGCAAACTGTTTTTAGAACACAACCAGATGCAGCTTAGTTTGTGTCATGAGAACCCTAGACCCATTTCTACATACAAGTTAGAGCACAAACCAGCACAACCTTTCTCAGTTATGTACTTTGCAACTCTGCTGAGAGGCTTCAGGGCCAAACCCTTCACACAGACACCCAACAGAGTCTTCTACTGGCTGTAACTTAAAACAATTTTCTGGTAACAACAAAAGTTCTTCCCTACCTTATTGTTTTCTTCCCCACAGTTATTTTGCAGAACAAAAATATTTTTAATTATTTTCATGAAAAAAAAAAAAAGCCAAAAGTTTTATATTATTTCTCTGAAAGATCTGCAGGGGAAGGAAGGTAAGGGAAGTAGTGACAGGTATCTTTAGGAAAATATTGCCCCTAGGAAAACATACCAGAAAACAAAGAAAAGTAAGGGCCTGAAAAAAAGTGGTTAATGTGGACCTGTGTACCTGCAAATAGAGGACTTAGTTCCAGTTTCAGAATGGCAACATTTCTCTATAGATTAAAAAAAAAAATTAAACATAAATTTTTTTTAAAAAAAAAAAGCAAAACCAAAAACCTTTAACTGAAATTACTCTTTAATGGGTCTGCTTGGACATCATCAGGACAAAGTGCTCAAAGTGTGACCCTTCTCTTAAAAACTTGAAGTGCCAAGCAGCAAATGCTATTGCCCCCACAAAAGCAGGCTGTAGTTTGGACTGTGAAATTTCCTGGAGCAGTTCCAGGTTTAGGACTGACTCTCTGCCCACCTAAACTCCTCCTGTTGTTCTGGCTGGACACAGTCTTCGCCTGTGCTCATATTCTGCACATTTTTAACAGCTGCCCCTCCCCACAGGAGTGCCAGGACGCCTCTGGAATATTTAATTTGCCAAGTCAGTGAAGAATTTTTGACCAAACCTCTTGCCCTTCCCTCTGATTCTGTACAGAATTTCTGTACAGAAACTGCTTCTCTTGATCTCCCTTCCTTGATGGACTTGTTAATACACCTGACATACACAAATACTCCAAGATAACAAAATCAGAAAATGGAAGAATTGAGTAAAGATTGTTTATTTCAGAATTGTAAAAGAATAACCAAGGGTTAGCAAAGTAAAAGGAAGTCTACATAATCAGACATATTATTCTTCCCATCCTGAAAAACTAATCAACTAAAAGAAACTGATAATGTAACAAATAATGGACATTATTATCATGGCACTCTCTAGTTTCAGCAATCCGTAGGGTACAATGACTTCACCAGCTCTCTGCTGAATACAGGTCTGTGGTGATTTGCTGGAAGAACAGACAGCAGGTAGTGCTCAGACATCAGAGACTGAATGAACACAAGGACCTAACAAATCAGCACCGTTTTAAGGCCTGTAGAGACTCAGGCCCATTACAATTTAATCCAGTTTTCCCCTCTTTTTAAAAAATCTAATGCATGATGCTTACCACTTTAAACAAGGCCTTTTTTTTGATAGTTCTCCAAGCCTCAACAGTGGCACTACTTCCGCCTCTACCTCACCTCCTTAACAAAGACCCCTGAAAACTTAAAGCAAAACTTAGAGCAAGCTCTGTTCTACATGCTCTGTTCTACACTATCGTCGCAACGGTAAACCTCCCAGGACAGAAAATTCTGACACACAAACATTAATTTTTATCTCCCACTGGTTGCTATGGCAATTTTTTCCAGACTACCAAAATCAACATGATTCAAGCCCCAGAAATTATAAAGATGAAGACTCACTTATGATGGTGCATTCCCCCCTTTATCCCCAGGCTACACCATGATGATCACTACTGAGGCCTTTTGTGGGGTATAGGCATACTAACTAGATTTACCACACAGCAGCTAATTATAATGACCAGTCACATGTAAAATACTAGAAATTACGCCATTTCCTGCTGAATACTCCTGACTATCATGCAATATGAATAACACTTTTGCAAAATTAGGATCACCTCTGAAAATTACTACATCCATGATTCTACACATACCAATTTCCTGGAAAGTATGTGACAATAAAAAATGACAAATAAAAAGGGCAACTTGAAATCCATCCATGATTTCACAGACTTATGAACTACTGGCCAAATAGTATTAGAAAGCAGGCCTGTAGGCAAGCTTGTCATGATACCAGGGCAGGGAAGAGGGGTGCCATGGGACAGACAGGCCATTTGCATTAAAAACAAAGTAGGTTCAAAAATACACTGCAGAAAAGAGTATTTCCAACAAACAAGATTCATTTATTAAGAACAAAACCTAGATATGTAACAATGTTTGTAATCTAGTCTTAACTAAGGCTTGTATTTTTATTGATATGACTTTTTAAAAAAAAGTATGTTTCAGTGAGTGCAACTGGCTACTATTTATTAAAAAAAAATCCAAGAAGTATTTAATAGAGTTTATTTAATAGCTGAAATTTAGCAGTAGTAGAGTAGGTAAATTTCACATATTGTGTTGACATAGCATTCTGTTGATCTATGTTGAGATCAGAATCATTACTGCTGTAAGATTAACTTCTAGTCTTTGGAGATACCAAGACACAAAACTATATTCAACTTCTCTAGTAATTGAAAGTAAATAAACACATGCCAGCAGCTCACTGAGTGCCTGTCTAATGGAATACAAATGCATTATTTTGTCATTGTTTATGTACCACATTACAAATCGTTTCACTCAATTATACATTTCCAAGTCTTGATTTAAATGACATTTTGAAAATAGTACCTCAATTGGCTGTCTTAAACAGTTACTTGTTTTGAAGTAAAGCCTTTGTCTGAGCCAAGCAATCCCTTCACCAGCAGGAAAATACCAAGAATGTTGTTAGGGGTACAGAGGAGACAAAGTATTATTAAATAAAACAATAATAATTTAACCCCAAAACAAACAAACAAACCGCCCACTAAAAGAAACCAACAGACAGTTTTCCTCTTCATGTTCCAAGGAAACTTTGAAAGGAAATTTTAAGAGAGTCTACTTTATTAAGACATGACATCCTTCTTCCTCAGACCTATACTAAAGACCTGCTGGTATCAAAAATGGGATTTTTATGCAAATATCCAATTAAGATTCATTGGCGTTATTAGCAAGACAGACCACAGTAATTTCCTTGACAAAGCTCATCTTTGTAAAATAGGAGAATGCATCAATTAACATACATTTTCTATTTCAATGTTTTCTTTCTTTCAGGACAGCAACTATTCAGACTTCCTAATATTCTTCCGAATGCCTTATTCAATTTATTGAATAATTTATTGAATTATTCAACTCAATAAATTTAGCCTCTTTTAAAACAATCTCCTGCTTCTGAAAACACATTATTTTATCATTTAAAACCAGAGTAGAAAATCACTTTTCAAACTTTCTTAGTGATTGCTTAATAATTCAATAAAGAAACTTCATTAGACTAAAGGTGTTAATTCTACAAAAGGCCATGCTACACCCTTCTGGGCTCCTCCTGTTCTGCTTTCTACACAATACCTGACAACCATGGAAAAAGCTACAGTTTTATAGCACAGCAGCAGATAAATTGCAATGGTTTGAATAACACTCTATAGTAGCACAGACAAGCAAACTTACTATTCTTCATTGTATTTGCTCTGTAGCAAAATCTGAGTCATCAAAAGGCCATCATAAGCAGAAGTTGAGTCCAGTGCTGTTAGAAGCCATGATTTTAGCTCACAAACAATTTGGATCTTTTCAGTCAATGCAGATAAGAGAGTGTCTAAGCTCTGCTCTTAGCTAGGGTCTGTACACTCTTCTATTTCTGAAAAATTTAAAATACATAAAAAAACGTAACCCCATAAAGGCAAACGTGGGTCTGAATCTATCATGAAGTGCTACACACATTCATATGGCAACACAGCAAATAAGGGTGATACATCTTGTTGGGGTGACTCTGGTTTTTGGGGGTTTTTAAATAAATAAATAGATTATACTAGGCAATCATATCCTACCCTCAGAGCAGTTTTGAAGCAGCATATTCCCATGACTCTCATTTTACTCTGTTCCAAGCAGGGATTTCATCCATTAAGATTAGTGTTATCAGTCAGTTGTAGACAGGGATAATTCTTGAGGATAACTCGGAGAGAAAAATGATTTGCTGTGCTAGAAAGGACAATTATGCAAAACCTTTGAAAACTACAAAGTAGTTTGTTTGTGCATATATGAGTTTGGATATTTAAACTAATGAGTATCCTTTCCCTCAGATCCCAGCCAAGATTCTGGAAAGATGGCCTAGGTGTGGTGAAAAATGAATACTAAAAGTTCGATTCAAACTGGCAATAGCGGCAAAGAGATTTTAAGAATGGGGGTCCAGAGGATGGACTTTACCTTTCCCACTGCACCGGGCCAACAGCACAGCTGATGCCCTTCCTCATCCTACTTTAGAGGAGCACTGTAAAGAGCAAGTGCTTCACAGCTGCAGCCTGCATGTAACTTGTGAAACTAGATAAAATCCTACAGGTTACAAAAGCTTTACCCTCCTAAGTTTCACCAAATCAAGGAAAATAAAATCATACACTGGCAAACAGTATAAGTATCTTGTATTTTTATTATTCAGTTGTTACTAGATGGAAAGGTTTGCTGCTCCCCCAGCCTCCAGCTCCCCCCATATTCAGTTTTCACACTGTTATGAGGTGCAGTATCAATCACTCACAGCAAGGCCAACTCTGGACCAGTGGGTACCAGATGAGCCAGGCATACATTTACCTGACCCCAAGCCTCTCTTGAAATAACCAGATGATTTTTTCATAATCCTGCAGAACCTCTACCAAAGCAAACACAACGGGTAACTGAACCAAGCTAAACTAACACCATGGGCTGTTGCCCATTTATCCCAAAGACGGCAGAGGTTGGATGAAAACTAACCTCAACCTGGTAACACTGAAAATATTTCCAGACTTTGACAGCATTCAACATCAGCCTAACCTGACAACTTCCCCTGTAACAATCCAGCACCTAATTCTGCCTGATGGAACAATCTAACCATTATGAAAACCTAATACAGACGCTGCTTTCAAAGTACACATGCACAACACATGCTTCATATTTTGTTACAGCCTCTCATAGCACTCAGGTTTCTTCGTGGACCATTAACCATCTCCAATAATCACATCCATGTTTTCCAACAAAAGTAGCTTAATGAGAACAGCATCCAGTAACTCCAGCGCTCAAGAAAGAATCACTGGCTCACACAAAAGAAACCTAGACTACAGTATGCCACCAGAAGCAAACACGTGGCAACAGACCTGTCCTAGAGTGCATTACTTTTGCAAATGGCTTTTGCTTTTTCATTTCAGAACCCGTGCATTTCCATCTTCACTTGCACACACCTTTTAGGGAGCAGAAAATGCTTCTGCCATGGGATACTGCCTCACAGTCAGCTGCTTCATAGTTTAAGGTATTCCACAGCAGCAATGGAAAACAAACTGTTCCTTCTTGAATGCATAAAGGATGAAATTTTTGCCAGAGTTCAAGCACTTGAGTCTATCAGGTTTTCCCTGAAAAAGATCTGCAAGCCAGCACGCACACAATAAGGAAAGTGTTTTTTAACCTGCTATTAATCAGACAGCATAAATCCTAGGCTTTGATTTCAAAGCTGTTAAGATATGGTTTGACTGCCATTTCACTATGATACACTTCTCCATTCAACTGCAGATTCAAAAGACTGAAAAAAAATTCTGCCACTTTTAAAAAAATGTTGTATAAAAGCCAAGTCTTTTGGAAGTGAGAGAGTGCACATGTGCATGGAGAGCGGAATTAAGAATCTCCCCGAAACTCATTCGAAAATCCTATCCAAACAAATAACCTTTTTGAAGTTCTCTGGTGATTATTATCCAAAGATCCAATTGCCATGTTCAAGCTCATGTTATTGCCACTGAATAATGGAAGCAGAGGAGCTCAGGAAATAATATCAATAATTGAAAAGAAGTCTTTTACATGCTAATATTCTTCAAATGGATGACAGTACTAGCAACCTTTTCTGGTACATGACAGGCTGTTGGAGGCAAACGCACACACATCCTCACAGGAAGTCAGTGAGCTTGTCTTTCATACCTCATTTTTTCCATCTAAAAACTTAGTGTGAAGTCAGAATGTGTCTGTATCCTGTTCTTGCAATACACTTGTAAGTCATCTAATTATTTAGCAGAGCGGTTTTATTCAGAGCATTCCTGGATCATGAGACACTTACCAAAGTAACAATCATTTGACAAGGGTGGACAAAAATAAGTAAACAGATAGTAACTATTCACGTCTGGTCACTCTGCATGAAAAAAACAAAACATAAAAATAATTAAAACTTTACTAATCCAAGTAGAAATAATCCCAGCATATTCCCTGAACAGAAACTGGGCAGGCAAAATCTTGCCAATTATTAGTGCAAGCAACAGTATACAAAAGAACAAAGTATGCTGAGATTTGTACATGTTATTTTTCCCTGCAGATCATTCCAATATTATGTTCTGCGTTTGTCAACATAGTTTTAATAAATAACTGCCTCATTTCCTACTATAAACCTATAAACCACCCAAAAAAGTTACATCTGAATGCCAGTGAGTGGAAGAGCATCCTGGCTGACACACTGTTGTCTGTACAACTGTGCAAATAAGTACTTGGAGACTGTCACTACGAGGTGCTGGGTTTTTACGTCCCCCGAACTCTTCACAAGTACATTTGCTTGGCAGGGTTGTCATTTTTGTGGTTTTTCCCCCCTCTTTTTAAATGGAAACAAAATGACATAGAAGGAGAAGGGGGAAGAAAACAAGAAACTCGAAAGCGTCGAGTGAAACAATCAAGGGATTTACCAAGTACGCATTACAAGCCACATGAATAGCACTGAATTATTTATTACTAATGTATTCCGAGTATATGTCGGTAAAAGGTGGAATCTTCTGCGTACCTCGCCACAAGGCAATGATTTTTGCCAAAAGATAATGAATCACTTCTACACTCTCTAAAATGCAATGAGTTCAAAATGGGGAAACATTGGTTCCATTTGTCGTTTTTAGTACTTTATGTGCAAGCAAAATTCAGAAGCTAGAAAGCGAGAATCCCCTCCCCACTTCCTCCCCCTACTTTCTGAATCATCATGCTGGCTCTTTCTCAGTTGTTAATGGCTCAATTTCCACACATTAAAACAAAAACCTTCCAAAAGCCCCTCAAATATTTGAGGGTTGACTGCTGCCTTCAGTCAGAAAACGACCATTTTTCAAGAGCTGTCATTCATGAACAAAACTATGTCCCTTCTCAAACCAAAAGCTCAACCCATATATACTTGTTTTCTGCAGGATGTTTATCCTGTCATTTTGTGAAACACTGATAGCATGATCAGTTAAATCTCCATCTTATATTTTTGTATTAAGAAAACACAAACTTTATGAGTTGGAAAATGGTTAAGAGAATTGCATTAGAAGAGCTATTTTAATAATAATATTGTTTCTGGGTAAAACACAAAACCAAAAGCATTATTTCCACACTTCTTGTCAATCTCACATCACGTTCTTCCTCAGAGATGACACATCACTTGACCAACGCTTTCCAATTCTTAGGTTATATATGTCCCACTGCTGTCAGTAACTCTCAAGCTCTGGCTGCACATTCCTCCCAGCAATCTTTACACTGGGTAATTTCTGGTAATGTGGTTTTGCTATCACCTGTACTTTGAAGTTCACGTTACATGAGCATTTGGATTTAAAACCATGCTTGGAGAAGCAGATGCCTTGAAATATCTGGATTTTTAGGGAAAAAATGTTAGAAGAACTGGAAACCTACAGGACAAGGGCAAGGAGGAAAGTAAAATAAATTAATCTCCAACAGCTGGGTCACTTGATGTTTCCACATCTTCAGGCAAAGGGTCCCGCCAGTGCTGCCAGACACACTGTGGGACCCACAGTTTTGGTTCCAGACCACTTCAGGTGGTCTGGGTGCATCAGGAAGAAGCATTGCTGGCATGACGAGGGAGGTGATCCTGCCCCTCTACTCAGTCCTAGCGAGGCCACATCTGGAGTGCTGTGTCCAGTTCCAGGCTCCTCAGGACAAGAGAGACATGGAGCTCCTGGAGCACGTAGAATAGAGGGCTACAAAGATGACTAAGGAACATCTCTCTTATGAGGAAAGGCTGAGGGAACTTGGCCTGTCCAGCCTTGAGAAGAGAGAACTGGGAGGAGATCTCATCATTGTCTCTAAGTATCTGAAGGGAGGGTGTCAAGAGAATGGATCCAGGCTCTGCTCAGTAGCGCTGAGCAATAGGACAAGAGGCAATGGGCAGAAACTGATGCACAGGAAGCTCCAACTGGACATAAGAAAGAATTTCTTTACTGTGCAGGTGACCGAGCACTGGAACGGGCTGCCCAGACAGGTTGTGGAGTCTCCTTCCTCGAAGATATTCAAGAACCATTGGGACACAATCCTGTGCCATGTGCTCTGGGATTAAGCAGGAGGTTGGACCAGAAGTCCCACTGTGGTCCCTTCCAACCTGACCCATTCGCTGATTTTGTGACCAACTGCATTAGAAGTTCCATAATTGAAGAGCAGAAACAAACAGCACCTGCTTAATAATTTTCTTTCTCACAAAGGTCCCTTCTACCTGACCTTACTCTGACTTACATTTCCAAAAGGGGCATCTAATTTTTTATAATTAAGCAAAAAACTGACTTTGCTTGTAAAAAAATAGTTTTAAGAAATTTTCATAAACATTTCCCTTTTACTAGAAATCATTCTCTACTACCTTAAGGGGAAAACCCCTATTTTTTATGTTTTTCCAATTTAATTGATGATACTAAGAGGATAACAAAGAGAAGAGATTATTCAAAACAGCACAACACATTTCAAAGCAATGTCCTACTCACTTAATTGGTCACTTATGCTTTCTCAGAATATGACCATTTTAAGCTCTCAGCAAGAACAATTTTAAAGCTGTCCTACCTTGCAGTAGAACATGCATATGTGTACATAAGTACATAAAAATAAAGTCTACTTTGCACTGATCAACATATTACTTTGTGTCTCTTTCTGCTTCTGGAAGTTTTCCATTAGCATCACATTTGGCAAGGGCTTCTTCCCAACTTGACATACAAATTCTTAAATATAAAACACTGCTCTCAGGCCACTTATTTCTCCATATTAATTCCACTTCGGAAATGGGCTTTATATTTATTGCTGGGCCATCAATGCTTTTGCGAGAGAGCACAGTTACTGAGCAGTAAATCTGAAATAAACTACTGTTTTGTTATACTGCTGTAGTCTTAGCCCTGGCAGTATTCACTAATTTTCATGGCTTCATTACCAGAGATCCTGGGCTAGTCACAGATTTGCAGTGGTTTAAGCTGTTAGCTCACAACTGGAGGTTAAATTGGAGATACTTATTTTTATCAGAAGCAGATTACCACCTTAGTTTAGTCAGGGGTAAACCAAACAAACACACACCACGCACACGGACAAATGGATTCCCATGGGATAAAACAGAGTGTGAGCCTGCTTACACAAACCTCTGCGTTTACCACCAGGTAGGAGCACACACAGGAACAGTTGCCGTGGAATAGGAAGTGTAGCTAATTCACAGCTTTTATTAATTAGCCAGCACAAACTCCCTCGGCTGCCCACATGCTCTGGGCAATACTACACTGGTTTGCCCTGGCAGACGGTGAGTGCCCACGCTGCTGGTGTTGCTCCAGGTTTGGATTCTCAAATCAGTGGTTCTGCTCGCAACAGGAGTTGAGTTCAGAGCAGCCCCGCAGTGCCTTCTGGCAGCCCTACCTGAAGCCCCACAGATGATCTGTTTATGGAGAGAGGAAGGGATTTCCTCCTCGCAAATTGAAGGGAAACACATTTCCAAGCCTCGAGAGCCGCTCACTTAACTTACAGCCTCGTCATCGAGGAGGAGGGCAGAGTGCAAATACAGCTATTAAGCAGCTTCAATGTTAATAAAATTAAATGGCTTTAAATAGAACATCTGGCATCAGCTGTTTCCATAAGCTGTTTTTATTTAAGTTTCCACCATAAAATACTGGACTTCTCAGCTATTTTCACAGGTAAACCTGAATGCCAAATTAGGCTATCTTTAAAAAAGTTGTCCTAGGAAAAACTGTAAGAATTATTCACACGCTTTTTGGTTTGGCACTTTATTTGGTATGTAACAGGCTGGGAGAGAGCTAAGCACAACAGTATTTTTGCAATACATTTTACAATGGAAATTATTTTTGAATAAAAACACTCTTATTGCATTCATTTGCCAGCAGTAATTACTAAATTCAAAAATAGCAGATCTTCAAATGTTTCCACAGGTACCTTGGTACAGATGTAGATTTTTCCCTTTATGACTGACTAAACTCTGGGGCAAAGTGGGAGAGAAAGAGACATGGCTGCTGTAGTATTGACAAACAAAAGCTATAAGATCATGAGTCAAGCTCTTAAAAAAACCCAGCATTTAAATGCCCTCATCAAAAAACCCACCCACAAAAAACCCCCCATAGGACGAACCCAGGCCACAGAACACTTCAAAACTTGCTACTTGCGGTGCTGTCTTACACCCCAAAAGCTGCCATGTGCTTTTTGTTGGGGAAGATGAAACAGGAAAATCTTATAAATATGACTGCTTGGATTTTGAGAACATGAAACCTGTAAGTGAAGCAGAACTAAAAGCACGATTTGATGTCTAAGATGCCATGACCAAGTTGCTGAACAACTAGGAAACAATAGCAATCGCCGGCCAAAGATCTTCTCCTCTTGATTAAACAATGCCCCTCTCCCCTCATCAATGATCAAAGGTCACCTAGTATGGTAATGTAAGGATTCTTACTGGCTGTATGTAAATGCT